>JAQPPZ010016683.1:0-600000 GCA_028583015.1 Wollemia nobilis
ATCTATGAAGAAGTTTTTGAAGGATATGAGGTGAATGAAATAGAAAATAAGTCTACGGATAATGCAGATAACTTGTTCGATGACTCAGAGGAGCAAGAAAATAGAAAATTTAAAACAGGCAGCTGGCAGAAAAATCAGCCTAAAGACCAAATAATTGGAGATCCCACAGCTGGCATTCAGACAAGAAGGAAAGTAATAAGTAATTACTCTCTCTTATCCAGCATTGAGCCCAAAAACATAGATGAAGAAAGCAAATATGATAGCTGGATGAAGGCAATAAATGAAGAGTTAGATCAGATTGAAAAGAACAGAACTTGGGAACTAGTACCTAGACTTGCAAATAAGAATGTAATCGGCACCAAATGGATATTTCAAAACAAATTAAAAGAAGACGGACAGGTCATTAGGAACAAAGCAATACTGGTTTGTAAAGGATATGCACAGGTCGAAGGCATTGATTTTGAAGAGACTTTTGCACCAGTGGCCAGATTAGAAGCAATTAGAATGTTTCTAGCCTTAGTAGTCCACAAGAACTTCAGAGTTTATCAGATGGATGTAAAATCTACCTTTTTAAATGGGAAACTTGAAGAAGAGGTCTATATTGAACAACCAAATGTCTTTCAAATCAGTGAAGATCCTAACCTTGTCTGCAAATTAAAGAAATATTTATATGGATTAAAACAAGCACCATGGGCTTGGTATGCAAGGCTAGACAACTATCTCTCTCAACAGGGATTCAAGAAAGGTTTAGTGGATAGTAATATGTATGTGAAAACAGAAGGTGGGCATCTCATTGTTCTTGTTGTCTATGTAGATGATATCGTATTTGGCAGCAACAAAGATGAATCTTGTAAAGACATAGCAAATAAGATGCAGAATAAATTTGAAATGTCAATGATTGGTGAACTGTCTTACTTTCTTGGGCTACAAGTTAATCAAAATGAGAAAGGCATATTCATTTCCCAAATCAAATATGTGAAAGAAATGCTAAAGAGATTCACTATGGAGTACTGTAAGCCAGTCAGCACTCCCATGACAACAGGCTGTAAGTTGAGTAAAGAAGACAAATCTCCACCTGTAGATCAAACCATGTATAGATCAATGATAGGAGGCTTACTATATTTAATAGCAACCAAACCTGATATTCTGCTGGCAGTTTGCATGGTAGCTATATTTCAGGCCAGTCCCAAAGAGACTCATGTAACAACAGTTAAAAGGATTTTTCGATATCTCAAAGGCACCATGGAGTATGGGTTGTGGTATCAAAAATGCAAAGACTTCACTCTTATATCATATTCAGATGCAGATTGGGCTGGATGTGTTGATGACAGAAAGAGTACCAGTGGAGGTGCATTTTACTTGGGGGACAGATTGGTTGCTTGGCACAGTAAGAAGCAAGAGTTAGTTTCTTTATCTATAGTTGAGGCAGAATATATTGCAGCAACAACATGTTGTACACAAGTTTTGTGGATGAAACAAACTTTGAAAGATCTTGGTATTAATTTTAGTGAACCGATATCAGTTAAGTGTGATAACGCCAGTGCAATTAACATCTCTAAGAATCCAGTAATGCACTCTCGGACAAAACACATTGCTATAAGGTATCATTTCTTGAAGTAGAAAGTTGCAGAAGGAGAAGTTAAATTGGATTTTGTCCCCACTACAAAACAAGTAGCAGATATTTTTACAAAACATTTACCCAAGGAAGTGTTTGAATATATTCGAAGCAAATTAGCAGTAGTTACACTTCCTAAGAAGTGACTAGCTACAGGGATCACTTTCTCAGTGGGAGCATTTGAATATTTGACTATTCTTTTGCTCATGATCATGATTTGTGCTAGATGCAACAAATTGTGCCTGAGAATTGTGAGGATGGACTCAGGGGGAGTTTGCAGCAACCCTTTGGTATTATTGACAAAGGGGGAGAAGAGGTACAGAAATGTACACAGGTGTTGCCAACAATTCCAAAGGGGGAGATTGTTGAGAAAGGTGTTGCAAGAAGTTTGTCATTGTTGTCAACACGGGCAGTTAGATCCAATGATGCAGTGGACAGACAGTGTACGAGTCATTCAGATGTAGAGGATAGAAGTTTCTTGCAAAACAGAGATGACCTAGTTTCAAAAATTCAAAGAAAAAGACAAGTTAGAAAATTGTCACGATATCGCGACATGTTTTCTGTCGCGATTTTGCGACATGTTGGAGGCCAAGAAGCTAAGTCGAGAAACTGTAGTGATTTCGCTACATGTTGATTTTTTGCTGGCCAAAGCAAGGAGAAAGCGTTAAGTGGAAAAGTTTTAGCGATTTCGCTACATGTTGAAATTTCATTGGCCGAAGCAAGGAGAAAGCGTTGAGTTGAAAATCTGTAGCGATTTCGCTACAAGTCAAAAGTGCACAAAGCAAACGTGTAGCGATTTCGCTACAGGTCAAAATTACACAAAACAAAGGTGTAGCGATTTCTCTACGAGTTGAAAAAGCACAACACGAAGGTGTAGCAATTTTGCTACAAGTCAAAAGTACACAACGTGAAGGTGTAGCGATTTCGCTACCAGTCAAAAGTGCAGAACTCAAAGATGTAGAAATTATGCTACAAGTCGAAAGTACAAGGCACAAAAGTGTAGTAATTTCCTTGCAAGTCATAATTTCACGAGCAGAAGCAAAGTTGGAAGCACAAGGCACAATATTGTAGCGATTTCGCTACTGCATGAAGCTAGGATTGTACGAAAGCCGAAAGCATCGCGATTTCATGACAAAGATGAGGATGACATCAGCAAAAGCTAAAAGTGTCCCAATTTTGTGACAAGTTGCAAGAAAATCCTTAGGAAGCCAGAAGCGTCGCGATTTCGTGACAAAGATGAGGATGACGTCAGCAAAAGCTGAAAGTGTTGCGATTTCATGACAAGTTGCAAGAAAAGCCTCAGGAAGCTGGAAGAATCGTGATTTCATGACAAAGATGAGGATGACATCAGCAAAAGTTAAAAGTGTCACGATTTTGTGACATGTTGCAAGAAAAGCCTCTGGAAGCTGAAAGCGTCGTGATTTCACGACAAGATTAAGAATGATGTCAGCAAAAGATCAAAGTGTCATGATTTCATGACAAGAATGGTGGCAAAGCTTTCAAAGGGCAAAAGAGTTGTGATTTCACGACAACAAGGGCAAGAAGGCGTACGGATGTAAAAGGTGTCACGATATCGCGACATGTTGGAGTTTCACGAGGAAAGCCACAGAACCAGATAGACTGTTGGAGCCGACAGAGTTAAATCTGGGTCGACGAAGATTAGGGTTTTGAAGCCAACATTCTTTAGGGTTTGAAGCTGACATTCATTAGGGTTTGAAGCCGACATTCATTAGGGTTTGAAGCTGAAAATCATTAGGGTTTTAAGCCGACATTCATTAGGGTTTGAAGCCGATATTCATAAGGGTTTGACAACTGACGCTCTTTAGGGTTTAAGCCGACTACAGTCTCAATATTGTTCTTGAAGATTTCTTCTATAAAAATAGGGCTAATTCAAGATGGAGGGCGACTGGTGTGAAGATAATGTGTGCATGTGAAATTTGCAGTGCACAGAGAGTGAGTCGTTTCGATTTGAGCTAAGGATGAAGTGATATTTCTTTTGTGATGAAGTGAAGTGTGCATATCGAATCTTCATGAATTAAGAGCACGATGTGCAGAGGTTGTGTTCTAAGTCTGAAGTGATAGTGCGTAGACTGTAGAAGTGATCAATAATTTTATTACATCAGAGAGTGCGAAGAAGTACCGAGAAGCAGTCGGATAGTGCGAATCGTATTACACAGAAGCAGTAGAATGCAAAAAAACAACAGACTATGAGAAATGAGGTGAAAGTTTTATTCTGTAATTTTCATTATTGTATTCCAAGTTGTAGCTTGGCATAAGGGGTTGGTGCCTCTTTCCAGTAGGTGCTGATAAATTAGGAGTCGGTGCTCCATTCTGCCTGAAACAGATAAAGCAAAGGGGTTGGTGCTCCTTCCAGGTTGGTCTTCGGTAAAAGATATTTTAAAGTTGTAGCTTTGCATTGGTTGGATTTGGATGGTAGTCCAAGCAGTAATTTTGAGGAGTAGCCACATTGGTGAACCTCGTTAAATTACTGTGTTGTGTGTCATGCTTTCTTGCTGCATTTTGATATTTCTTTTATCAGTTTAAACTGCTGCTGGATTTAAAACTATATGTTTTAGAATTTTTAAATATCACACTGATTCACCCCCCCTCTCAGTGTCATTGTGATTACAACATTTCTAATTAAAATCCTTAGTGAATATAATTGTGAAGTGGAGTAATGTTAATTATTTTGTGATCTTCTAACCCTCGTGAATATTGGCAAAAGAATATTGTGATTGTGGCAGATTTCCAAAGAGGCTTCTTCATCTGCATAAAAGGTATGGACACATTCTCCTATTGATTAATTATGGTGGTTGATTTTTGAAAAATATCTTTGGAGTGAAAAATATTGACTGTGTTTTCATTTTTGAAAGTGATTGGTTTAATGCTTTAGGGTTTTTTGGATTGAGAGTTGTGATTAAACCTTATTTTATAAGCATTGTTGTTGCAGCCCATTGGTTGTGCAAATAACTTGAACTTGAGTTAGAAGAGAACATGAGTATCATTGTTATGTAAGATTTGTTTTTGATAATTGTTGGAAACATTTTTAGTTGATTGATACATGCTTGGACTAGGGTTTGTGAGAAAGGGTTGTTCGTTGAGGTTCTTGGTTGAGTTGAGTTGATTGAGCCTAGTCAAGTGGATGCATGTGGTTGTTCAAGTTACATAAAACAAACTATTATATATTCTTGATTTGAGTAGGGATTAAGATTTGAGAAAAGAACATATAGAGTATCTAACAATTCTCTTTATGATTCTATGAGATTGATTTGAGTTGAGATTGGGATTTGAGTATAGAACATATAGAATCTCTAATAATTCTCTTTATGCTTCTATAAGATTGATTTGAGTTGAGATTGGGATTTGAGTATAGAACATAATGAGTCTCTAACAATTCTCTTTATGATTCTATGGGATTGAGTTGAGATATTGATTGAGCATTAAGTATAGAACATATTGAGTCTCTAACAATTCTCTTTATGATTCTATGAGATTGGACAAGTTATGTGTAAGCTTGTTAAGCAGATTTGAGCAAGTCCTAGAGAGGACTTATTGAGCAGATTTGAGCAAGTCCTAGAGAGGACTTATTGAGAAGATTTGAGCAGGTTTTGTGTGGACCTTTTGAGCATATTTGGACAGGTTTTGTGTGGACATGTTGAGCATATTTGGATAGTATCTATGTGGACCTATTGAGCATATTTGAGAAGGTTTTGTGTGGACCTGTTAAGAAGATTTTGATAGGTTCTGATGGGGAGCCAATTTTAATTAACAAAGAAAAGATACAATTTTATTTCGAAGCATGGAAAGCTTTACAATTCGAAACTATGGAAGATTACACAGTACAGAAAATGCCAAAAGAAGCTGCATCTTTCGTCTCTCCAGCCTTCGCAATCCTTCAAAAAATCTCTTTTTATCATCACAGGTTCTTGTTGTAACCATCGTTCATAACCATCCCTGTAACCGCTACAACGGTTCCCTAGAACTACCTTAACGACTTCTAGAACTACCAACTATCGTTCTGCAACAGTCCACAAAAAAGTAACATGTCATGTTTTCGTGACACCTTTGCATTCTGCTCCTCTCTCCTAGCCGAGTCGCGAAAACGTGACACTTTTTCCTCCATGTCCATCTGTCGCGATATCATGACACTTTTTTGACTTTAGTCTTTGTTTGCCAATGTGTCGTGATATCACGACACTTTTGTTTGCTCACACCTTTGCTCAAAGTTCATCACGATATCGTGACACTTACATTTTGTTCATGCTATTGTTCTGAGTTGTCGCGATATCACGACAACTTTTATGTCATGATATCGCGACACTTGCCATTTGCGCCCGTCGTTGTTTCTGAGTTGTCATGATATCGCAACAACTTTTGTGTGGCGATATCACGACACTTGCGATTTGCACCCACCGTTGGTTCTAAGTTGTCGTGATATCATGACAATTTTTATGTTGCGATATCGCAACACTTGCGATTGCGCCCGTTGTTGGTTCTAAGTTGTCATGATATCGTGACAACTTTTATGTCACAGTATCGCGACACTTACGATTTGTGCCCATCATTATTCTGAGTTGTCGTGATATCGCGACAACTTTTATGTCATGATATCGTGACACATTACAACACTTAGACTATTTTGTGTTTTTATTCACTTTTTATTTCTTTTATTGCAAGATTGTGCTGCTACCACTGGATGCTCCTACATCAGACACCCGGGGTATATTTAGAAGTGATCCTCACTTTTGTATGGTCGGAGGAAAACCCAGATGATCAACCTCCAATTTGGACAACCATGTTGCATCTTCGACAGGTCGGTTCTTCCACTTGACCAAATACTTCGAATATTGCTTGTTTCGAGTACTTCGGCCTTCGTGAGTGTTGAGTATGTCTTCAATTTCTTCTTTTTGTAGAGTGGATGCTGGAATGTTCCACAGATCCAAACTTGGTGGTTCACTACAACTTCCTACATGATATTCAACCAAGTCTAAAATATTGAAGATAGGGGAAATATTCAGCTCACTTGGTAGATCTACTTCATAAGCATTTCCTAAATCTCATTTACCTATGATCTTGCATGGTCCAAACCTCTTCATTTTTAGCTTATTGTAGGTTTTGGTAGGAAAACGTTCCTTGCGCAAATGAACCATGACTTCATCTCCTATCTGGAATTCATTGAAACATCGCTTCTGATCTACTCTGGCTTTGTACATAGCATTCATTTTAGTGATATGTTGTTGTACCTCTTCATGTAAATTCTTCATGTGTGCTACAAAGTCTTCAGCTTTAGCACTGCGCTTTTCTCCCTTATCGATCAGCCTCAACTCAAAAGTGTTTCTCGGGCTGTTCCCATACACTATCTGGAATGGGGATTTACCAGTACTATGATTGACAGAATTATTGTAAGCAAACTCTGCCTGTGGTAAAATCAGATCCCATCCCTTAGGTTTATCTCCTACCAAACATCGTAGAAGATTACCCAAACTTCGGTTGACTACTTCGGTCTATCCATCAGTTTGTGGGTGGTATGCAGAACTGAATTTCAATTTTGTTTTCAGCTTCTTCCACAAGGTTCTCTAGAAATAACCCACAAATTTGGTATCTCTATTCGATACAATGCTCTGGGGTAGACCATGAAGGCACACAACCTCCCTAAAAAACAAGCCTGTAATATGAACAGCATCACTTGTCTTCTGACATGAAATAAAATGAGCCATCTTCGAAAACCTATCAACAACAACAAAAATCGTGTCATTTCCACGTTGTGTCCTTGGCAGACCAAGAACAAAATCCATACTGATGTCCTCCCATGGTCTCTCTGGTACAGGTAATGGCTGGTATATTCCTATATTTTGGCTGACTCCTTTTGCCATATGGCACACTCTACAACCCTGCACAAATTTGGTCACATCCGGCTGCAATTGCGGCCAATGATAATTCTCACTAACGAGAGCAATGGTCTTATCTCAACCAAAATGCCTTGCTAGTCCTCCGGTATGTTTGTATTTGATCAAATTTTCCCTCATGGAACTTTGTGGAATGCACAACTGGTTCTTCAAAAATAGCATCCCATCTTGGATCATAAAATCCAACCACTTAGTGCAATCCATAGTAGTAGGAGACACACATGTCGTCCATGCCTCTACAAAATCTAGATCTGCTGGGTATAAACTCTTGAGTTCATCAGACCCAACAACGTGCACTCTCATTTCTATCAACAAATTATGCCTTCTACTCAATGCATCTACAACTCTATTAGATTTACCACTTCTATGCTTCAGGACAAAAGTATAACTCTACAGGAATTCAACCCACTTCAAATGCCGCTAGTTAAGTTTACCTTGACTACTTATATACTGCAAATCTTGATGGTCAGTATATAAAACAAACTCTTTGGTTAGCAAATAATGTCTCCATTTCTTAAGAGCCTGAATGATAGCATAGAATTCTTGATCATAAACAGAGTATTTCTTTCTAGCATCATTTAAATTTTCACTAAAGTATGCAATAGGTTTACCTTCTTGGCTCAACATAGCTCCAATGGCACTGCCACTAGCATCACAGTCAACCTGAAACACTTTATTAAAATTTGGAAGTGCCAAAATGGGCTGTTCTGTCACTTTTTTCTTCAATATGTCCATACTGGTACCTGCCTTGGCAGTCCACTTAAATTCTTTCTTATCCCCTCTCATATTTTCTGTTGGGGGTGCACAAATACTACTAAAGTCTCTAATAAACTTTCTATAGAAACTTGCAAGACCATGAAATGATCTTACCTCTGTTATATTCCTTGGGGCAGGCCATTCAATGAAAGCCTTCATTTTTTCAAGATCCATTTTCAGACCCTCCTCTGAGATGACAAATCCCAGGTAAATCAACTCTTTCTGTACAAAACTGCACTTTTGTATATTTATCAATAATTGCTCCTCTTGCAGTTTTTCAAAAACTGTCTGCACATGCATCAAATTCTCTTCCAATGTTTTATTGAAAATTAAAACATCATCCAGATAAACTATCACAAACTTTTCCAAGAAGTCATGTAATACCTCATTCATCAGCCTCATAAATGTACTAGGTGCATTAGTCAAGCCAAATGGCATAACTAACCACTCATACAAACCCTTTTTGGTTTTAAAGGTTGTCTTCCATTTGTCACCCTCTCTAACACGTATCTGGTGATATCCGCTCTTTAAATCAATCTTAGTGAAGTATTTAGCTCCACTCAAACAATCCATTATATCATCCATTCTGGGTAATGGAAAGCGATGTTTAATGGTAATTTTATTAATGGCTTGGGAATCAGTGCACATTCACCATTCACAATTCTTCTTTGGTGCAAGTATTGCTGGTACTGCACAAGGGCTCAAAATTGCTCGAATCAAACCCTTTCACAACAATTCATGAACCTGGCGGTTCAACTCTTCATTCTCTATAGGAGACATTCTATGGGCGGCCTTATTAGGTAAACTAGATCCTGGCATTAAGTCAATCTGATGACTAATCTTCCTCAATGGCGAAAAACCCTCAGGCACATTGTCTGATATAATATCAAGAAATTATACTAACAGATGTTCAACTTCTGCTGGAATGTCAGTAGTATCTTCTCTCTTTATAGTAGGAATTAATGCATAACACATTGAATCCCTCTTTAGACCATCCAAAAAATTTTTGCCATCTACTAAACAAATTCTAGCATTATTGCATACCTTTTCCTCAACCTCCTTCAATGGCTTCAGTTTGTGGCATACTCCGTATTTTGTCAAGGAATAGGTATTTGCATGCCCATCATGCGCTGCACGTCTATCAAATTGCCATGGTCTGCCCAGCAACAAATGGCAAGCATCCATCAACAAAATATCACACAAGACCTCATCCTAGTATCTTCCAATTTGAAACTTGACCAAGCATTGTTCACTGACCAATGCTTTATGGTCCTTCTGCAACCACGCAATCCAGTATGGATGCGGGTGCCGTCTTCTTTCTAGCTTTAACTTAGCTACCATTTCCTTAGAAACCAAATTATTTTTACTACCATTATCAATAATAATATTATAGATTTTACCTGAACATTTGCACCTCGTGTGAAACAGGCTTTTCCGCTGGTCTAGTTCCTTCTCTTCGTTCAACAAGGTTCTCCTTGTGATCATCACTTCTCCTCGCTCTGCTTCTTCAGAGTGCTCAGATTCAATACCATTCTCAACAACTGCAGCTCTGGAATTACCTTTAGGCCTTCTGTTCGGTGTTTCTTGGTGTTTGGGACACTCATATGATCGATGCCCCTCTTCTTCGCAATTGAAATAAGTTCCACAAAATCTGCCTCTTTCATATCTGCATCCACCTCTACCTCGTCCCCTTTGATAATCATTATTATGATTATGAGGTTGGTAAGCATTCTCCTCCTATTCCTGGTGATTGTTGGTTTCACCAGTCTGCTTTTGGTCATCATATTTACCTCCACTGGTTCTTCCACCAGTTCTTCTACCATGACCTCTTCCTCTTTGCTTACTGTCAAATCTACGGTTCAGTTTCTCTTCCACCTTTAGAGCAAACTAGTAAGAATATTCAATGGTGCTCATTCGAACCAGACTCAATTCTTCTTGCACGTTGGTTCTTAACCCATTAATGTAACGGGCTACTCTCTCTTTATTTGCTTCTGTATGGTCAGTTTTGATGGAAATTTTAAAAAATTCCTCTGTATATTCTTTAACATACTTGCTGGAGTGTTGCAAACTCTGCATTTTTCTCAGCAGATCTAATTCAAAATCTATCGAAATAAACTACCATTTCAGTTTTTCAACCATTCGATCCCACCTGGTGATCTTTTCTTTTCCTCTATGATTTATTTCCAGCTACATTCCTTTCCACCATATGCCAGCATGGCCTTTCAACTTTGTTCTAGCAAATTTTATTCTATTTGGATCTTCAACCTCCTCATATTCAAAATATTCCTCCATGTCGTTAATCCAGTCAATCAATTCTTCTGGATTTAAATTTCTAGAATATGTGGATACATCAATCTTCGACATTTTTCCAATTTAAGAAATGGCTTTAATCATTCGATCTTCTATAGAACTCATCACTTATTCTTCTTCTTCAGACGGATCATCAACTCTACAAGCTTCATCATCGCTCTGGTCTTCTCCTCGTGGCTCTACTCCTCTACGCAATTCTTCTTGCAAGGCCTGCACTTGCCTCTACAATGCTCGAAAGTCTCCTTCAAGAACCATGTTCCTTCCAGCACCATGATTTCTTCATGGTGGCATTCTGCTTCACTTTTTCTCAAAACCCATAACCCCAGATCCTAGTGTAAGCTGCCTCACGTTCGACGCTCGGCTTACACTCTCAGAATCTTACTGCTCTGATACCACTTTATGGGGAGCCAATTTTAATTAACAAAGGAAAGATGAAATTTTATTTTGAAGCATGGAAAGCTTTACAATTTGAAACTATGGAAGATTACATAGTACAGAAAATGCCAAAAGAAGTCATAGCTTTCGTCTCTCTAGCCTCCGTAATCCTTCAAAAAATCTCTTTTTATCATCACGAGTTCTTGCTGTAACCGCCATTCATAATTTTCCCTATAACCACTACAACGGTTCCCTAGAACTGCCTTAACGACTTCTAGGAACTACCAACTGTCATTCTACAATAGTCCGCAAAAAAGTAACATGTCACGTTTTCGTGACACCTCTACATTCTGCTCTTCTCTCTCCTAGTTGGGTTGCGAAAATGCGACACTTTTTCCTCCATGTCCATCTATCGCGATATCGCGACACTTTTTTGTCTTTTGTCTTTGTTTGCCAATGTGCCGTGATATCGTGACACTTTCGTTTGCTCACACCTTTGCTCAAAGTTCGTCGTGATATCATGACACTTGCATTTTGTTCCCGCTGTTGTTCTAAGTTGTCATGATATTGTGACAACTTTTATGTCACATTATCGTGACACTTGCCATTTGCGTTCGTCGTTATTTCTAAGTTGTCGCGATATCACGACAACTTTTGTGTAACGATATCGCGACACTTACGATTTGCTCCCACCGTTGGTTCTGAGTTGTCACGATATCGTGACAACTTTTATGTCATGATATCACGACACTTGCGATTGCACCCGCCATTGGTTTTGAGTTGTCGTGATATCGCAACAACTTTTATGTCGTGATATCGCAACACTTGCGATTTGTTCCTGTCGTTATTTTGAGTTGTCGCGATATCGCGACAAATTTTATGTCGCGATATCGTGACACATTACAACACAGACTATTTTGTTTTTTTATTCACTTTTTATTTCTTTTATTGCAAGATTGTGCTGCTACCACTGGATGCTCCTACATCAGGTTCTGTGTGGACCTGTTGAGAAAATTTGAGCAGGTTCTGTGTGGACCTATTGAGAAGATTTGGACAAGTTTTGAGTGAGCTTGTTGAGCATATTTGGACAAGTTATGAGTGAACTTGTTGAGCAGATTTGAGAAGGTTATGATTTAACCTGTTGAGATAGAACTTTAGAGGTGATAGAGTATAGAGGACATAGTCTCAATGGATAGAGATCTAGCAATTATGACAATTGAAGATAGATCTGAATGAGGAGTCTTCAAGTGGAGAGAGATACACCATTTAGTGAAGCAGAGAGATAGAGTATTCTAGAATATCACTAGCTAGAGTAGAAGGGGAAAGAATTCTCCTATGGAAGAGATCTATGAACTTGATATTAGGGGATCAACATCTCCTTTGAACAGAGGTCCATAAATATTTTAATTAGGAAGGATTCCCAAAGAGATTGATTGAGAAAAATTTAGTAAAATATTTTCTCTGTGGAGTAGCCCAAATTGGGTTAACTACGTAAATTGTGATGTCTCTATTGTGTATGGTGTTTTGTGTATTGCTTTAATTACTGGTGTTGATACTGCTATCTATACACTGCATAATATTGAATTGAAATAAAAAGTAAAAATGGGCCTTATACTATTCACTCCCCCTCTCAGTAGAAGCTTTTGTTCTTCATGAATTACTTATGCTAATAGTCATACAAATCCATGAAGATATAGTGACTTTAGCTAATAGGATCTTGGTCATTTCTAAGATAGAATCAAGTTTATAAAGAACCAGTGTGTGATTTGTGTATTCGTTTTTCCATCTTGATCTTAATTATGATGCAAATATCTCAAGGACTAAATGTGTGTGCTTATGAAGTTTATTAACAAATTTTGATTAAGGTAATGATGCCAACCAATTTAAGAACCATTGTGTGTGCAAATAATGAATTCATTTATCTTGATTTTGTATGTGGTTGGACTTAACTACTCTATAATACAAGCCACCAAAAGCTAGCTCATCCATAAGCAAACATTGATCTATACAAAATAAGGTCTCTAATATGATATACATGTCACCATGCATAATACTACCCCATTGCCAAAGGGTTTTCATCTCAACCCATTTTTGTAATGGATATCATCCCACAACTTTCGAATAATTGATATTTTCAAGGATTCAAGCTCATTTTATTTTTAACTTGGTGGAATCGATAGCCACCACAAATATGGGTAGGCTTTTCATATTTTATGGTTGCCACAGTATTCTATGTTGTCCACCCTGGAATATGCCACACAGATCTTCGCATAGTCCACCCCTATAACAATCATGCCACAATCATTTTAAACCTTTTACATCATTGAAAGCACCAGGAAAGGAACAAGTGTTCAATCTGGCGAGGCCCAATATTTGAACCTTGGACCTCCGCTCCCCTTATGGGGTTTGTATGAAACAATTGGTCTACACCTCGAGCCTAGGATTCAAGCTCATTACCCCCTTCTTTTCTTTTGATATTTTAAAGTGGGGATTTTCGTTAATTTTTGAACAAGGGGATTTATTTTATTTGTAGTTAAAAATTATTTTATTCTCTTGCTTTTTGTTTTTCTCTTTTTTTTTTTTGAAATGATACTTGCTCATTTTTGTAGGAGAGCAAGGGATATTATTGCTTTGAGTAGGGGGAGCTTGTCCTTTTTCTAATTCTTAGCATTCTAGATCATGCGCATAATAGGATAGCAAGGGAAACATTTCACTTAAGGATATAGGACTACTATATAGCATCACCTTTCCTTGTGAAAATTTATTATTTAAAGTGTATAAATGTGTTTTGGTTCTAAAAGTGGCAGAATCGATTTCCAATACTTAAAAATTTTCTTAATGAAGAAATAGTGATTTTGGTTTGAGAGAGATTTTTAATCAATATCTAGAATCGAGATTTTATTAAAGTGTGAATCTTGTGAGTGGTTCAACATGAACTCTTAATCATGTTAGAAGGAACAATATTGACTATGAATTTAACAACATCTATCAGATATTTAAACAACATAATAATTGGATGTGACTATTTGGCATATGTAATTGGACTAAACAAGCTTTGGGAAATAGATGATTGATGGTTTAAGTAATGCAATGTGGAGATGATAGTTGTGTCAGATGATCTATATGCAAACCTAAATAAAATGCATAGGTGCATGAAAATAAAAACTCCAAAAGGCCAAAGAAAAATGATAAGAGGTGTTGAACCCACTATGAGTGTAACGCTTTCTAATAGCCAAAAATAGAAGAGATATACCCACTGGGATGTATGCTTACAAATGGTCGAATGGAGGCTATCCCTCACTCGTGACCATGAAGCTATTCACTATGGGTTGCTAATACGATGGGAATGATATTTCTAAAGCAAGTACTACTCAATAGGGTTGTACATTGAAATGCATGAATCAAGGCCAATGAAACAAAACAAAAACTATATCCCTTGTCTTGGGGAGATATACAAAATGAAAATTTATCAAGTTTAAGATATATATAATGGAATGAGAAAATATAATACTAGAAATGCAATGATTGAAATGCAAACTAGACAAGAATGTCACACTCATGTATAAATTTTGTTTCTTTTGATTTTTTTTATTTGTTTGATTTTTTATTTGACTTTTGATTTTTTTTATGATGGAATTTGTGGTATATACAAGATGATCTATATACACTATACAAGATGATTTGTACATAACATTTAAAATGTGGCTTCAAAATAAAAGGAGAATTTGAAGGACAACTTATTTGTGGTGAAGGTGATTGAAGTTGATTTGTTGATGGTTGAGATTGTTGTGATGAAGAATGATGATCAGATATAGATGAAGAAAGGTGATCATATGTAGATGAAGAAAGGTGATCAGATGTAGATGAATAAAAGTGATAAAATGTATATGAATAAAGGTGATGGATAAAAGACAACGATGATGATAAAGGGGAAAATAATAGAGAACTTATTGTGATGATGATAAAAAAAAAGAGAATATCCAGGTTTTGTAGGTGATTTGGAGAGGAGAGGGCAATCCTCCAAGGGAGGTCCTAGGTTCAAATCTTCACCCTACCAAAAAGTTGAATTGGGTATCTAAAATCCAATTGATAATGTTGGTGCGGGTAGGGTCGGCTACGACCCTTAGGTGAATTGGACAGTGTAGAACCCCCTGTCCGTGGTCTCTCAGACCAAGGCGGCTCCATAAGGGGTTTTTCTCTTAAAAAAAAAGGTGATGATGATGATAAAGAGAAAAATAATAGAGAACTCGATGCGATGATGATAAAGAAATAGACAATAAATAAAAAAAAATCCCTATGAATAGGAGAGGTTTGTAAAAGTTCCAAAAGGGATATTTTAGTTGGAGTATTGGCCCACTATTGTTGAATTTCAAAGTAAACTTTAGGTTGAGGCTTCAACATTAAAGGTGTATTTTCTATGCTTGTATCCTCTTCTGGATTATTCTTCAAAACTAAGAGAGGTCTTGAAGGTTGATTGGATGAAGAATTTATCTCCTGCTTGTCAATATGATTTAGTTGAGTAGGAACTTATTTTGTTGTAATCTCTTTTACCAATATAATAATATCATTGTAATGAGGTACATTATGATATGACACTTGATTAATTTCCCGTTGTTGATGATTGGATAAAGGGATTTTGGAAGATCCCCATGTCTTGATCAGTTTTGGGTGTAGGAAGTTGATTATTCATTGGAGGATTGTGATCAAGAATAGGTTGAAATTCCTCTGCAAAAAAATAACCTGCATCAATCAATTCTTGAATCTCATATCTCAACTTCTTACATGATTTTGTCATGTACCCATACACTTTATGGTATTCACAGTGTAGCTCAGGCTTATACCAATATGTTGTGGTATTAGGTTACCTTATGGGAGGCAACTCAATCATGTTCTTATCTAGCAATATCTTGAAAACCATGGACATGGGTTGATCAAGCTTGGTAAAATGATGTGATGAAGGTTTTTGAGGAACCTTTAATAAAATTTTCTTCAAAGGATTGGTGATAATAGGATTGAATGATTGATCACGTCTCTTTATGATCGTAAGTGGAATGATAAGGTTGAGTGTGATTCAATCGTGGGTAAAAAGGATTGTATGTTGGTTGAGAAGCATGATATGGATGGATGGTGGAAATGGTAACACCATTATGAGGAGGATTGAAAAAGAAAGCATTGTTTTGTTTAGGTGGATATGTCATGTTATAAGGAGAATATGGAAGTGGTTGTGATTGTAAGAATGATGGAAAATATTGTGGAAAGGAGAATTGTGGAGGGATTATTTGAGTGGTAAAGGATGAAATATGAGAAAATTACGATAAATATGATGTTGATTATGAAGGAAGTTGCAAATGAGGTTGGCCATAATCAACCAATGCAACTGATGGAATTCTCCCAACATTGGTGACTGGGGTAGTAACAAAAATAGGTTCATATTGAATTGGATTATTTCCAATACCCATGATATCTTTACCATTTTTAAAAGTGGTATTCATTTTTTTAATCCTTTTATAACAGAAATAATATATATATAAGAAAAAATGTACTATTATATTAATCACTCCTAAAAATAAGCAATAAAAGAAAAAGGTATTTCTTGAAAAAAATGGAAGAAGTTGGAGGTATAGTTATCTTGGTTGAAATTAAGCTTTCACCTAGATGTCTGCATGTAGATGCTTGGTGATGAAGTCCAAGTCATGATGAAGCCCAAGTCCTACAAGCCCTCACCTAGTTCACCATGGTCAGTGATACAACTCAAAGAGATGCGTACTATTTTCCACAGCTATGACTATTGTTGGACCAGCTGAATTTTAATCTTGTTTAAAGTTTTAATTTTTTTTGGCACAGACAAAAGGATAATCTCTTTTTGAAGGTTCATAGTCCTTCATTATGTGTTCTTGTTGTGTCCAAACTAGTCAAAGTTATAGAAAAGCACATAGGATGTGATTATTTTTAGGATAGTGGTGTAAAAATAAAAGAGTGTGAATCAATTCAATTGAAAAATATATTTTTATGTGACTTACTCTAAGACAAGCAATTTTTTAAAGGTTTTTTTTAGATTTTTTTTTAAACAAAAGAAAACAATAAAATCAAAGTGATGGTGTGTTCATGTCAGGTTCACCAAAGAAAGTAGACTCAAAATTTTTGCACCCATTTCCTTCAAGATGATGGATCCATGCCTGAAAGGGGGAGGAAAAATAAAAGGACTACACCTTATATGAGAAGCACTTGAGTTGTGCTCTCTTATGTGTTTGTCGATGAATTGTTGGTGGGGTTCACCAGGAAATACTTTATGGTGGTTTCCACACCTACATAAGGGGAGATTTTAATGAGTTATTTTATTGGCATACACCTAATGGTTTAAGTAAAATGCATCTAAGCCTAGTCTATATGCAATTTTATTTTTATGAGGACATCAGTAAGTAGTAAAACTAATGTAAACTAATAGAAATTGACTATCTACTTTTCTTTTTTTTGTCTTTTCAACTAATAAAAGTAACGCAAAGCTATTGCAACTAATCATACATTTTTTTGTTTTTTCTTTCTTTTATTTCCTTTTCCAGAGAATAAAACTAATGTAAGAAAATATGAATAACTATGTATATTTTATTTTTTGTCTTTCATTTTCAAATAATAAAATATGCTATAAGCTAATGTAATTAAATATTAATATTTTTTATTTTAAACTTTAATCTCTTATGTTCAGGTAATTATATGCAGAAAAACAAAATTGAAATAAGAATAAAACTATAAGAAATATAATAGATGATAAGTTTTGATGTACTTACCTGATCCAAAAATTTTATGCAGATGCATACGTGTCTCACAGAGTGAATATGCATCTTGGAGGGTGAATACACATCTTGGAGTGAATATTCATCCTATCAGCTAGCTCACAAATTTACACCTTCGAGATATCTGCAAGGAAGTCTTTGTACAAAACCTTAAATTTGGGGATTAGAGTTTGGGGATATGTTTAAGCCACTGCATATCTGATTATTGATGGTGTAGCATTCATATCCCCTTGATATTTTAAAAAATCATACATAAAATAAATTAAATTGTAGATATTTACTTGCAAATAGATGAAAACTAAACTAACATGATAAAATAGTGCAATAAACAATATATTATCAAGTGCAAAATGAACAATATGTAATATACAATATGTAAGGATGAATATGGAAGCAAGAATTTACCCCCAGGCTTATGACAATGTGAATTCATGGTCTAGTTATCAATACGTAGTCCACATATTCACTAATTTTCAAAGTGTGTGTTCACGATAGCTAGACCTAGGTGCAGTTTTTTGGCATTTAGAGGATCAAACCATGTCAAAATAGAATATATTATATATATTTGGAAATATATTTTCAAGAACTATCCAATGGTATAATATTTATTAGGAATATATATTATTTTATTAGGAAAATTTTATATTAAATATTACCTTTCTTATAGATGCCTAAAAACAAGAACATGTTAGTGTATAAATGGTATATAAGATACTAGGAAAAATGAAATGATGGTATACTAGATATGATATTCTGGTGCTGCAAAAATAAAAGTATAAAAATGGATCCAAGTAGTAATTAGAAGTCTTCAAAGTGTTCTACAACCTATAAAAAACTTACTCTAGCATTCAACCTGCAACAAACATGTTAGATCTCTACTCTCCAAATCAAAAAATAAGATTGTTGTGATTTAACTCATTAAACTTTGCTTATAAACTCACTCCTCCACCATACATCTTTCCAACTAATAATTGAGGATAATACCTAGATTTAATGGCTTTGTGGATCACAAAATAAGGTTGATGTATGCAATATTTAGGATTCTGAAACGGATCAGATCAGGCTAATTTTACGTTTCACCAAATTCGATGAATATGCATCCTAGTCGCTAGGATGTGTATTTGCTATAATCGGACCATTGCTCAATTTTGGGATGGAATACGAATGGTTACTTAGGTGGGAATTGATTATATAGATTCTATGAATATGCATCCTAGCCGCTAGGGTGCGTATTCATAGAAAATTCATGATAGCTAGATCTACGTGCAGTTTTTAGCACTTTGGGGTGTCAAATGGAGTCAAAATGGGTCATATCATATACCATTGAAAAGATATTTTTAAGACTGATACAATGGTCTATATTTTAGGAAATTTTGATGTGATTTGTTTAGGTAAAATTAAGCTCAAATATGACCTTACTTTTATAAGATAAAAACTAAGGAAAATTACTCATATTAATGGGTCAATTTTCCATGTCTACAGGAACCCTTTGATAGATTTTTGTTTACCCTGCTAAATTTCCATCAATGCCTTCTCCTATGCATGAAACAAAAAAAAAATTCTACCTACTAAATAAGTGGAATATTCCTTTATAAGGTCTAGACCTTGTTATATTTTCTCAAGAATAGACATGCAAAGCATTACAAGTACTATGAAGAGAACAATAGAACTTATTCATTATTCCATGGGATCAAGTTTGTATAAATATAAAAGTTGATCAATGTGAGTCGTTGGATTATAACAACTCAAAAAATATGAACTAGTCTAAACTGATAGTTCACCTGATTCATGGAAGAGTAGTAAATCGAGTAAGACTATCCTAGTAGAACTTAAGAGAATAAAGATTTATTTTAACACCCCCTTAAGTGATACTAGGGTGAATGTAACAACAGGAAATGAGTCCTAGTAACAAGGCTTGATTAGATACTCATGTATAATGAATTTATAGAAGAGATGGTAAAAAAAACCACATGGGAAAAAACCATCTTTCAATAAGAAGAAGAAGAAGAGGCATGTCTTTGGATGGCGAATATTTTCCTCTATTGAAGATAAAAAAAATGAGTCCTGGTAATATTGCCTTATTAGGTACTCATGTACAATGTTCTTACATATAGGAGGGATGGTGAAAAAACCACATAGGAAAAAATCATCTTCCAAGAAGAAAAAGAACAATAAGAAGAAGAGAGGTGAAAACCTCTATGCACCCTTCTAATGCAACTTCTTAACCCCAAGTTTCTCTCACAACTGAATGTAATGCGAAGAAGGAAAGGATTTGGTGAAGATGTCTGCAATTTGATTTTCTATGGGAATGTACTTCAAGTTTAGATCCCCTTGTTGAATATGTTGTCGAATGAAGTGCATGTGAATCTCAATGTGCTTTGTGTGCTGATGCTCAACTGTATTACGGATAATATGAATTGTGATTTGATTGCCATACCAAAGGTTAAGGGGTTGGTCATGAAAAAAATCAAATTCTGTTAGTATTTGACGAAGCCAAAGAGCTTCCTGACTGGCCAAAACTGTTGCCTTGTATTCTGCCTCTATAGATGATAATGCTACTAGTTTTTTTTTGCATGACCAAGCAATAGGTGAAGAACCAAGAAAAAAAACATAGCCAAATGTGGAACATCTATCTTCAACCGAACCTGCCCAATCAGAATCTATGTAACCAATGGTATCCATGGATCCTCCTTCATATAAGAACCCATAGTGAGTAGTTCCTTACAAGTAGTGAAGTATTCTCTTCGCTGCTTGCCAATGGCTAAAATGAGGTTGATGTGAGAATCTAGATATTAAGCAAACAACATATGAAATATTTGGGTGAGTATGAGTTAGGTATAATAAACTTCCTACAAGCTTTCTATAGAGAGTAGCATCACATAGAGGGGACTTTCAAGAAGTATTTAGAGTGACTCCAAACTAAAAATGTGTGGAATAAGGGTTGCAATCGGTCATATTAAACTATTGAAGAAGGTCTAGAGTATATTTCTATTGAATTAATGAAATTCATACATCTATTTGAGTTATCTGAAACCTAAAGAAGTAATGAGCTAAACCTAGATCAGCCATCTCAAATTTCTCATAAAGGGAGTCTTTGATACTTTGGATGTGAGAAATGGCATTACCAGTGAGTAGTAGATCATCAACATAGAGAATAAGTATGGTGATGCATACTTCATCCCTCCAAATGTAGACTATTGCATTAGACTCACAATGAGAAAACCCTGAGGAAAGAAGGAAGGAGTCCATTTTTCATACCAAGCTCTAGGAGCTTGTTTGAGACCATAGAGAGATTTCCTTAGTCTACAAAAAAGAGATGAATCTTGAATAAATGTAGCAGGTTGTTCCATGAATATTTCCTCTTTTAAGTCACCATGCAAGAAAGCACTTTTAACATCCATTTGAAAAAATAGCCACTTTTGGGAAGCAGCAAGTGCCAGTACCAACCTAACAAAATATATTTTTGCAAATGGTGCAAAGGTTTTAGAATAATCTATGCCTTAAAATTGTGAAAAAACTTTAGCTAATAGGAGAGCTTTGGGTTTGTCAATTTCTCCATTAGGTCCATACTTAGTTCTATAAATCCATTTTCAGCGAACCAGTTTTCTTCCTTTAGTACCAAATTTACTTTCAAGATCTCCATGTGCAACAAAAAAGGAGGCCTCATCTAAATTTTTGAATCCCTTTAAGTAAAATAGGTGAGTGTTATGGCCAATATATCCTTGAGCTATGATAGAGTGTGGTTCTTGAAAGTCTCTTATCTCAACTCCTATTGGTGAAAATAGAACTATTTTACCCTTTACAGAAGTACAAATCTGATATATGGAGAGGATATTTGTAGCTATATTTAGGATATAGAGAACATTATTGATACATCCACCATAAATGGATATGTCACCTTTTCCTTTGACCGAGATAAAGGATGAGTCACCAAATTCTATGCTACAAGTTGAGCTGGAGGATATTGAAGTGAATGACTCATGTAATGAAGTCATATGATGAGTTGCTCCTGAATCTATAACCCAACATTTTGATGAATTTTTTATAACTTTACCTTGAACATTTAAGGCTTTTCCTATCTTATTCTTAGTTTCTATCTTGTGATCCTTCATTGTTGCCTCTAGTTGTTGAAGTCTTTTCTAACATTTGTTCCTGGAATGACCATCCTTTTTGCAATGTGTACAAGTTATGGGGCCTCTTTCTTTATTTTTGAATTTTTATTTAGTGGAGGTGGATGCTACTGATGCTTTTGAGGAAGGGGGAGAGATCTCATATTTGGTAAGTTTTGTTTCCTCTCTAGTTAGCCCATCATAAAACTCCTCTAAAGAGGGCATTTAAAAACTGGTACCAAGTGTATCTTTTGTAGACAAAAAGGTGGTTGCAAAAATTTGAAATACTCCATTTAACTTAGAGAGAATAAGATAGATGCACTCTTCTATTTTATTCTTGCCACTACATTTTAATTGAGTGATTACATCTTTAAATTTGGTGATAAATTCAACAATATTGCTGAAGTCTTCAGGAGATAATGCTTTAACTTTGCCTCTAGATGCATTGACCTTATTTGATCCACTTTACCATACCAGTTATTTATTTTTTTCCAATGGATTTTTACATTCTGAAACATGAAACCATAGGATTCCATTTACATCTGTGCTTATAATACCCATTGTTTCATACATCTTTCATGTATGAACAAATTTTTCATATTCCTTTTCAAATTCAGGCTACTCTTATTCTAGTAAGTGTGCGAGCCCTTTTTGAGAAATGAGATTTAATATCTTTGGTTTCCATGTGTGATAGTTATGAGGGGTGAGTGAATCAATTGTATTCATCTTTTCAAAGGAATTTGAAGTGAACCAATAATCCCCCCTTTAACTTCAAGAACTTCTTAGAGAATACAATGATGCGCTAGCAGAAACACCTATTTAATGAATGTGGAAGAAGCCCAACATTTATACCAATCTCATAAACTTAACCACCCTTACTTGAGGGAAACTATAAGTAAATGAGGAGAATTGATACATGGAACATAGGCTTATAAAGCAAGAATAATCAACCAGAACTCTATACCGAATCTTCTCAATTACCCGCCCTTACGTGAGAGAAACTATAAGTTATTAAGAAGAAAGATACATGGAACATAGGTGATTTATTCAATATTTGGGCCAAATTTGATGTGCTCTTTGAAAATATTATAAGTTTTGCTTACTTGAGTGTTCAAATGTTCATGTGTATTTAAAAAAAAAAAATAGTTATGCAAGTAGAACATTTAGAAGATGCTGAAAGAGTGAGAAGCAAGGAACAACACCAAGTGGCCAAGAGAGGGCCACACCACTAAAATGTCCTCCAATATGCCCACACAAGGAATGCAACAACAACAAAGAAAGAATCCCCTGAATCAAGTCAAAAAAATAGGTGCATGAAGCAGCACCATTAACCCCCCCCAAAAAAAAATTGTATTAAGAGTTTACAAATGGACTTGTCACTTGTTGAGTGCTCTAAATAGGCACAAAAAAAAATGATAGAAGTCTATAAGAGGAGGTTACAATAATTTGAAACAGAAGCTTCAACTCCATTTACAAATGGACTTGTCAGTTGTTGAGTGCAATAAATAGGAACGGAACAAAAACCTGATAGAATTTTTATAAGAGGAGGTTACAATATTTGGAAATAGAAGAATAAAATCTCTTAAAATGACTGGAAATTTATTTTTAGAGAAATAATTGAAACATATACAGAAGTATTAAATCTATTCAAATGACTAGAAAAACTTTTTCTAGAGAAATAACATTTTGTTTATGTAAAACCAGCACAGAGCTAATGAAAAATTTAGAACCACAAGTCTTTAAAAAAAGGAGGCATCCAACATCTATGATAGTACATTCCTTGATTTGAAAGGAACGACCTTCATATATCAGTAAAAGAAAAGGGAACTACCCTATCATAACAATAAAAAATTATCTAGATAGAGTCATAACTAGTTTTTTCAAAAAAAATTGTAGACTTTGGAGCAAAAAATAGTGAGAGAGTCTACAGGATATATGAAATAAAATTCATTTTTTATTCAAATACAAAAGATAATGAACCAACTCGTAGAGGTGTCTTCAATATAGAATTCCTAGCAGAATCTATATTACTCTGATACCATGTTAGAATTTCCCAAGAATATACATGCAAAGCATTACAATAACTATGAAGAGAAGAGTAGAACTGATTGATTATTCCATGTGATCAAATTTGTATAAATAGAAAATTTGATCAATTTGATTCGTTGGATTACAACAACTCAACACATCTGAACTAGTATAAACTGAGAATTCACCTAAATCATAGAAGAGTGGTAACTAAAGTAAGACTATCCTAGTAGAAATTAAGAGAACAAAGATTTATTCTAACATACCTAACCCTAACCTTCCAACAACTGCACAAGTTCTCAACTTAGATTCATTTTCCTAGAATGTAATAAATATCTATCAGAGGAGCCTATCTCCAAACCATCCCCTGAAATAGATGCCTCCTTATAAGATTCACCTGATAGGTCAAAAATAATTCATCCAATAGAAAAAATATTTGGATCACAATACCTATTCAACGTGTTTGAGGTTACCGACCCATGATCCAAAATCCTAGAAACTTCCTTATCCCTAGGACTTCTCTTTGAAGATTCATAAGGAAGTGTATAAAATTCTTTATTTCCTAAGTCTAAATTATTATCCACATGTATTGTATATTAATTATCATAAGGCTTAGATGACTGGAAAACAAGCTTAATAGTATCAGGTTCCAATCCTTACATAGTTTTCTTTATGATTTTATCTCCTTCTCTAATATCTTGTGAATATTGAAATGGAGACAAAGCTAGTCCAAAATTTCTTCCTCCTCTAGAGTTTTGGTTCTAGGTTCAACAATATTTTTTTTCTTGTTTGTGCTAAATCAGGGATCACTATTAAGCTTTGAAAAATAGGTATCTCTTGTTTGTTCTTATTTGAATTGAAATCCCCACTAGTCATTTGTATTCTCCTCTATACTTTCTTTTTGAAATATTGAGAACATTCCTTAGCAATATGTTCATAAACATGATAATGAACACATCTAAAAGGAATCATAAAATAGTCTAATATTTGATTATAAATTGTATTCCTTACAACTATATCCATACAGTCCAGTAAGCCTTCACTGATAGCCATATCAGCCAAAACTTGAGCTACAAACCAGAAAACACTAGATTTGAAAGAAATATTTATATACAAGGTTTTACCTAATAAATATCCAATCTATTTCAAAGCTCTTTTTAACCATAAATCCATTGGTATACATGGAAGTTTTACCCAGATCAGGATTCTCTTAGCAAATTTAGTCCTAGGATCAAATTAAGTCTTCTAAGCCTTCAAAGCTAAAAAAAAAGACCCCCAATACCAATGACCTCCTAATATTTTTTGTGCATATTCCTCAAATCAAAAAATAAAACCTATCCATCCTTGGGCAAGTAAGTGAAAAATTGATCCATATCCTAAAATTGGGACCCATACGTTATGTAACCACTCATTTAGTGTATTATCAGCTATTTGGTGTCCATGAAACTTTCCAATAAGGGCCTTTTCCAAAAACTCCAAAAATTGTTCCATATTTAGGTCTTCTCCAAGTATCATTCTGATATTTGACCTTCTCTTTTTAACCACTTTACATGCCTTACACACTTTAGTAACCAAAGTTGAAGTTTGTGTTGATTGAAGGTTTGAATCCACTCCACTTAGAGCCTCCAAATAAATTTTTTTACTAGGATTATGTAGAATATATACTGATTATATAGTATGCAATTGATAATACATGATAGAGGCCACTTACCCAATGGTAGAATATTATTTAATCTTATATTTTTGAGTGTACTACATGGTTTGAGAATATCTATAATGCTCATACATTCTATGGGATCATGTCTAGTGTTTCAAGGGAGGAACCACATAGGTTTTTATTCTACATTGGAATTGACCATATGATTATGAGATTGATTCACTTCCTAGTTAATAGCTTGATGGGAAACTTGATCTTTTATCAGATATTAATTTTTCTATAATTTTCAATTCTATGGTTGTTGCCATTGTTATTTATTTACCAAATTATTGATTACCTCTAATAATTTATTCATTGCAAATTTGTTGTCATGTTTGTTAACCAAATTAGGTGGAGCCAAGAAGGCTAGAATTAGGGGACAAAATGATATGATGGATGAAGCATTCTAGATAGGACAATTAATGGCATATGGTGATTGAGAAGGATGGATGGAGGTATTTTATGAAGGTATAAAAAGGAGAGAGGAATTGGCATAGTACTAGGCATGGGAGTGTTTAATGGAATTTGAGATACATATGCCATTAGTGGGGCAAGGGGTAGCTTCTTTACCCTAATGAGAATACCTTCACCCCTAGTCACTTCTTCAAAAATTGTAGCTAGTGGATGATGGTTAGAATTACAAACCATTAGCACTAAATCATATTACAAACCTTTAATATAATATGGTAATGTTTGTTCCTCATTTTTTCTAGCATTATATAAAATTAAAATTAATATTATCAATAATATAATATTGAAATCATGTATATTTTATTGAGGAGCAATTGTATAGTATTTAACTTAGATAAAATCTAATATCTATTTTCCATATCCCCAAACATATGCATGAAAGCTTCAATTGTTGATGTCTAATCAGTTATAGAATTACCTAGTAGCACCATATAACATAATTCAACATTATCATGAAGATAGTATATTGGTTATTTTATCATTATATCCTCTTTTTGAATGTGATCTACTAATTTGAGTGTAGACAACTCACCAAGATGATCTAAGGCAGTATTATTCTATTCTCATTGAAATTATGTAGATATTTCATAATAGATAGGGGTAAGAAAGTAGACCAATATGTGTAAGGGGCCTTGATATATCTAATTAGAAATTTGATTTGGGAGTCTAGTAGGTGCACCAAGATTGTTTTATTATGGAGTAGGTTGTTTGTATTGTTCATGATAATGGTAAATTGTAGAGCCTATAGGTTGGTATAGGTGGTAGGAAGGGTAGAGATATAGGTGATAGTAAGGTGGATATTAAGTAATGGATTTTACTAAACCCTCTATTTATTGGGGGAGGTTGAATATTTTAAGGAATATAATTTAAACCTAATTGATAGACCTATTGGTTATAAGGAGGCAAAGCTTACACATTTTTCTACAATTGATTGATTGAGGGTGATATTGATCCTTGAAAATTTCCATCGAAAACTTGTGATCCCATTTGTCCAACCATTATTTACATGTTTTGGACAAGGTTTGTGTTTAAACCTATTGATCTAGTTTACATTGTAGATTGGACAAAAGGTACATTTGAAATACTAGATCCAAGTGGGGTCTATTCTAGAGGAATGTTTATGGCGATAACAAACTAAATTTTTGGATCCATGTTGTAGAGCTATTATGTGAATAGAGGGTTATTTGCATCTATCAATACTTGGTACAAGGGTGGGTGTAAGTTATCATATTAGACTAAGTTGAATTGACTAAGGTTGGTCATGGGGATTCTCCCTTTTGATAAGATAGGACTAAATATTGTGGGGGCTCTTCAAACTCATCTTCTTGATGTCCCTAAGAGGCAATTTGTTATTTCTTCTTTTCTTTTGTGTTTCTCCAATTAAATGTAATTATGTTCATTAATTGGTTTTTTGTTTTGGCTTTTTGAGCTTTAGATCACATATTCTTATGCGTGTACTTATCAAAATAGAATCATAGGGTCAAAATGTAAAATTTTAAACAAATTATAGCTTTGACCTATTTTGAGTGATTTGCTTGCAAATGGAGTGATTCCTTCACAATGTTAGGCAATTTTCTTCTACAATACAATTTTTTTAGTAAATTATCAATCTAAGTGATTTACTTGTAAATTAGGGTGATTCCATTATTGTTTATGTATTTTTATTAAATTGAATGAAAATGAGTGATTCGCTCAAAAATATAAGTGAATCATTTACTTTATTAAGTGATTTACTCTTATGGTTGGATTTAAAAATATAATTGTTGAAGGAATTTGTCTTGGTGAATCATTTTAAGTGAAACACTTATGGGAAATTAACTAGTTGTATTCCACCCTTTATCGAGAAAATCACTTATGTACAATTGACTTAAGAATCTATCTTAAGTGTTTATTCCCATGGTATATGCACGTACAAGGTCATTTTTGAGTTTGTTTGGATGTTATTCAAGTAGTCTTTGTGGAATATTAAGTTTTCTAAAGTTTGATTTGGAGTCACCATCTATACAGTACCTACAAGATATAAGCACAAAAATAAAAATATGGTGAAATATTTAGCCAAACTAGGTTCAAAACTAAACAAATAGGTGAATCACTCCATTTTTAATATTTTTAAAAGCATAGGAAAAATGAGTGATTCACTCACCAAGTCAAAAAATTGACTCACTAAGTTAATTTATTCAATCACCATGTCAAATGAATAACTTCTGTAAAAAATCTAAATTTTACTTAAAATCAAATGATTAATTTATTTTTATAGTCAAATTGGTTCTTTAGTTTGACTTAATGAAATTATTGCTTTATTTTGACCTAAATTCATGATGGATGTATATTTGAACACATAAATCAATAAAATACATAAAAATGAGGTTTGTCCCACCAAGCATGCAAGAAATTAACTATAAAAATTAACATATGAAATTAAATGTAGACATTTACAGTGCAAAATAAAAATTCATAAAGTAAAGTCCAAAAAAAAAATGCATGAAGTTTAGACGTAAGAAAATAAAGAAAATTTTACTATTATAAAATAGTGAGGATATCATGTGATCAATAAAATGATAACTTAAATAACATCAATCTACAACCATTTGTTTAATTATGATATTGATAATTGATGACAATATGGGCTATAAGGATAGTACCCAACCACCACACACTTAACAAAACATAAGGAAATGCCTTTAATGGGATGCAAAGGATTTGCCAATTTATTATAATATCATGAGTAAAAAGCATAATGTGGGTTTCATAGAGTGTAGCTGATGCAAGAGCATCCAGTAGCACCTGATGCAGAAGCATCCAGTGGCAGGATGACCACTTCTAAAAAATTGGCTAAGGAAGTTGTCGCGATTTCGTGACATGTCACAAAATCATGACCAAAAGAGGGGAGAGATGAGAAGGAGGAAAATTGTCGTGATATCACGATAGAAAAAGTGTCGCGATATCGTGACACAAAGTAGAGAGAGAAGTAGTAGACAGAAGATGTCGTGATATCGTGACATGTCGCGTTATCATGAACCACAAATGAAAGAGTTGACGAGAATGAAAACTATCGTGATATCATGACAAAAAAAGTGTCGTGATATCACAACACCAAAAGGAGAGAGATGGCGCGAACGAGGAGATTTTGTAATTTTGTGACATGTCGCAGTTTTGCAACCAGAAGGCAAGTGAAGAAGCCAGTGGAGGAAGATGTCACAATTTTGTGACATGTCACAGTTTCGTGACCCGCAGAGGAGAGAGAAGGTGCGAAAGAGAGGATGTCATGATTTCGTGACATGTCGTAGTTTTGTGACCTATAGAGGAGAGAGAAAGCATGGAAGAGAGGATGTTACGATTTTGTGACATGTCATAGTTTTACGACCCACAGAGGAGAGAGATGGCACAGACGAGGAGATGTCACGATTTCATGACATGTCATAGTTTCGCGACCCACAGAGGAGAGAGAAGGCACAGTGGAGAAGATGTCACGATTTCACAAAATGTCGCATTTTTGCGACCAGGAGACGATGAAGCAGCTGAAGGAGAAAGATGTCACGATTTCATGACATGTCGCATTTTTGCAACCAGAAGGTGAAGAAGGAGCCAAGGGAGGAAGATGTCACGATTTCATGACATGTCACATTTTTACGACTAGAAGGCGAAGAAGAAGCCAAGGGAGGAAGATGTCGTGATTTCGTGACATGTCGCATTTTCATGACCAGAAAGCGAAGGAGGAGCCAGAGGAGGAAAATGTCACGATTTCACGACATGTCACGATTTTGCAACATGTCGCATTATCGCAACCAAGAGGCAAGCGAAGGAGCCAGAAGAGAAGATGTCACGATTTCATGACATGTCACATTTTTGCGACCAAAAAGTTGAGGAGCCAGAGGAGGAAAAATGTCACGATTTCGTGACATGTCGCATTTTTGCGACCAAGAGGCAAGAAAAGGAGCTAGAGATGTCATGATTTCGTGACATGTCACATTTTTGTGACCTAAATAAGTGAGAGGAAGCAGAGAGGAAAAGATGTCGTGATTTCACAACATGTCATATTTTTGTAGTGCAAGGACAGAGAAGGGGCCAAAGACCGAAAGGTGTCACGATATCATGACCTGTCATATTTTTGCGCCCGAATGGAAAGCCAAAGACAAAGAGTCGGTAAGGCAGACATTTGAAAGGTCTAGAAGAGGAAACAAAGGGCCACCAGATGGAAAGTAGATCGTCATGCCAGAAAATTATAAAAAGGGAAAGCAGAGTCATGCACAAGGGTCAGAGTCCGGCCCTAGGCAGGGTAGATCAGATTTGAGGGCCGAGGTCCATTCTGATCCTGCTTGGTTGTGTGTGTCTTCCAAGAAGAGCTTTGAATACCAAAAGGTGTAGACAGATGCATCGAATGTGAGGCAGTTTACACGGATCCATGGAGATGGAAGCACGAGCTACATATTTGAGATAGAAGGTTGCGACGCTGTTGATCTGTAGACAAAACTATGAATAGTAAGGCTACGATGATTGTTCAAAGTGGTGGCCATTGTGTTGTTTTGATATTATGTGAATTTCTAAAATTAGAGAGGGTCGGTACCTCTATAAAAACACATGCGGGTAATAGGAGAGGAATGTAGAGCAGGAAATTGCAATAGTGATAGGAAATTATGCCTACGGGCTAATATTGTAAATTTTATTTCTGAATTAATGAATGAAAATTTGGATCTGTGAGATTGTGATTTTCTATTCCCCATCAAGTGGTATCAGAGCTAGAATATTCTGAGCGTGTAAGCAGAGCGTCGAATGTGAGGCAGCTTGCACCAGGATCTATGGAAAAGTGGTGAGAAGACAGAGGGTTGATTAATGAGAGTTCGAGTCCCTGTGTAGAAGAAGGTGACATAACAGTATAGAAGTGAAGGTCACTTCTCCATCAACCCCGGGTGTCTGATGCAGGAGCATCCAGTAGCACTTGATGCAGAAGCATCTAGTGGTAGGAGGGCCACTTCTAAAAAATTGGCTAAGGAAGGAAGCTATCGTGATTTTGTGACATGTCGCAAAATCAAGACCAAAAGAGGGGAAATATGAGGAGGAAAACTATCGTGATATCACGATAGAAAAAGTGTCACGATATTGTGACACAAAGTAGAGAGAGAAGAAGCAGATGAAAGATGTCGCAATATCGTGACATGTCACGTTATTGCGACCCACAGATGAAAGAGTCGACGAGAATGAAATCTGTCACGATATCACGATAGAAAAAGTGTCATGATATTGCAACACTGAAAGGAGAGAGATGGCACAGACGAGGAGATGTCACGATTTCATGACATGTCACAGTTTCACGACCAGAAGGCAAGTGAAGAAGCCAGCGGAGGAAGATGTCATGATTTTGTGACATGTCACAGTTTTGCGACCCATATAGGAGAGAGAAGGCATGAAAGAGAGGATGTCATGATTTTGTGACATGTCATAGTTTCACGACCCATAGAGGAGATAGAAAGCATGGAAGAGAGGATGTCATGATTTCATGACATGTCGCAGTTTCGCGACCCGTAGAGGAGAGAGATGGCACAGACGAGGAGATGTCATGATTTCATGACATGTCACAGTTTTGTGACCCACAAAGGAGAGAGAAGGCATAGTGGAGAAGATGTCATGATTTCATGACATGTCACATTTTCATTACCAGAAGACGATGAAGCAGCCGAAGGAGAAAGATGTCACGATTTTGTGACATGTTGCATTTTCATGACCAGAAGGTGAAGAAGGAGCCAAGGGAGGAAGATGTCGCGATTTCGTGACATGTCATATTTTTGTGACTAGAATGCGAAGAAGAAGCCAAGGGAGGAAGATGTCGTGATTTTGTGACATGTCGCATTTTTGTGACCAAAAAGCGAAGGAGAAGCCAGAGGCAAAAAATTTCATGATTTCGTGACATGTCACATTTTCGTGACCAAGAGGCGAGCGAAGGAGCCGGAAAAGAAGATGTCGCAATTTCACGACATGTCGCCTTTTCACAACCAAAAAGCGAAGGAGGAGCCAGAGGAGGAAAATATCACGATTTCGCGACATGTCGCATTTTCGTGACCAAGAGGTGAGCGAAGGAGCCGGAGGGGAAGATGTCACGATTTTACATGTCACATTTTTGTGACCCGAAGAAGCGAGAGGAAACAAAGAGGAAAATATGTCACGATTTCGTGACATGTATTTTCATGGTGCAAGGATATAGAAGGGGCCAGAGACCGAAAGGTGTCATGATATCATGACCTGTCATATTTTCATGCCCGAAGGGAAAGCCAAAGACGAAGAGTCGGTAAGGCAGACGTTTCAAATACCAGGACAACGAAGCAGCACAGGAAGACGAAACGAAAGATCTAGAAGAGGAAAAAAAGGGCCACCAAATGGAAAGTAGATCGTTGCACCAGAAAATTATAAAAATGGAAAGCAAAGTCGTGCACAAGGGTTGAAGTTCAGCCCTAGGCAAGGTAGATTAGATTCGAGGGCTGAGTTCCATTTTGATCCTGCTTGGCTGTGTGTGTCTTCCAAGAAGAGCTTAGAATACCAAAAGGTGTAGATAGATGCACCGAACATGAGGTAGTTTACATGGATCCATGGAGATGGAAGCATGAGCTACAGAATTGAGATAGAAGGTTGCGATGCTGTTGATCTATAGACAGAACTCTGAATAGTAAGGCTACGACGATTGTTCAGAGCTGTGGCCATTGTGCTATTTTGATATTCTATGAATTTCTAGAATTAGAGAGGGTCGGGACCTCTATAAAAACATAGGCAGGTAATAGGAGAGGAATGTAGAGCAGGAAATTGCAATAGTGATAGGGAAATTATGCCTGCAGGCTAATATTGTAAATTTTATTTTCGAATTAATGAATGAAAATTTGGATCTGTGAAATTGTGATTTTTTGTTCCCCATCAGTAGCTTTGAATTCTCATGTCTAAAATATGATTATAATAATGGCCCTAGTACCCTATTTATAGTAAAAGTTTACCCCTGATTTACCTAGGGTGAAAAATAAATACTCCTTATAAAAGTATAGATTTAGGAGAAACAAAAAAAAATTGGATCTCCAAGTGTTGCATACCTCTAATTATGCCTCTAATATACTTAGAAAGCTCCAAATATGCTTAGTGCACCATAAAATTACAAACTATTATTTTTTAGAAGATTTGTCTTGAAATTTGTGTGGATTTTTACTTTGGTATCCTGATTGAGAAATTCACTCATTATGATGAAATATTCACTCACTATGTCAAATGATATTAAGTAATGTGAATCACTCCATAAGTGAATCAATGCCTTTGATGAGTGAATCACTCTTCTAATCCAATCAATATATTTATCAAGTGAATTGCATCTCTTAAAAAAGTCAACAAAATTTTAGAATTTTGAAGAATTTCCTATAGTCTGATTCCTCTCTTCTACAATTTGCTTCAAATGTATAAAATTTTGTGAAGGTTTTTCTAAGGTACTAAAATCCAAGATGTTATCATGTGATTATAATTTTGATGAATTAAACAATCCTTATGCAAAATCATCAACTCTATCATCTAGACTCATATTTTCCTTTACCTAGGAAAGAATCTAATATGGAAAGTAATGATTTTAATTAGGATGATTTACATCATATGAGAGGAATTGGAAGAGGTTGGAAATCAAAATATGAATATTTATACTTCTATTGGATGTTGAGTTAGAGCCTTTAAGAGCAATGAACGGAAATATTACACTAAAATATTAGAAATTTGTTTTCCTATTGGAAGAATAAAGTCTACTATGTTTGGAAGACATTTTTGTGAACCCTCTATTTTGAAGGTATTTTACTTTTATAAAGATGAAATTCTATAGATTGACACCATACAACAAATGAATAAATATTCACGTGTATTCTTAAAAGTGTTCATATGGATTGAAATGAAAGATCCACATTAAGTGGTAGAGAAGTCATTCTCATAAATATATAATTTTGTACAATATTTGGATTTAAATTTAAGGTAGAGCTTAAAATTTTATAGTTTTATAATTTGAATAATGATGTTCAATTTCATCAAGAATAGAACTAGGAAGAACCACTATTACGAAATGGTTATCCATAACCTAACTACACATACATAGGTATCTAAATTTCTTGCCATCCTTAATATTTATCATGGGATAAAATAAGGACCAATGAAGACATAACATTTATAAATATTTTATCACCCATACATGCTATTACCCACTTCTTGACCATATACAAATATAATTTTCAAGGTGGTTCATATCAAGTTTTATATTAGAAGGGAATAAGAAGAGATAAATTTGTTTTAACTTCCCATACTTTAGCATTCACTCATGTTCCCTCTCATTATTTTAATGAGGAAGCATACCTTTTTCTAGAGTGTATCCATTAATATTTAAATTGGGAAATACCTATTGGAAACAAGTCTCTTTATATATTGTTGATGTTCTCTTACTTGATATAGTTCCAAACGTGTTGGGGGATATTGAGGTAGAATATTGGTATTAGAATGAAGGTAATTGTTTCCTTAATTATATAAATAGAATCATTTTCTATTACATGAAACAAACTAGTACCAAATTTCCCATAGAATAGTTTATTTTTGTAAATACTCATTTCTCCTTCTCTTTCTTTGAAATTATTTAATTAAAGAAATTCAAATTTCCATATTTGCTCAATTAAAAATATCATAAGGTATGGTTCCAAATATCCTTTTCATCTCATTAATTTTAAGATTCATCAAAGATATCTTTAAAACTTAGAAGTTTTAAATTTAAATATAGAAACTATAAAAACAAATCCCAAGTGAATTTGAACCCAATGCACTACTAATAACTCCAATTTAATTAGATGATGTGGCTATCAATTCACTCAATCTAATTTTATCAATCCAATCTTTGGTTAGTTATTGATTCACTAGACACAAGTAGTTTTGAAAGTGTTAATATAAAGGATGATCTAGTTCCAACTCAATATGGTGGTATTAAAAAGTTGGGGCCCAAGATATAAATAAATTTAGATAGGCATAATGTTTCATAATATTTTTACGAGCATGAATCCATAGCCTAATAGAAGTCAAAGTACCTATATTCATTCACCAAGCATACATTGTGCCCATGGAACCTATCAAATTATAGTTGTTTCATCACTCCCATGTGAAATAACTTGTAAATTAATCACATGGTTAAAACCAAGTAGTAAGTTATATAATAAAGTATCATATAGATCATTTAAGTAAGTTATAATAGGTCACAATAATACTTAATATCATAGGTTTCAAAGAAGAAAAATGAAGATAAAGTAAAAAAATTGACCATATAACCACCTAGATTCACTCACCATTGATCCACTTACATCATATTGTTTTGCTCATACCACATTAATTTACTCACTCCATACTGGTCCACTCACTATCAATTTGTTCACTTAATGATGTTATCATGACATCATATTTTTTAATCAAATCAACAAATTAAAAAATTGAATAAATGAATTACCAAAGAGGGTTTGTAGGTGCTATTTCACTCAAATATAATGTCAACATGATTCATTTATTCAATAATTAACTAAAATGATATTTTAGATAATTTTGAAGTGTTTTTCAATGAATTGAAAGGTTTTAAGGATAAGGGACCATGCAATCATCTAAGAAAATTTTGACAAGACAAACTTTGGAGAGGCACTCCAAACATATAACTAAATAAGACTATACATCCCCAAGAATATAGTTATATTTTACCATAAGTTAATCACTAGTTGATATTTTAAATTGACTTAAGTTGGAAGTGGAATACAAGTTAGAGACTACTCTTAGGTTAAATTCCAACACAAAATATGTTTTTCAATATTTTGGGCATAAATTGCTCAAAATTGGTCAAAACATGATAAGATTTGATTATATTCTCTTGAGGTGAGCATGCATCTACTTACAATATTTAAGATCAAAATTTTTCCATTTTCCTAGAAAATAATAAAAAAATATTTAGTAGATACATCCAAAAAATACAAAGTGGTGAAGTGTATTGATTCACTAAGATGTGCATTGATTTTAAATCATGGCTTAAGGCATTGATTTATTACAAGGGAGTTGTTTGAAATGGTATTTTGGTATTCTAATCCATAAAGGAATGAAATAATATGGGACCATTGTAACTACCTATTAAAGTTAAAAGTGTTAGCTGAACTAACTTGTAAAAGAAAACAAATGTTGAAAGGTATAAATAAGAGCTTTAGTTCTAATTTTTTCTGGATGAACAACCATTTGTCATCTAATTACAACTTGTAATTTTCATTTCATGTTTAACTAGATGTTAAACTTTCCTTAAAATAATTAGGGTTTTAATTATATTTTATTCACTATAAATATGAGATAAGAGATACCTACATGTTGTAGGTGAGTTGGAGAGGGTAGGGCAATCCTCCAAGGGAGGTCCTATTAGTCAAAAAGTGACTAACTACAAATAAATAGTTGATGCACCTTTTTGCATATTTTCCAAGAAGACCGAAGTGGTCCATATGCTAAAGATCAAAGAAAAATCAAAATACCGCAAGGAGGAAAAAGTGTCGCGATATCGCGACATGTTGCATTTTTGTGGGAAAAAGCAAAGAGAAAGAGCAAGGAGGAAAAAGTGTCACGATATCGCAACATGTTGCATTTTTGCGAGCAAAAGCAAATAGAAATAGCAAGGAGGTAAAAGTGTCACGATATCGTGACATGTTGCATTCTCACGGCTAAGAGCAACAAAAGGGAGCAAGGAGGCAAAAGTGTCGCGATATCGCGACATGTTGTATTCTCACAGCTAAGAGCAACAAAAGGGAGCAAGGAGTCAAAAGTGTCACGATATTGTGACATGTTACATTTTCACGGCTAAGAGTAAGAGAAGGGATCAAGAAGGTAAAAGTGTTGCGATATCGCGACATGTTACATTTTTGCAGCTAAGAGCAACAAAATGGAGCAAGGAGGTAAAAGTGTCACGATATCGCAACATTTTACATTTTCACCACCAAAAGAGAAGAGAAAGAGTAAGAAGGAAAAAGTGTCACGATATCGCGACATGTTGCTTTTTTATGGTCAAAAGCAACAAAAGAGAACAAAGAGGCAGAAGTGTCGCAATTTCACGACATATCGCATTTTTGTGATGCAAGAAGAAGAATCAAGCTGAAGACATAGAAATGTCATGATTTTGTGACATGTTGCATTTTCGTGACTCAAAAAGGGCAAGTAGGTAGAGAAACAAGAGTGTCGCAATTTTGCGACATGTTCGTTTTTTGCCAAGGAAACAAAGTATATTTTTGGCAACTGGGACATGCACTGACATCAGGTGCTGATTTCTGAAGAATGGTTAGTTGATTATAACTTGGAAGGTCTGCTGGATAATTACAGAATAACAGGCTCATCTAAATTTAGCCAAAAGGAAATCTATCCAATCTACGGGAAATCCGTTGTATATTCTTAGAAACTACAGATAATTACTTGTAATTGATTGAAGAAATTAAATGTACATAGTAGAAGATACTCTTTTTAGGGTATAAATAGGAGTGAGTCGACCATGAAAAAAGGTCGGATCTTGGATGTTTACAGGATTGATGTACATGTACTAGATTACAAGCAATAAAATATTTCTTTTTATGGCTTCCGAAACTTCTATGTGCAAGTGTATGTATCTAGTGTTTTAACTTTTATTCATTCTAAGTTTTATAATGTATCTATTCTAAAATCTGGACTGTGCATGTATAAACCTTATTTCTAGAGTTGAACATTAAAAGATATTTACATGTATTTAGACGAACATCTAAAAGTCACACTCAGGAATTCATGTTTTCTATAATAAGATATAAAGAAAACTCTGAAATTAGTAATCTGCATCATCAATGTTTGTTGTTGTCTAATTTGTACCATGAGAAAAGTTCTAGCTTAGGCTATATTTCCCTTATATTTTGTTCCCATTCTCTCTAAAAAACTCAAAGGAACCAGCCTTCTTTGGAGACTAGACAGATGATCTCAAGCAAGATCTGTCTATTCAATGTTGGCAAAGTCTAAGGCGCAACACTATTAACCGAAGGCAGATTTTGTTCCAATAGTTTTTTGCACGCTCGATGGGAATAGAAATCCCACAGTATTGTATAAGTTTTGGTGTTTTACCTTAAGAGCCTTTTGTTTGAAAATCTCAAGAAAAACCACCTGGCGACTCCGTTGCAATTTAGACCATAAAAGAAAGACCTTGTCTAAAAACCTTCTGGTTATATATCCATATGATAACCAGATCCCGAGCTAGAGACTCTAAAGAACATATTGAGTTCTTTAAACTACATCTCGAAATCCTAAAGGCACACCTTGTGCTAGCCACACGATCAAATATGTCTGACACCATTAGCACCTCTTTAACACCCATTGTAGGAGCATATGCAAGCAATCCTATATTAGTTGTAACTCCTTTAGCAATCATGGTAGTCGTGCCTGCCCCAGCGCATCTTGTGTGGAATCAAACTGGTCCTTTAAACTTAGGAGCACAAAATCAAATTCCACAAGTTGCACTAAAAGCATTGCCAACTTTTTATGGAATAGGAAAAACAACAGATGAGCATTGTCTAGATGTATCATCGCTAGCATCTATTTACAATATCACTTAGGAAGATGTAATGGTCAGATTGCTAGTTATATCTTTGAAAGGAAATATGCTCTATTGGTACAGAGCGCTACCTGCTAGATCCATTACTTCTTGGGCAGTGCTTGCCGACCGTCTGGTCGATGAATTTAATATACATGCGGATCCTTTCACACTGTTGAATCAATTCACTATCATTGAGAGGCACCCACGAGAAGAAATCTAGGATTTCAACATTAGATTTACCAAAAATCGTGATAGAGTACTGCAAGGCCTAAAACCCATAGAAGAACAAGTTATATGCTATTATTTAAGGGCTTTTGATTCAGATCTCAGTATGATAATAAGGCAATCCCGTGTAACCACTTTTCCTAGGATCTATCCAGAGGCAGCAGAGGGTGAAGCTGATCTCATCGCTACAAAAAGATATCCATCAAAGAGTCTATTGCAAATTGTACCAGAGCTTTCCCAAGCATCATTTTCTAAACTTCTTGTACTCCCATCAATACAAGCCCTCCCAGCTATAGCCGCATCTCCTACATTCCTTGCATTACCAGCCACACCCCTTGCATCAGCTCCCCCAAATGATCAATACATGACCATAATTAATACAATGAAGACATTATCAAATGAAATGGCATCCATGAAAAAGAGAGGCGGAATGAAATATCCAAGCAAGAATATTTCCACAGAGACAAAAGGAAGGTGCTTCAACAAGTGGAAGAGGACAAGATAAAAAAAATGTGGTGTATGCAAATGAGATAGGAGATAATGGAGAACCCACTAATTCTTATTACTAGTGTACCACTTGCAATGATCCTCATGGAGAATATTCATGCATGATTCATCAACATCATGTGCAAGCGGTTATTAATGAAAGAGCTAAAGGAACTGGCAAGGGACAAGTGAACATAATTAGAGAAGTCCACCACAATTTGGCAATGCAATCCATGGAACAAGTCTCAGTCCTGACAAGGTCAGGAAAAAAGTCGTTACAAGTCGACCCTAAGGAACTCCAACCACTAAATTTTCCTCCTGCCCCTAGGGCGACTTCGCAAAAAAACTAGTCTAATGAGAAAGGATGTTCTGATCCTCCTCAAACTCTTGCGACTGCACCAAGAAAAGAAGTTTCTCCTAGAAAAGGGAGCGAGACTCAAGACCAAGCGAAGGAAAGACTCAGATTTCTTTCATTAAAAAAAATACAAATAACAGAAGCTACGCAGGTCTACAGAGACAGATATGATGCATCGACTAGTGGAAGAGAGAAAAGTGTTGAAGTATCCCCAGCTACAACTCTTTCGTTCAACATTGCAAAATAAATTAAGAGGACCCCTTCCAAAATAAGCATGTATGATGCACTACAAATTCTTTGTCAGATCAACCTCCTCCAAGAATCCTTAAATTTAAATAATGATACCTCTTCCTCAAATGTTATACAAGCAAATGTTGTGTCAATCTCTAGGAAAAATAGACTGCCCCCATTCTATCTATCCTTGCAAATGGAGGGGTGGATAGTTCATAATTGCATGATTGATTCAAGGGCCGCAACTACGATAATGCCGAAAGTTGTATGTGACATAATGGGGATGGAATATACTCGAAGTCATTCTAGTGTGTTGCAATTAGATGGTACTCTAGTAAAAACTATCAGGGTGATTAAAGATATCCCTATTCAACTCCACAGAATGCCAGAAGTAGTCGTCATACAAGAAGTAGTTGTTGTAGACTTAGAACCATATTTTAGTATGTGTTTATCCATAGAGCTCACAGCCAGACTAGGCGGTTATCTATCTCTAGATTATTCGCATTTGGAAGTACCTTTCAAAGGTAAAAGAGTTAATATCTACAATGAAAAACCATCTACTTTTCACGTAGAAAGGCTAGAGGAAACAACTACCATAAACATGATGTTCGAGGAATTGGAAAACATTGATCTAATGGAAGAAACCATGGAGGAACTCCAATATGAATATCAGTTTTTGATGGATAATTTAAACGCTATGGTAGAGACAGAAATATGAAGCTATTCCATTGAAAAACCAAAAAACCTTCCTGTTGTTGTCCCTAAAACAGGTGATTCGGCCAACCAGTTATGGAAATTGTACTTTGACGGGTCAAGGTGCAAAAATGGAGGAGCTAGAATTGTTTTGATTTCACCTACTGGAAAATAAAAAGTCTTTTCATATAGGTTGACATGGAGTTGCACCAATAACGTGGTTGAATATGAAGCTTTGTGTTTGGGACTTAGGAAAGCTGAAAAATTGGGTGCGAAACAACTGCTGATCTATGGAAATTTAGAGTTGATTGTTAAGCAGGTTACTAGTAAATGCATTTGAAAGCAGCATTACCTAAAGGCCTACAAAAACAAAGTGTTGGATCTATTGGAAAATTTTGAAGCACTAAACATAAAATCCATTTCCAGAGAAAAGAAAAAAGAACACCCATGCAGACTTGTTAGCATCAGTAGGATCCAATTTTTGCCCAGTCAGTAATGTTATTTAGAAGTCTAAAATAGTCAAACTTATATACAGGTCTTCTATGCTCGATAAGGACATTTTTTGGCAAGTATCCAAAAACGATGAGCAGATCCTAGATTTTATGATTCATGAGATGAATTGCTCTACAGAAAGAGCATTACAAGAAGAGGACGAAGAGAGCCTTATTCAACTGAAAAATAATCATATCCCCAAGGGACTGATCACCCTAGAGAGCCTTTTCGACAATAGCGAGAGAGCTATAGGTCAAAGGATCAAGGTAGATGAACGCCGATATAAGAAAATAGAACTAGAACCGAGAAAAATGATCAAAGTAGGGACCGATTGTACAGTGGTAGAACTAGAACAAATAAAATAGTTATGTAGAGAATATCCAGATATAATAGCCTAGAATTTGAGTGATCTAAAAGTGTATAGGAAAGAGGTCATTCAGCATACCATCAAACTAGAGGAAGGAGCTAAACCTTTTAAGCAGAGGTAGAGGCCTATGAATCCTAAAATTGAAGCCTTAATGAAATAGGAGTTGTTAAAACTCCTGCAGGCTAAGATAATATACCCAATCAAGCACTCTACCTGGGTGGCAAATTTAGTTCCAGTCCGCAAGAAAAATGGAGAAATATGACTATGCATCGATTTCAGAAATTTGAACAGAGCCTCTTTAAAGTATCACTATCCTTTACCCCATATTGATCCAATCCTTCATACTATGGCAGGAGCATAAATGTTTTCTCTGTTAGACAACTTTTCTGGTTACAATCAAGTTTGGGTGAGAAATGAAGATCAATACAAGACTGCGTTCACCACTAAGTGGGGAAAATTTGCATACCAAAGGATGCCCTTTGGATTATCTAACGTAGGAGCAAATTTCCAAAGAGCCATGGACGTAGCTTTTTGGGAGCTTGCAAACAAAATTATTATCATCTATTTAGATGACATGACTATTTTTTCTCATGACAAAAAGGACCATGCCACTCATCTACAACAAGTATTTGAGAAATGTAGAGAATTTGGAATATCACTAAATCCTAAAAAATCTATTTTTGTTGTGGAAGAAGGAATGCTCCTTGGGCATGTTATTTCTAAATTTGGGCTGTCAATTGATCATGATAGAGTAAAGGCACTTCTTGAGTTGTGGCTCCCAGTTAACAAGAAATGTTTGCAGTATTTCTTTGGGCAAATAAATTTTGTTAGAAAATTCATTGTAGATTTTGCCCAAACGGTTAAGCCAATGACTGAATTATTGAAAAAGGACACTCCTTTGAAATGGACAGAGCCGAGGAAAGAAGCTTTCCAAAAAATTCTAGAAGCCATCGCTCAATCTCCTGTGCTAGTTAACCCTGACTATTCCTGAGGTTTCATACTATATGTTGTCAAAGAGCAAGATAGTTATGTTGTAGTTCTCACTCAGAAAGGGGCAGATGACGAAGAAATACCCATAGCATTTCTGAGTTCCACCATGCACAAACATGAGGAAAGGTATAGCTTCATAGAAAAACAAGTATATGCAATTATGAAATCCTTGAATAAGGTAAAAAACTTCTTATCCCAGAGTCGGACGATGGTGTATGTTATTCATCCCGATGTAAGGAACTTCATAATTCAAGGAGAATTGGGTGAAAAAAGAGCTGGATGGGTGACTCGCATCCAAGAGTATGATGTAGAAATACATCCTACAAAAATAGTCAGAGGGATAGCTTTGTGCCAAGAATTAGCCAAGCAAGCTGCAAGTGGATATGGGGAGAGCCACCCCATCATGGCAAACACAGAGCAACACCAAGACAGAGTAAGTTCAAGTTGGATCGACGATTTTGTGAGGTATTTTTAGACTGGGTCATGTCCTGAAGATATGAACGCTTCCCAGAGATGGAGATTTAGAACCCAAGCATTGAAATATACCCTTCGAACAGAGGGGTTGTACAGGATTAACATCGATGGTGTATTGTTAAAATGTGTTCCCGATAATGAAAAGTAGAAAGTGTTAGATGAATTTCATGGAGGTTTTTTAGGGGGACATTATGCAGGCCAAACTATAACTTTGAATATCCTTAGAGCTGGATGTTATTGGCCTTCCATCTTCCTAGATGCATACAAAGTGACCCAGAGGTGTGAACAGTGTTAGAGGTATGTGGGAAGAAACAGGAATGCACCTATGCCCTTAAAAGCTATTAAAGTCGAGGAACCATTCTAGCAATGGGGGTTGGATTTTGTAGGGATAATAGAGCCAAACTCATCATTAGGACACAAATACATTCTCACTGCCACAGACTACTTCACCAAGTGGGCAGAAGCAGTGCCTATGAAGAATGTTGATTCGAAAGTGGTGATAGAATTTGTCGAAAGTCTAATCACAAGGTTTGGCATACCAGATTCTTTGATTACAGACAATGGATCCCCTTTCACTAGTGCAAAGATGATCAAATTCGTTAGTAGATATGGAATTTACCTGAAGACTTCCTCTAATTATTACCCACAAGGTTATGGATTAGTTGAGTCTATTAATAAGAATCTTCTAAGAATTCTAAAAAGAACATTAGAGGACAATAAGAACTGGCACTCACTCCTGAATCAAGCCCTATGGGCCAACATAATCTCAATAAAAAAATCAATCAATACATCGCCATATGCTTTGGTTTATGGCAAAGAAGCTATTCTGTCGATTCATATGGAGATACCCATGTTGAGGATGCTAAAACAAGTTAAATAAGATGAAGGTCATCCAATGGATGCCCGAATGATGCAACTTATACATCTTGAATAATCTAGGGAACAGGCCTACGATCATCATCAAAAGCATATGGTAAAAACAGTCGGTTGGTTCGATAAGAAAACCACTTTCAGGAAATTCAAAACAGGTGACCTGGTATTAAAATGGAATGTCAAGAAAGCAAAACCAGGACACCATGACAAGTTTGATGCGTTCTGGGAGGGGCCATTCAAAATTGTTTCAGAAAAGCAATTCAATGCCTTCTAGTTAAAAGATCAATATGGATGGGTTCTACCCATCATGGTGAATGCTTTTCACCTAAAATTGTATTTCTAGTAAAAGCTACAGATCACCATTATATGTATAGTATATTATAAGTTTGGAGTTTTGTAAATATTTCCCTTTTCACGACCTAATAAGAATCATTTTTTGTGGACTAGCGGGGTCCGATATTTTGAATGAAATCTGGAGGGAAAAATTCGCCCTTATTATTTCAAATTTTCAAAAATCTGGGGCTATCGTGTGATCGCCTAAAAATTCGACAAGAAGGGATGAATAAAAAGAAATTTTTGAAATATGTTATGTGTGCTCCTTGGGATATTTCCAAAAAATTTCCACCGCCAATTTTTTTTTAAAGCAACCACGTGCCAGAAGTCCAGTGTGAGAAGATAATTAATCTGTCAGTTAGCATATTTTTGGGCATGGGATAATTTTGAGTCCCCAAGTGGGTTTTTAATGAGCCGACAAGAATTTTTAGGAGTTCCCTAAGAAATATGGCAAGAATAGAAATTGAAGAAAAGACAGACAAAATCAAATCAACCAACCGTCATTTAATGCATTAATTTTGCATGTCCTCCTAGGTGATATAAAATTAAATTCAAAGATTCAGAGAGGCATTTCGCCATTTGTAAACTTGCTCAAAGCTCTTGGAGAATAAAAAAAGCGAGGAATTGTCTCTGTGATGCTCGGGAAGCCAGAAGTCTCGCCAGCCACTATTATACCACTGCACTATAGCGTAGTGAGGAAAGAATTGTGAAGTAATCAGAGGAGGTTCAAAATCTGCATACTTGATAATTCGTAATGGCTCCAAAGAAGGTGAAAGACCAGGCAGCATCTACCTCATCACCCTTGACTAATTTGGTAGTGAATAGAAGGGAAGAAAATAGTTCTAGTTTTATTGATAGAGTCTCCCGAATTGCAGATACAATAATAACATGGAAGGACCCGACGGAGATTCGAAGCAATATAAATAACCGGGTAGAAACTGGGGTTTGTATGTCTTCTCTTTCAACGTTTGCATACCATTATTTCTTGTATTGGTATGTATATATTTATGTCCATCCCTGCCCATAACTGGTAAGGGCAATTGCAAATTTCTATGATGAAAAAGGGAGAAAAGTTAGGGATTTTTTAGGGAAGGTCCTTTTTCCTCTATCCAAATATGCTTTTGTTTCTGCTTTCGCTGCGGGCCATGTCCCTCCCTTAGAACCTAAGAAATTTGACCCCTTAGAATAGGCTACATATTTTGGCTCATCCAAAAAGGTGAGGGGCTTCCTAGCCACTCAGCTAAAAGATCTTCTAGAAGGGGAAAATCCACCAGAACCCCCAATTGACAGGGAAAATTTTAAAAACCCTAAACTATATTCCATCTTGGCCATTATTGCGGGACTAAAAAATGATGAAAAGTTTTAGAAATGGCAGGTGGCTGTAGCAGAGTGTTTGTCGAACCCCAAAATGTATGATTTGACTGTTATGACCAGGAGTGTGAAACCTATTTTCTTTGATTGGCCTGGGTTCTTAAGTGCAAAAATTCATGAGGATTTGGCAGCATTGAAGGTTGGCACCCAATTTTATTTCAGGTACACTTCATGTTTGGTATGGTTATTATTTTATTTCATGTCTCAAGATTTAGCTTTCAATTCAAAGAATGATAAGAATGAAAGGCAGAAATTTTTCCAATATATGAATGGACTAATGTGTTATACAAATTTGAATCGTATTATGATTTCAATAGGAAATTTTTTGGCCCTGCACTAAAAATCATGTATGGGAAAATAACAAGATTGACCCCCAAAGTGAAAAAGGTATTGCAAACCAATTTTGTAGAGGAGGAAGATTGGTTTATCCTAATAGAAGGATTTTGTATCAGATTGTATGGGTTTACAGACAAACCCTTTTCACTTCCCCATTATGTGACTGATAGAATCTTTGCCCTAGAATATGTAAGGCAAACATAAAACATTAATGTCAAATTCAGGACTGGAATTTGGAAAACCAGTACCTGTAATATGCCCTTTAGTTTTGAAGGGATTAATTTTTCAAGGAAGGGGAAAAATGAACAGATAGCGGAGTATTTAAGAAAATTGGGTCTTATCGAGATTTTGCAAAGATGGAAATATGACCCCATAAATAGGTTCACTGAAAGACAGTCCATCTTTAATAAAACGCATAAAAAAGAATTTTATGTTAAAATTAGGGATGATATTGAAGAAAATAGGAATAATACAGAAGATGAACCCTTGGAGTGGCACATAGAGAAGATGGAACCTTTGCCCCCTTGGCATGATTTTTATGAAGTAATTGTTCAGTTTGACCCCAAAAATAAAAAGGCTCATCAGTTAATGGAGAGAAAAATCACCCAAATTCAAAAGAATAGGTCGGATTGGGATGTGGTGAAAATCTAGGAATGGTGTGTAATGAGAGTTCAGAAAATTTTTATTTCATCAAGATATCTCACCAAAAATGACAATCTATTCAAAACTCGGTATGTTGAACACCATGACTCCTAGGGAGGAAGTTTCCCTGTTAGAATCCCTCCAAGTGTAGGAAGTGGTCATTCTTCTGCTCCCAAAGTGTCCCAGCCACTTGAGAAATCCCAGCAGCCTAAAGCTGGTAAGGGAAATGCGATTATAAAGGTTCAGAATCTTCCCCTTGTTCATACCAAACCTAAGACAGCTAGGAAGAGGTCAATAGAAGAGGTCTTTACTGAAGAACAAGGAAAGACTTATAGTTTGAAGGCTACCCAAATGATGTTGAAAATGGGCTATGATGGAAAAGGGCTAGGCAAAGAAGGACAGGGGAGAGTTGAACCTATTCTAGTCCATCAAAGAGAGAAGTGTCTATCAGTTGGGGCAGATACCCTGACATCCAGACATCATTCCTCAAAGGTTGTAAAATTCGTTCCACCTACAGACTCGGGTACAGAATATGATGAACTCATAGCAGAAAGAATGAGGAAATTGAAAATGATGGTGGATAGGAGAAAATACAAGAGTATTATTCAAACTTCGTCTAGTGATCAAGAGCCTCAAGATACAGAGGATGACTCAGGGAAAGAAACTCAGGAAGGTAAACCAACCCATACAATTGAAGGAAACACTGATGTAGATGCTCAGAACGTTGAGCATGAAACCTCACATAAGGAAGTCCCACGCGACCCACCCAGTTCGGTTGAAGAGAGCCAAAAGAGTGAAAATAAAAAATAATTTTTCGTTAAAAAGGAGATCCTGACAGTAGAAGAGCAGTAGGAGAAACAAATTATAAACTTAGATGAAAGTGATGAAGAAAATAAAACTCCTGATGAGGAAAAAATGCATAGTGAAGAAATTCTCATCAGTGAACATGAAGAAGAAGAAGGACACCAACAGCCAGTCCAACCGGAAACAGGTATGCTTTCTTCACTTTCTTCTTCTCATTCTCCTACTCATTCCCATTGTAATTCTCCTTCCTTTTCTAAAATCGACAAAAATATAATGTCCTTGCCAAAAATTACCTTGTTCTCCCATAAATGGCAGCATCTTCCTAGAGTCCACTAAATGTTGGGTCTGTAGAGTGCTCCCATTCCATTTCTCCCTAGCATTGACATCCTAGCAACTAGAGTTACAACTTCTCAAGGGACTAAGTCACATTCCACCATGGCCAAGATTGAAAATCTAAAAAGGGTGAGCAGGAATGCTTTAGATTGGTGGACTTCACATGCAACTGGAGATTATAAAGCATTAAGAGAAATCATTGCCTTAGATCCAGCTAATATGCAAAGGAAGAAGTTGAAATTAACTCCCATTACTAAGAAATCAAAGGGAGAAATGACTGTGGAAGATTACCAAGTAGAATATATAAAAAAAGATATATATCAACTGCCTATGCAAGATGAGTGGGTGAAAGCCCAAGCACATTTTGGGACTATATACTTATAGGGAGGACACTATCAAGAAATGTTTTTGAAGGAAAAGGAGAAGAGAAAGGAATTAGAGGATGTAGTGAAAGAGCAAAAAATAGTAGAGAAGGCTCTTAATTTATAGGCTAAAAAATGGGAGGGTAAATTCAGTGTTTTTGCCAGTGAAGTGGAAAAAGATAAAGAAAATTTGAGTATAGCAGAAGCTCAGATTCATAAATTACATACATAGATACAACAGCTACAACAACAGTTGGTCAAACAAAAAAACACCCCTTCCATATTTTCAAAAGATGAAGTAAAGAGCATGAGGAAGGAATTGTTAAAAGATTTGTTTTTTTTATTATTAAAGGCTAAACCTTTATTTTTGAATTTGGATAAAGTAAAGGAAGTTACCGAAGTAGTAAAATAGGAATTTGAGGCTGTCGAAGCATTTTTATTGAAAAGAGAGGATGCGGCTACTAAAATTCAGATTTTGTCAAAAAATATTCCAGGAAGCATGGAATCCAAACACAGAAGTGAAGCCTGGTCTTAAGCTAAAATAGCAGCAAAGAAATTCTTTAGGAAGTTTAAATTGATAGCACAAGGAAAAAAAAATTTGCACGAGCTTGAAGACGAAGCAAAAGGGTTGCTCCAAAATCTTGATTTGGCTATTCATAATGGGCTTCCTTACCTCTGGGATGATGGTTCAAAATTTTTGAAGGAAGAAGTCCTTTCGGCATCAATAAAAGCTTTTTTTGAAGATGAAACAGACATAGACGGCTGGAAAGAACCTGTAGAAGAAATGCAGGTCATGGAAATGATCCAGAAGCTAACACAGATTAAAACCTTCTTACAAGAACTAGTTTTAAAACAAAAGATTATTTCTTATGATAAAGTGGAAGAATTGCAGTATGTCTATCAACTTTTCATTGATTATTCTGATTTAGAAGATGAAGACTGGAATCAAGTGTGCAAAACTTATCAAGAGATAATTGCAGCCATGGGCAAAATTAGAAGATCTAAACATCAGGGGCAGTAGCTAGCAGCCAGAGCTGGGACTAGCTCCCAGAATTGAATTTTTGTGTTCTTAAGACAAAGGTTAAGTCCCTAAGTGGTAAAATAAAGGTTTTGATAAGGTAAATATCACCTATATTCCAAAGTGCATTCTTTTTCTTTTATCTTTGTTTTTCCACTCGAAATTTTACTTTTTGCAACTGTTTTGGTGATTTCGTTTCCCAATGGATGAAGGCCTGGTCTCTATTTTTGCGAGCAAAAATTCCCCTGGAAGGCACCAAGAATGTTATTCAAAAAGTGACTAACTACAAAAAAATAGCTGATGCACCTTTTTGCATATTTTACAAGAAGACCGAAGTGGCCCATATGCTAAAGATCAAAGAAAAAGCAAAACACCGGAAGGAGGAAAAAGTGTCACGATATCGCGACATGTTGCATTTTCATGGGAAAAAGCAAAGAGAAAGAGCAAGGAGGAAAAAGTGTCGTGATATCGCGACATGTTGCATTTTTGCGGGAAAAAGCAAAGAGAAAGAGCAAGGAGGTAAAAGTGTCGCGATATCGCGACATGTTGCATTCTCGCAACTAAGAGCAACAAAAGGGAGCAAGGAGGCAAAAGTGTCGTGATATCGTGACATGTTGCATTCTCATAGCTAAGAGCAACAAAAGGGAGCAAGGAGGCAAAAGTGTCACGATATCACGACATGTTACATTTTTGCGGCTAAGAGTAAGAGAAGGGAGCAAGAAGGTAAAAGTGTCGTGATATCGCGACATGTTACATTTTCGTGGCTAAGAGCAACAAAAGGGAGCAAGGAGGCAAAATTGTCGCAATATCGTGACATGTTACATTTTCATGGCCAAAAGAGAAGAGAAAGAGCAAGAAGGAAAAAGTGTTGCGATATCACGACATGTTGCATTTTTATGGCCAAAAGCAACAAAAGAGAACAAAGAGGCAAAAGTGTCGTGATTTTGTGACATGTCACATTTTCATGATGTAAGAAGAAGAATCAAGCTGAGGACATAGAAATGTCATGATTTCGTGACATGTTGCATTTTTGCAACTCAAAAAGGGCAAGCAGGCAGAGAAACAAGAGTGTTGCGATTTCACGACATGTCCGATTTTTGCCAAGGAAACAGAGTATATTTTTGGCAACTAGGACATGCACTGACATTAGGTGCTGATTTTTGAAGAATGGTCAGTTGATTATAACTTGGAAGGTCCGCTGGACGATTGAAGAATAACAGGCTCATCTAAATTTAGCCAGAAGGAAATCTATCCAATCTACGAAAAATCCATTGTATATTCTTAGAAACTGCAGACAATTACTTGTAATTAATTGAAGAAATTAAATTTACATAGTAGAAGATACTCTTTTTAGGGTATAAATAGGAGTGAGTCGACCATGAAAAAAGGTCGGCTCTTGGACATTTACAAGCTTGATGTACATGTATTGGATTACAAGGAATAAAAGATTTATTCTTCTGGCTTCCAAAACTTGTGTGCAAGTGTATGTATCTGGTGTTTTAACTTTTATTCATTCTAAGTTTTATAATGTATCTGTTCTGAAATCTGGACTGTGCACGTATAAACCTTGTTTCTAGAGTTGAACATTAAAATATATTACATGTATTTATATGTATATCTAAAAGTCACACTCAGGAATTCATGTTTTCTATAAGAAGATATAAAGAAAACTCTGAAAGCAGTAATCTACATCATCAATGTTTGTTGTTGTCTAATCTATACCATGAGAAAAGTTCTAGCTTAGTCTATACTTCCCTTATCTCTTGTTCCCATTTTCTCTAAAAAACTCAAAGGAACCAGCATTATCTGGAGACTAGACAGATGATCTCAAGCAAGATCTGTCTATTCAATGTTGGCAAAGTCTAAGGCGCAACACTATTAATCGAAGGAAGATTTTATTCCAACAGGTCCTTGGTTAAAATATCCACCCTACCAAACACACATTGGGTACCCAAAATCCAGTTGATTATGTTGGTGCGGTCAGGGCCAGATGTGACTCTTGGGTGATTTTGACGATGTAGAACCTCAAGGTCGTGGTTTCTCATACCAAGGCAGCCCCGCAAGGGATTTTTTCTAAATTAAAAAAGTATGAGATAAGAGATCACTTATAATGATCCTTTTGGATAACATATGAAACTACTTTTATATTTGTTTTAGACTTATATTGGATAATATATTGCAGTGAATAGATGGATTTTGCATGATATTTACTATTTAATTGTGTAAACCCTTTTCTTACCTCTTTAATGGTGAATGAATGATATCTATGGTTGTGTCTTTATATCTTCATCTTGCATTCTTTTGTCACTTTATTTGTAAATATATTAGGAACATTGATGCATCAAAATTATGTTTTATTTTTCTAAGTATGTTGGTTGGGTCAACTTATAATTGCTATGGCTACATTATCATATCTATTTTTATGCATTTGTGTTTTACCTATTGTAACCCTTTTCCCTAAACATTAGACTAGGATATTAGATTATATAGGAGATAAACTTCCTCAAAGGTTGAAAGGTTTAAAATCCTTTTTTCTAATAATAGTTGTGTTATAAAGCATAATCATAATTAGGCACAACATAAGGTTCAATGATAGCTTATATTTTATGTTTTTTTATTAGGTGGAAAAACAAGGGGTTTTGAAAGGACCCCAAACCTTTACAATAAGCGGCTAGAGATGAGCAGTATCATAGAAGTAAAATAAAAAAAACTAGAATATCCAGGAACAACCTAGCCAACACCAACCAAAGAAGGACTAACTCAGATCAACCAACCATCCTTACAAAATAAAGAAAAAATATAGGACCACCAACCAAAAAGGATCATAAGCAACAGAACTTCATCCCAAACCAACAAAGTCATAATGGAAACTAATCCTGAGATTTATTCTTGAAGAGGTCCACCTCGATCGAATCCTTATCCAGATTCATACTTTAGGAGATATCATTATCATAAAATGCTAACATTTTAATTGATCTCTTGAGATTCTTACCAGCTCTAAAATTGAATTAACAGGCTTACTTGAAGGTTATTTAGTACCATCTTGTGAAATATGATTAATCAAAGGTATCACAGTGATATTTAGGCTTTTGTTAGAGGCTAGGGTTAAGATAGTATTATCTAAATCATCAGATTATTGGATTACACGAGAGGTATTTTATCTTTTCTTATATTTTAGGTGGATGGATCTCCTTGCTTCTTTTAGCTCAAATTTTGCAACCTTAACATGCACCCTTTTATTTTTTATTTTAGACCTCTCATATTCTAAAAGAGATAAATCCTCAATTTTAGAGTTTCAAAAATAACAAAAATACGAGAGTTAAAGATCAAACCATCATGGTTATGGGGAGATAAATAATCACTAGGGACATAAGGACCACCTTCATAGGACTTCAATCCCTTTATCACCTCCATAACAATATTTTCCATCTTCTTATCTATCTCACTCTTCGCAAGGTTAGTCACCTATGGGGATTTTTATAGAAATCTTACATATTTAACTTCCATTAAACCAATAATACCTTCTGGAAAAACCTTTTGGACATTACTCAAGGGTGCCTCATTGACAACATTCGTACTTGAGTTAGAAGCAAAATGATCATTTTGCCTAATACAAACTAGACTCTCTTTTCCACCATCAATCATGCTTGAAAAAATCATAGGTCTATTCAAATATTGCAAGCCAATGCTAGAGGACTCCCAAGCCAAGTAATACCCAACACCACTCTTGCCCTTAGCAATAAATCTCCTCCTTAATGAAACATAAGTAAAAATAACATTGTCTGCTATTCTTTCCAATTATGTAAAAAGGAAGATAGAAATATTCATCAAATTTTCTCCATGGAAGTGATTGACCTAGGCCAAATGAAAGCTCCTAATGACATCCCTATTGCATTTAGGAGTTAAAAAGTCCATAATTGCAAGGATAATCCTATCCCAAAGATCATGGAAAAATGACCTTTGAAACCCATTATGATATTTAATAATATTCTCAACCTAGTGTCTAAACATGTTCATATTCTTTTCTAGATAGTGTTTCTCTCTCAACACACATTCACCATCTACAAGAGCCCTAGCGATTTCAAAAATTAGTTGAGTCGTGATTGCAAATTATATGCCTCCAGCTAAAACCACCCCTCTATTCTAGGACAAAACCATGATAACTTATATTTTATGTTATAATCATGGTGCTCTAGTGGCTATTTCTAAATCAACAATTTCAATGATCTTCTCAATATTATAATGTGCCATATGAAGTCATGAGAACTATTATAAATAAAATTGTAGGCCTAAGTTTTTGCTAATCAAATGAGCAAATTTAATTTTAAAAGTATGAAAAAAGGTGGTTTAAAATATTATTAAGTGTACATTATATGTGCCTAACTTATTAATAAACTCATGAATGAGGATATGCCTTATCTATATATGAAATGGTCCAACTAATGGGGAAATACATAATTCAAATTTAATAAGAAACACATTTAAAAAATAGTTTTTTTTTGGATGTAAGTACCACAAGTTAATTTCCAAGGGAGGACTATTTATATAATAATGAAGTGAGTAAGACTTAAAATCATCAACAAACAATCGTGTCTCCAAATTATGATTAGTCTTGTATTTGAATCTTTTCATGGTCACGTATACATATTTTTGTGTAGGAAAAATACTAAATTTTTTCATCTCCAAATTCATTCACATGTTGCATGTCCTCCCATATCAAGTAGATAGTCACTTAATTTATAGACCAGAGTTTGTGTATATATTATGACATGGTTTTTATTTAATGCTAAATCAATATTCTTTTTGACATGATATACAATAGTGTACAAAAAAATTGTGAGACAACATGAATATATGTAAAATTTAAGTGAATCAAACAATATGGAAAGTATATGAAATGAATATGTTTTTAAGAATTTAGTAAAAAATGCATCCATCTACTATTTCATTTTAAAAAAATTAGCAACAATACATCCTTCAAACCAAATAATTACAAATTATTTTCAACATATGAAACATTATGAGCAATAGTTAAAACGTAAATAAAATAAGCTATAGGTAATATTTATTCTTTTCCATATTCTTTTATCATTGTTCTTACATTAATAATTTGATGACTTCCATATAGCCATATTGTAATAAATTTTATAATTCCTCAATTAGAAACTTAAAACAAAATCTTTCTCCATTTAAATTTTATTTCTATAAAATAAAATTGAGATTACATGCAAACATATTATGTATACCAAATTTATTTTTTTCTTCCATATTATAGAATTTTAAAAGTTTAAGCTAGATATTCCCTTGTTAGCCTATCCTATAAATTTTAATAATTTAATTATTTTGATCATAACTTCTCTCCCCAATTTTAGTAATTTTCAATTGAGATAAATTCTCTTAATCATATGAAATTATATTGAACTACTTAATAAATTCATAAACCATTTTATTATATTATATAACAATAACTACATAAAATAAATATTGAATTTAAATTATTTAAAAACCAATCCCCCCAAAATCCTTACTTATTGCAGGAGGATGGGGAAGAGGATTGGTTTCCAATCAACAAAATTTGGCTAAAAAATCTCACCCCTAAAATCAATGTCTTTTTCTGGTTGGCTACGTAGAACAAAATCCTTACAATTGAGAATCTTCATAAAAGAGGAATACCCATTCTGAATAGGTGTTATCTCTACGAAGCAAGCTGGGAGAATTCCAACCACTTATTTCTTGAATACCCAATTTTCTTGGAAGTCTTTAATCTACTCCTAGGAAGTTGCACAATTTATTAGATCCTTGCTAATAATATATTTAAATTTTTTATGCAATGGACCTCTCCTTTCTTTATTCCTAAGCTTAGAACTTTTTTGAATTTATGTCCACCTCATTATATTTGAGAAATTTGGATTGAAAGGAATAATAGAGCATTCTAGAATATAAAAAAGGATCCAAAGTCAATTGAAATGAGAATTGCTAATTGCCTTAAAAGAAAATATTTTTTTATTGTCCTTCCAAGATTAGAAGTGATTTGATAACAAATCCATGATTGATGCAAAATTAGGTCTTCAAGTGAATGAGGTTTCCTCTTACTCTCATCCCCACTCCTTAGTCATATGATACCCTCCTCCTCAAGGTTGGCTACAACTTAATTTTGATGGGGCTACCAAAGGTAATCCTAGCATCTCTGGCACTAGAGAAGTTATAAGAAATGATAAAGGTAATATTATTATGAAATATACTAACAATTTTGGAATTCAATCAAAGCTTCTTTGTCAAAGCAAGAGCTATTTTTCAAGTATTTCTAGAAAATGTGGGCCATTAAAAGGTTATAATTGAAGGGGATGCTTTTTCCATTATCAATTTTGCCAAAGGTCTCTACTACCCAAACTAGACCATTGACTATATAATGGAAGAAGTTAATAAAATCCTAATGATGATGGAGAGTTTCTAGTTTAAGCATGTATTTAGATAAGGGAATAAGAAAGCTGATATATTGGGAAATTTGGGCATTCTTCAAGACTCCCTTTGTATTCAGGTTGATAGCTTTCTTAATGAGATTTTATCTTTGAAAATTGTTGTATGAAGTTGTTTTTCTGGCCCTCCTTGTCTATTGGTGTTTACATAGTCAACTATACCCCTCTTTCCTCTATGTCAGTTTTGTTCTTCTCTCCCTTTTGTTTGTTAGTCATATTTTTCTCATCCCTTTCCCAATTCCAATGGTGTCGACGACATGTCTTTCATCAACAAGTTATTATTTTTGAGGTTTTTGATACCATTTTCCTCTGTGCCTTTATGGGTTTTAGAAAGGTTCTTGAACCTATTGGTCTCTCATTTTTTCCTATTTTTTCTTGAATATCATTATGGTGTGTTGGTTTTTTAATTTCCATCCCTTCCCCTAGCTCTAATTATTCCAAAAATGTGTCATTCATTGATATTATTTTTCACTTAGAAGAAATTGGTGCTTGTTATTTATCTTAGATTTATTCATTTTGGGATGATGAAAGTTTAGCTATCTTTCTTTGTTACCTTTTCAAAAACCTGTGGTAAGGAGCACACATGGACTTTGGTATCCCATCCTTTATTCTCCAAAGGAATTAGGGAATGGGTGTCTCTTGAAAATATCTCACCCCTTTTATTTTTAGTGTGCCACTCGAGGCTTGCCCTCTCCTTAGTTATAAAATGACAAAATAATTTTGAACCTACTTCAACCTTTCTTTTGAATGATTACATTTCCAAGGTTAATCACCATTTTGACGTAACCATCAGGAGCATAATTCATTTATATCACATGTTTTTCACTTACTCTATATCATTTGGATCCATGTCCTTCCTTCACATGTAACACTACTTATTTATAATCATTTTAGTTTCATCCTTAATTTGGCCTTCTGATAGATTCATAGAGAAGGATTTTAGAGATTTCCTCAATGGTGCAGTTTTATTTTCAAAGTTGGCTATGGGGAGTGAATCCTTGAAGATGGAAATCCTAAATTTGATGCTTGATAGTGATGTTAGTGATATTTTAGAAAAATAGGGACTTTTGAAATTCATTTAAAATTTTTATGGCCATGACAAATTAATATCCTTGCAAATTGCTCATTCATGGTCCAAGGGGCAGGTAAAAGTAAAAATTATTGAGTTTACAATCAATATATCCATACTTGCTTAAGTGAATTCCTTATATATTTAAGAGGAAATCATTTAAAGAGAAAACCACTCCCTTTCTAAAGAGCTAGAAATATATCTAGGAAAAAAAGACATAGAAGCTCAAAAATAGCATTTTCAAGGATTCGCTCCTTAGTCCGTGGGATAGGGTGGTTTCACCAATCATGAGGTACTTCACCTTAGATGTAAAATTCAATTTAGTGAGGAGCTTCCACCTAGCCTTTCTCAATCACCTTGAAAGATGAAAAACACTCAAAATTTTGGCTTTTCTTCTATGTTCTATTGAGAAGACTATAAGAATAATGATAACCAAGGGAAATTTAAAAAGGAATTTTTGAAAAAGGACAACCCCAACCCTTAATATCAAAATTAGAATGACTCAGCTAGAAATATGGAATAGGGGAGGAAAAGCAGGAAAGATCTTAGGCACCCATAATAGGTTGTTTCATCTACAGGGATCCTCATTATACCAACAAGTGTCCCCAATGATTAGAGTACTTGGTGATGTCCAACATGAATATTATAATATTGCATTACACCAAGGATTTTTAAAAATCCTCTTCTATCATATAGTGGAAAAATTGGATCAATAGAACATGCCAATCCTGCATTATGATTATGGAAGTCTTATGGCTTCTTTAGAAAAAATTGATGAAATTGGGAGGAAAGATGAGAATGCCCTCTTTCTATTGAAAATGTGGAAAAATATGGTTCTTCTTATCATTATTTTTCAGCAAGCTCTAGAAAAAATAAAAAAGAAGGCTCGTCAAACCAGGTTCAACCCAATGCCAATGCTGACCACAAAACTAGGCATTCAATTCATCTAAAGAAATTGTTAGGAAAGGGTAAGTCTCCTACTCCTCCCCTTCACATTATTTTTTATTTTTATTATAAAAACTCTCAAGAGTTAATTATAGAGATTATGGTGAAAGGAACACCCCAGTACCCCTCATTATAAAAGTAAGAAAAGTTTACATTCTAAAGGCAACGGAGGTGAAACTTCTTTAAAAAAAATCTAGAAATACCTCTTTGGAGCACCTCTTCATGATAGTTCCATATAGAAATGTTGTTATCCTTAAATATCTCATGAAATACTTATGCAAAATGAACAAAATTTTGACAATTTTTATGAAGGAGGTGGTATCACATTTGGATGACTTAAAAAAAAAAGGTAGTGAAACCTAGCTCCAATAAGTTGTTGTCTTATTAACATTTGATATGTTTGGTTTGTTGGGTTTATTTCCACCCCTCTTTGCACACTATTATTTTTCTCTATCTCTCCATTTTGACTTGGTTTTCCTCTTTGGCTCTATACTTCTTAGTATATCCTCTGCCTATCGTAGTTTTGGTTTTACCCTATCTCTAATGGATAGTTCCTCTTATTTACCTTTTGGTTGTCTTGTATATATTATTTTCTACTCTTTGTAGAAGGTTTGGGATTCCTTTAAAAATCCCCTTTTTACCTCAAATAAAAAAAAACCCTTTTAGCAGGTCATACATTTATTCTAAAATATTTTCCATAACTTCACATTGACAATACATATTATAGGTCTTGAAAAAATATATGGAATTAATTAAAATCAATATTTTATCTTTCAATAGAGATCCTTTTAAACATAATATAAAATTTGAATTTTTTTAACCTTAAATATTTTAAATATATGTTCATACATATATTGTCAACATGGAAGGATGGACATTTAAATAATTTTACCATGTAAATAAGACTTACAATTTCCCTAAAATGAATCCAAATTCCAATAAGAATCACAACTAGGGATGAGGCTTGGTCCTTCTAACCACGAGTTTCCCAACAACTATAAAATTCATGAAACGATCAAACTTTCCAATATCAAACTCAACATAAAAAATTATGTCACAACAAAATTTTAATAAAATAGGCATATAAGGTATATATAGTTAAGCTTATTGTATTGTACTAGTTTAAAATTCATTCATATATCAACAATACCCAATATAAATTCCACTTGCATCCTCTAAGAATCCCATCGTGCTACAATATAACAAAATTAGGAAGACCTTACCTACAACTAGAGTTCTCCATTTTTGTGAGGATCCTTATCCAATCCCATGATTTCATTCACATGGAAGTTACTAGTTCACTAATTTTGGACATCATGGTAGCACACATTACCCTTAATTCTATCCCCATACATAAAACTTAATTGTATAATAACTAACACTATTTGTAAAAATTTATACATAGACTCAAGATATACAAAACAAGTAATCACAATAAAAATTCTACCTCTACTATAATAATAAAGTTATCCACATACTTAGAGACCCAAAATATGGTATGAGTCACATGAACATAAATTACTTTCCCTCTATCATCTGTAACTATTAAGGCACAAACAAAATAAAAACCATGGGAAAGAAGAGGTAAATTTTAATTTACTACTTATTTGAGTGTTTTTATAGGGTATTTATAGTATGATAGTATCTAGCCTTTACCCTTATATTTTGGTTTGAAGTGATTTTATTCTAACTACCTTAATAGACTATCGTCTTGGTTTCAAGTATGAATTTTGTAGTGATATTCTAGAAGATCAATCTCAAATAGCCCTTACATTCTCTTGGTCTAAATACCTCTTCTATCAATGCTACTTACTTCTTTGAGTACATTTCCTTTTGTGTGCACTATCCTCTATATTTATGGCTTGCATGCACTTAATTCTATATTTACTCCTTTTTCATATACCTTTATTTGTTTGCACTACTTTTTGTATATACTATCTTTTGCACATTATTATTTTCTTGCCCTATCTTTATGCCTGAGTACGAATTCTTTTCCAAAACTACTTCACACATTAGTTTACAACCACCCATCTTACTAATACATAATAATTATTTCCTTGATGTCAAGGACATATTCTAAAAACATTGAAATAGGTAAGGTTTAATCATTAGTTTCACCTACAAATTTATCTATCCACCAAATTTGTAATCATGTGACAAAAAAGAGGATAAATTTTTCCAAAAATTATTGAAGAAATTGAAGAACACAAGCTTATACTGAGAGGGGGGTGAACAGTATAAGACCAACTTTTAATTTTCTTTCCAAAACAATATTATCAATGGCAATATCAATAGTAGTAATCAAAGCAATGCACAAATAATCACACACAAGAGAGACACAAATTTAACGTGGTTCACCCAATGTGGGCTACTCCACGAAGAAAATATTTCTTCTAAAATTTTTCAACAAATATATTGGGAATAAATTCCCTATTACAATATTTATGGACCTATGTCCAAAGGAGACACCAATACCCTATGCTCTGATTTGTGGATCTCTCTCCACAGGAGAAATATTTCCCCTTTTCTCTGGTTCATGGAACTTGATCTAGGAGAACTCTGTCTCCTCCACTTGTTTGTGGGTCTCTCTCTACAAAATAAGTCCATCTCCCCAACTGGTTAACGGATCACACTCCATAGGAGAACTCTTTCTCCTCACTCTAGTTTGTAGATCTATATCCATAGAAGAATGCCTTCCCCCACTGCTCTGGCTTGTGGATATCTCTCCATAGGAGACCTTTGTCCAAAATGTACTGGCTAATGGATCTTTATCCACTAGAGATTATTTTCATATTTATCTGTCACCTCCAAAGTTTGCTCTCAACTCTGTTTCAAGTCTAGCACAAATATGCTCTATATTTTCTCAACAAATAAACACCAAACTCTATCTAAAATCTATCCCAAGCCTTAACACAAAGCTTGAACAAATTAACAATCAAACCTGCTCTCAATATTGTTTCAAGTCTTCACAAGACTTTCTCAAATCTATCTTCAAGACTTCTCAAAGACTTGCTCAAATCTATCCTCAAGACTTCTCAAAGACTTTCTAAACTATGTCCTCAAGCCTTCACAAAGTCTTACTCAAATATGTCCTTAAGCCTTCATGAATACTTGCTCAAATCTGTCCTCTAGACTTCACAAACACTTTCTCAAATCTATCCTCAAGCCTTCATAAATACTTTTTCAAATCTGTCCTCAAGCCTTCACAAATGCTTTCTCAACTCTGTCCTTAAGCCTTCACAAAGACTTCCTCAAATCTATCCTCAAGCCTTCTGAAATACTTGCTCAAATAACTCCAAAACTTGCATACAAAACACAACTTAAATCTCTTTCCGAAAAACTCTCTTCACACAAACAAATTCTACTTGCCAATTTTCTCTCAAAGATCAATCACACTAATGGATAATTTTTCTTCACAAATTGATATCAATCACTTCCATAATTTTAATCAATATCTCAAAACCAATGTTCAAAATATTTCACAAAGATGCACTAACTTGTCTTCAACCCTAGCACAAGTAGTTCACACTCTCTATCTCAAAATGTCTCAAACCCTTCCAACAATAGAAGCATAAATTGTTCTCAAATTATATCCCAAATGTTTCCAAAACATTCAATAATGAAGCACACAATCTCACTCAAATATTTTCAACAATGCTTATCAAACAAATTATTTTCACTCCACCTTATGTTTCAAAACATTCACTTCAATCAAAACTTTAAAATAAAGGATGATATGCCCATACCTATTTGCTTTCTCTTATGGAGATATGTCTTCGAAACCTATCTTAAAACCAACCAATTTTCTATGTACCACTTCAAAGGTTAAATAGCAAGATTCTATTCCAAAATATCCACATGAATTTTCCCTCACTAAGGTGCTCAATGAATTCTGAAAATAAAGTTCTAGGACTCTTCTTTTTTCTCAAGGAAAATGCAAAAACTCTCTCAACTATTTATCTTTTTATAAAGCAAGAATTACAAACAATAAAAATACATTTTACACCTTTTATCTCCATTCTCTCAAAATAATTTCCAATCCACTTTAATTTCCAATAACAAATACTTACAATTCTAAATAAACCATTTACAAACTTATCACTCCAAAATTTGCATATAAAATAAATAGCATCAATACCCTTTAAATACTATGCAAAATTTATTTCTCCTTATACCTCCTATGTTCCAAAATATACATTGAATCACATCCACCAAATATCAACTATAGTCAACATTTAATCAACATGGAACATACCTTATAACAAAAAAGTAATTCTTGCTTGTTGTGGATGGGAATCGACCCTCTGAACTCTAGCTTCCAAGTGTAGCGCTTGACCACGCTAGCCAAGTGTTTGAGACATAAAACTTGGCCTTTGCCTTTTATTTTTGTTTTCTTTGATGAAAATGAAGCAAAACACTCAAACTTGTGCTAGGAGGAATTGAACTGTAGACCTTTCCTATGCCCGCACCTTAGGTAGGACCTTCCTGCCACTTTGGCTACCAACCCTTGGTGAAACTTAATTGTGCACTTCCTTGTCCTTATGTGCTACCACTTGTTTGACGAATGGCGTGTTAATCACTTTGCTCTACTTACCCTCGATCGATTAATTCATGTGCATATGCCTTAGTTTCCATTTGGAATTAAATTAGTTCTGCCCTTTTATATGCATTCAAAACCTTGTCATGACGTCGGAAAAGAACCTTTGTTTACCTCCATTTTAAATTTGAATTTTGGCACCCTTTGCCAATTTCAAATTTAATTTTATATTTAATATAATATTTAACTTTGGGTTAAATATTATATTATTTAACTTTATTATTAAATAATACTTTTGCATGGGATCCTTTGTCAACTTTTTATTTTCTTTTTAATAAGACCTTTTGGCTTAATTATTATAACATTAAAATATTATAATATCTTCTCTTTTCTCTTTAAAACCATGGGCATAAAATTTTACCTTCAAACTTTTAACCAACCTCTTTGGCTCATAATATAAAATATTTTTAGCCATTCCTTTTACCAATTTTCTTGCATCATAATGAACTTTACCTTGCACCAAGTACTTGACATAAATGACAACATAATTACTCAAAATTTCCAACAATATCCCCCTTTGTCATTTATGGCAACCCTTTTCCATAAACATTCCTTTTTCCTTTTTCCAAATCTGCACCCCCTAAGAAGTTGCTCCCCCTAACTGAATGCTCTCCCTCTTACTCAAATCTCTTCCCCTTTTACATCAGTGGAAAAGGTACTCCTTTGGGGCTAATTATAAGACTCTTATATCAACCCCCTTCCCACATCCTCTCCTTGAGGTGGTTAATTTTGGGGTGGGATTATTTCTACTCCCAACATACAATGCTTTTTTCCTTTGTCAACCTTCTTTCTCAACATGCCCTTTTCATCTTTTTGATTATCCTTGTTGTTGTTTGTCTCTAGAACCTTTGGAAACTCTATTCTACACCACTTGGACTTATGCCCAACATTATTGCACTTATAACATTTAATATTGTGGTTCCTAGAAGGTGCAAATGTTTTGAAGTTCCTCCTGGTGAAGCCATATCCATTTCTATCTTGAACCCTGCAGTGGATTGTTTTATGCCCAAATCGATTACAAGAGTAGCAATACCCTTAAAAGAAATGTTCATATTTGAATTTCCTCTTAGTAATACCATATTCCTTCTTTCCACGAGTCCTGCAATACATAGCCTTGTGACCAAACCTGTTACATGAGAAACAACATCCTTTAAAGAGATCTTGTATTGAATCCATTGGTCTCTAAGTCCTTTCTTCTATATGATGATCCTTATTCCTTGTTTGTGCATTGTTTCCTTTCTTGGTTAATATTCTATTCGCATAAGTCTCACTTTCTCCTACACTCTCTTCCTCTGAAGTATCTTCCTCCTTTGAGCTTGATCTTGACCCTTCTTCTTGTTTTCCTTATCCTTATTCAAAACCAAGTCTTGTTCTGTTAGATGAAGGTATTTTTGCATTGATGATCTTATCCAAAGTCTTTGAACTTTTCCCAAACTTGTGTAGCTTGTCCTTAGAGTCTTTCTCTTGCATCCTTAGTGAAACTACTTCATTTTATAATCTCTCACATTCTAAGACCTTTACCTCTAACATTTCTTTAAATATCTTTGTCTTAGCTATTGAGTTTGTTAGGTCTTGTATAAGATTTCCTTTTTTTCATCACATTCTTGAAATTGAGCCTTGAATTCTGAATTCAACTTTCTAACATTTTTCAATTCTTTGAGAGCAGTAATAAGTTCTGCTTCTAGATCTACTACACCTTCCTATTCATTTTTTGACTCTTTCTCTATTTCTTGGTCTTTAAGAGCATCTTCATACTTTTCAAATTTATCTTCAACATGAGCATTTTCTTCCTCTGCTATTTCCAAAAATAGAATTTCTTCTTCTTCACTATCTGAGGGTATTTCATCACTACCACTTGAAACCTTGCTTCCCTTATAAACATAGAAGCTCTTTTTATGCCTTTGAAAAAAATTCTTTTCATGCTTGCTTTTTCCATACCTGTTTTTCTTTTCATACTTGGATTTTCCTACTCCCTTTTTCTTATGATCATGTTTCTCTTCACTGCTACTGCTTCCAGCTTCTGGAGAGTTAGATGCATAGTGACCATAATTACCATAATTGAAACACTTCACTATTTTAATACCTTTGTGCTTTCTTGAGTCCTTGTTTATTATATCATAGTTAGCTTCTTCTTCACTATATGATTCACCACTTGATTCTAGTCTCTTTTATTTTATCTTCTTTATTGCTTTGAAGGCTGCCTCTTTTTTGATGTCGGGATCCTTTACAATTCTCATATCATAAGCTATGAGAGTTCTATGTAAATCATTTATAGTCAAATTTTCAATATATCTCATTTCTTCTATGGCTAAAACCTTTCCATCATACCTCATAGAAAGTGACCTTAAAACCTTTTGAGGGACATTGGAGTCTTCAATTTTAAATCCAAGTCCTCGCATGGTGTTAACAACCTCATACATACAAATTAAGTATGCAACAATATCTTCCTCATATTTCATCTTCAAATATTTGAATTTTTTCTTGTGATTTTACAATTTTTCCATATTGACCTTTATATCTTTCTAATATGTCTGCTTCAATTTTTCCCATATCTCTTTTTTTGATTTGCAATGCATAAATTTTATAAATTTTGCTTCACGTAATCCACTCAAGATTACATTTATTACCTTTTTTATTCACATGTAGGAGCTTACCATATTACCTATGGGAGGATTATCTATAGGTGTGAACCCATCCTCAACTACTTACCATGTCTCATATTCTTGTGCCATCAAGTAAGTCCTCATTCTTACGCTCTAGAAAGAATAATTGTTCACATTGAACAATGGTGCCTTATTTTTTGAATATCCACTTTGATATGCAATATATATTCCTGTACACTCTTCCTTCAAGTTTTTAGACTCTTTCGAAGGAACCCGCTCTGATACCAATTGAAGAACACAGGCTTATACTAAGAGGGGGGATGAACAATATAAGACCAAATTTTACTTTTCTTTCCAAAATAATATTATCCAATATTATCAATGGTAATATCAATAGCAATAATTAAAGTAATGCACAAATCATCACACACAAGAGAGATACAAATTTAACGTGGTTCACCCAATGTGGGATACTCCACAAAGAAAATATTTATTCTAAATTTTCTCAACAAATCTCTTGGGAATCAATTTCCTATTACAATTTTTATGGAACTCTATCCAAAGGAGACACCAATCCCCTATGCTCTAATTTGTGGATCTCTCTTCACAAGAGAAATATTTCCCCTTTTCTTTGGTTCATGGAACTTGATCTAGGAGAACTCTATCTCCTCAACTGGTTTGTGGATCTCTCTTCATAGAACTCTATCTGCCTAGCTAATTCACATATCACACTCCATAGTATAACTCTTTCTCCTCACTCTGGTTTTTGGATATGTATCCATAGGATGACTCCTTCCCATCTGCTCTTGTTGGTGATCTTCTAGAATACTTCTACCCCCACTACTCTGGCTTGTGGATATATCTCCACAGGAGATATCTATTCCCACTACACTAGTTGATGGATCTCTATCCACTGGATACTATTATCCTCTTTGTTCTGTCACCTCGAAAGTTTACTCTCAACATTGTCTCAAGTCTAGCACAAATTTATAATATCTCTACTCAACAAATCTGCACCAAAATCTATCTCAAATTTACCCTAAACCTTAACACAAAGCTTGAACAAATAACCAATCAAACCTGCTCTTAATATTGTTTCAAGTATTCACAAGACTTTCTCAAATCTATCTTCAAGCCTTCTCAAATACTTGCTCAAATTTGTCCTCAAGCCTTTTGTCAAATACATGCTAAACTTTGTCCTCAAGCCTTCACAAATACTTGCTCAAATATTTCCTCAAGACTTCACAAAGACTTTCTCAAATATATCCTCAAGCCTTCACAAAGACTTGCTCAAATCTGTCCTCAAGCCTTCACAAAGACTTGCTCAAATCTGTCCTCAAGAATTAACAAATATTTTCTCAACTCTATCCTCAAGCCTTCACGAAGACTTGCTCAACTTTGTCCTCAAGCCTTCACAAAGACTTGCTCAAATAACTCCAAAACTTGCATACAAAACACAACTTAAATCGATTTCTAAAAAACTCTCTTCACACAAACAAATTCTACTTGCCAATTTTCTCTCAAAGATCAATCACACTAATGGATAATTTTTCTTCACAAATTGATCTCAATCACTTCCATAATTTTAATCAATATCTCAAAACCAATGTTCAAAATATTTCACAAAGATGCACTAACTTGTCTTCAACCCTAGCACAAGTAGTTCACACTCTCTATCTCAAAATGTCTCAAACCCTTTCAACAATAGAAGCATAAATTGTTCTCAAATTCTATCCCAAATGTTTCCAAAATATTCAATAATGAAGCACACAATATCACTCAAATATTTCCAACAATGCTTATCAAACAATCCTTTTCACTCCACCTTATGTTTCAAAACATTCACTTCAATCAACACTTTAAAATAAAGAATGATATGCCCATACCTCTTTTCTTGATTTTATGGAGATATGTCTTCAAAACCTATCTTACAACCAACCAATTTTCTATGTTCCACTTCAAAGGTTAAATAGCAAGATTCTATTTCAAAATATCCACATGAATTTTCCCTCACTAAGGTGCTCAATGAATTCTGAAAATAAAGTTCTAGGACTCTTCTTTTTTCTCAAGGACAATGCAAAAACTCTCTCAACAATTTCCCTTTTTATAAAGCAAGAATTACAAACAATAAAAATACCTTTTACACCTTTTATCTCCACTCTCTCAAAATAATTTCCAATCCACTTTAATGTCCAAGAACAAAGAATTACAATTCTAAATAAACCATTTACAAACTTATCACTCCAACATTTGCATATAAAATAAATAGCATCACTATGCTTTAAATACTATGCAAAAATTTATTTCTCCTTATAAAACTATACACCAAATCACATCCACCAAATATCATCTATAGTCAACATTTAATCAATGTGGAACATATCTTATAACAAAAAATTAATCCTCACTTGTCATGGATGGGAATCGACCCTCTGACCTCTAGCTTCTAAGAGCAACGCTTGACCACTTATGCTAGCCAAGTGGTTGAGACCTAACCCTTGGACTCCAATTTTATTTCTACTACCTTCGATGAAAATGAAGCAAAACACTCAAACCGATGCTAGGGGGAATCAAATCGCAAACCTTTCCTCTACCCGTGCCTTATGCAGGACCCACCTGCCACTTTGGATACTAGCCCTTGGTGAAACATAATCATATGCCTCCTTGTCCTTATGTGTTGCCGCTTGTTCGATGAATTACGTGTTAATCACTTTGCTCTACTTACCCTCAATCAATTAATTCATGTGCATATGCCTTAGTTTCCATTTGGAATTAATGTAGCTCTCCATTTTTATATGCATTCAAAACCTTGTCATAACGTCGACGAATAACCTTTGTTTTCCTCCATTTAAAATTTTAATTTTGACGCCCTTTTCCAATTTCAAATTTAATTTTATATTTAATATAATATTTAACTTTGGGTTAAATATTATATTATTTAACTTTAGTATTAAATAATACTTTTGCATGGGATCCTTTGTCAAATTTTTATTTTTCTTTTAATAAGCCCTTTTGGCTTAATTATTATAATATTAAAATATTATAATATCTTCTCTTTTCTCTTTAAAACCATGGGTGTAAACTTTTGCCTTCAACCTTTTAACCAACCTTTTTGGCTTATAATATAAAATATTATAGCCATTCCTTTTTACCAATTTTCTTGCATCATAATGAACTTTACCTTGCACCAAGTACTTAACATTAATGACAACATAATTACTCAAATTTTCCAACAAAAATATTTTATCTATTAAGTATTATATTGTATCAAAGTCATATTTATATGATATTAAAAATAAAATCAACAAATCTACCATAATAAACCAAGGGTGAAATGTTAAAATTGTAATTTGATTCATGGTCAAGGCTGACATTGTATGATGCATTGGATAGGTCTAAGGAAATTTCATTGTACAATGTACCCATTAATTATACTATTTTATTTTGTGATCCCTATAGTTAATGGTTAACCCTGTTATGATTAAACCTTCTTAATAACTTATAATTAACCTAAATCTCTCTTGGTATGTCATCTTAGGTTAAATTTTATTATGTAATTAGGGTTTCGGTATTGGTATAAATACTTGCATGCCACTTCTCATTTGATCATCAAAGTGTTGTGATATATAATTTATAGATAGTGATTAGTTATGGTGCTTATAGGTATCCCAAAATCACTTTCATCCTTATCCTATGCTTTTTATATAAGTTTTAAGTTAATGGTTTGCTTTTATATAATTTTGGAAAATAATATGTAACATCCATCCAAGTAAAATGTTTTTTTGACTACACTAAATATTACTAAGCAAATACCAATCTTTGAGAATTTGGTGAACCTAATTCAAAAATTAGAGGTCTCACATACAATAAAATAGGAACAACTACTAGTTATAAGTCAAATATGGAAGCATCCATTCAAAAGAGGCATAATATCTCCATAGCACTTCCAAAAAAGAAGAAATTTTCAAATATGTTAAAATTAGAGAAATTATTCTCAAAGGAGTAGTTTTAACATGAAAATGACATGTGATAATTATGGAATAAATGGATGTACCATGAAGGATTGTTGGCATATTCCATTCCAAAATGGATCCCTTTCATGAGAGATTAACAAAAAAAACCATGGTCAAGGATTGTTGGCATATTCCATTTAGAAATGGACCCCCTTCAAGAGAGATGAACTAGCAGCATAATAGGTCATATTTAGAATGAAAAAATTAGAATTTGAGAAAGGCATATCAAAATAATATAACAAAAAAGAATCAAGTCAAATAAGTGAAATAAGTTCAATAAGAAGAATAACATCTATTTGTTGCACAAGTAGAAATAAGACAACATAGTAATGTTTGGTATGATTCCAAACATATGATAGTCAAGAAACTTGGATGTATTTAAATCATCAAAGTTATTATAGGTACAATGCAACCAAAACTATAAAGAATCAAACACCTAAGAGTGAGAATGTACACTAAAAAGGTGACTCTTAATCACTAATAGAAGTTTTTGAAGATAAAAAAGATAATGAGGAATCAATACAACAAGAATTGAAGATTCAACCATCAATCACACACCAAAAAACTGAGAATACACTACTTACCACAAACAACTTCTTATCTAGATGAACAATTCCAAAAGAAATAAAATATTATTGATCTCACTCCATCAAGAGGTAATCAAAACTCTAAATGTAAACTTGAATAGAAGACATGACAATACACAAAAAGTATTGGAAACTAGTCAATTATATGATTGACATAAGTTGCATGATATCACATCATACTAAAGATAAAATAAAGAAAGAATACATCACACAACATGAGCAAAAAAATTAATCCATTGTAAAGAAGAATAGACAAGAGATAATTGACCTTACCATAGTAGAAGAATTTGATCAAGACAAGATTTGTGAACATATATATGTAGAAGGATAATACTTCATCTTATTAGCATCTGAATTATTCAATGAAGATCCTCCACATTGAGGAAATGCATGCTTCACTTTAAGACATTGAAGAAACACACTTCAATAAATGAATTCTACAAGTATTGAATAATTATTTTGGAATAAAATATATTTTTGGAGTGCATGATTAGTAGAACCTAACACTCTTAAGCATATAAGTAGTAACTCTACATTAAGGGGGAGAATTTTATCTTAAATTTCAACATCACCCTAGACATTTTTGCTTGGTAATAAGCAAAAAATAGCTTTTGAATAAGATGTAACAAGGGAGGGGTATTATAGGAGTTATTACATCATAGACCATGTGATAATTCAAGTGGTATAACCAAACATCACAAGGTATATGCTTGTAGTATAGGAAAAATTATTTCCAAGTTTGTTTGAGAGTTTGATATTCCTAATTTAGGCATACTAGGTACTTAAATACCCTTTACTATCATTATACAATCATTTGAAGCATTAATATCTAACAATACCTCCTTATTTCAAATATCCTTGGGTATATGAACCCATGCTAAAAATTCACATATATAGATGGGGATACATCAGACTTATTCCTTATCAATCTCTAAATAGGTGTCATACCCTAGACTACCCTAGTATGAAATATATTGATAATATATTCTACACAAGCGATAACCACAACCCAAATTTTATGATCCATCCCTTGAATTGAATCATGCATACTACTTTATTCATGATCACACTACTTTTATCTCAACCACACTATTATGTTTAGGAGTATAGTAAATAATCCATTGATATGAAATACCATGAGAAGCAAACAAATTGTGAAAAACATAGCTAACATATTTACCTCCCTTATCTATCCTTAGATATTCAATTTTCATATCCAAATAATTTCCAACAAGAGCCTTCAAGGTCTTGAAACTCTCAAAGACTTCATCCTTAGCATCAATAGTATGAAACCATATATATCTATTAAAATCATCAAAAAAATAGATGGTATGGCCATAGGTCGACAAATATCACTATATATGACCTCCAAGGGATGAGATGCTCACCTTTAAATCTCTTTAGAAATGTCTCCCTTTGATGCTTCTCTAAAATATACCCCTTACATACACCAATTAGAGGGGATATGCATGGAAGCCCATTGGCCATCTAATATTGACTCATGTACCTCAAATTTCCATAGTTGAATTTCCCAAGATTATGATTCCACTTCTAACTTTTATTATCTACATGATCAACCATAGAAATAAAAATTTATTTTTTAGAAGAGGATGTGTAAGAGGTAATTATTTCTACAAGAATTTGGCCAATCTCATCAAAATAGCCAAACACAATAGTTTTGAACCTATTGTATATATCCTTATTTAACCATATACTAGTCTAAAAATTATATATTATTACTTGTAGGAGGAAGAAAATAATTAGATAAAAGTGCAGGACCAATAATAGAAACATAATGTTCCTCATCATAAGGTGAAGATCTAATACTGATATCTCCACACTATGCAACTTATAATGAAGGATAATATCCAATCACATGCTCCCTTGCATGTGTTTTATTTTAGCCCTATAGGAGATGTTTATGATTCATCATATGTCTAGTTACCCCTAAATCTACAATCCACTCATCTTATAAAGTTGATGTTTGATATACAAAATGAACCACCACATGTATTTATGAGATTTCTCCATAAAAAGTATTGTCACCTTGTGCATAAAATAGAGCAACACCAACACATCATTTCTTACTACTTTATCAAGTTTCTTGATCCGAATCCTACAAAACTCTGCCTTGTGACCTACCTTTATAAAAAAAAAATACAATTAGGATTCTTGGGCTTATACTCACTTTATTTTGGATTTTTGTTCTTCTATATTTTGGAAACAAATACCTTTGAATAATCCTGATTGAAAATAAAAAAATTTGTACATCTACTTCTTCTTGCTTGATGGTGCAAAAGTACTTAAATACCTCATCAACTAGTGGCATATTACACTTTGGAAAGTAGACATGAACCATAACAAAATAATGGTAACTTCCTCATATGTCTCTAACACATTATTCAAGATAATATTAAGTAGTTTAGTGTTATTTTTCTTCTCCAGTGCTTCTTGTCGTCTCTTCTCTCCTTAGGTAGTCCTCTTGTAATTTGGATGTCTTCTTACAAATTCATAAATTGATCTAAATAATTTCAAATGAGTCCTTAAATAAGATTCTAATCTTAGCCTCCAATTTATTGATTTTTGTAGAATCAATTCAAGCACACAACTCCCAAAATTTATCAAGGAACACTTTGAAATCCATGGTGCTACTAACATGGGTATCATATATGTTATAATTATGAAGAGTAATGATACCATGATCCTCATCATTTTTGTCCCTATAAATTTGCTTCACTTCTTTAGAATTAATATCATGAGGCTCCTCATTCACATATTTGATTAATCCATTACATTAGAGCAAAAATCCAATCTCAATCTTCTATATAACATAGTTTGGACCACTTAACAAGGGCACATGGTGATCCATTATTATTATACCGAAATACAAAAAAAATACATGTAGTTGTGACCAAATACAATAATACCAATGCCAACATCTTAAAAAAAATGCATTTAAAAAAATAAGATTAAAATGCTTTTGTATGAAAATGTTATGGCCCCCAATTTGTTTTTCGTTAAATCATAAAAATTACCTCCAAAATTTTTAAAATAATAAACTTATTGTTTGGTAACTATAGTAAGTACAAGTTTAACTCATATCAATATATAAGTGGCTAAGGGATTCCAAGTAGGCGTTGACTGTGTAGTATATCGATAAATCATGTGATGTTATTTATCAATAAATTATTTGTTGTTTAATCTATGAACCATATTGTGCCACTTTTTGCATCTTGATTCACTATAAAATTTATGCACTAGTAGCCAAGTCATTTCTATAGACTACCATGTCAACTATATATATTGCCACATGTCATCTCAAGATCCATTCATTGACTACCAAGTCACCTATATGGACCATTCTAGTTGTATGGATTGCCATGTGTAATATGTACACCATCACCATGTCATGACAAGGGTGCAAAATAGGTGATGGTACTAGTTCAACATTTTTGCTCATTTTCTCTCCAAGTACCTCAAAGTCACATCTGAATAATGGAGAAAAAAAAATCATCTGGATGTGACTTTCAAATACTTTGAGGGAAAATGAGCAAAAATATTTATCTAGGACCCTAGTTGAAATTTTGTAAAGAATCTAAAAACAGTAATGGTTTGTTTGTATCTATTATGATTTTCCCTACATCACCCATTAATCAAATGTGACTAATCATAACATCCTCTCATAGCCATGTAATAGAAAAGTAATTGGTCTATTTTTGCAACTTTGTTAAGCAACTCAAAGGTATTTTCTAGGCACAAAATCCTACCATGGATTCTTTGGCACTAGGGTGTGTCTAAAAAATTCAGCCAATTCTTTTCTTCTTTCATGGAGGCTAAGTAGTGTCCAACTGTAAACTCTACATTTATTTATCAACCCAGGGTGAATGATTTAAAGGGAAAAAAATCCAATATAGATTATACTGAATGATTAATCATCAGACTTAATTATATTTCTCTTAGTTTCAGGTTTGCAAAAAATAATAACAGTTACAAGAAAATAAATTGTGCTAAATTGAAATGAAATACAATTTATGATTTATATTTAATCAAATACTTTTTATATTTGTTGATGTGGATCCACGTGCAACCTATTGATTTACCTATCTATTTCTACCCTATAATATATGATGATGCAATTTATTTTAATTGATAAATTAATGTTAATCTATGTACTAACTATTCTTATTCTATTTAGGGGAGAGAGAATAGGGACTAGATGTAGGAGTGGGCCCTACCTCCTAGAGGACAGTGTAAATATTTCTCCCCTAAGATATTTTTTTTGGTAAATTAATAATTTTATTAAAAATAGGGTGTTTGAAAGGTGCTCCAACGCCTTGTACATCAAAGGAGAGAAAAGGAGCAGACAAAAAGGAACCACAGAACTGCTTTCTGAAACAAAAAAATTACAACCTCAGACTAAAAGGAGCAAAAAGAAGTAGCCTTTAACAAAAATAAATAGAGATAAACAGGTAGAAATATGATAGAACCCAAAAATAAGCGATCCTCCGCACCTTATGAACTCAAAAGAAGCGATCCTCCGCCACATATGTGTTAGCATAGTTATACTGTTATTTCATTATTTGTCCTATTATATGCATTTGTTATTTTGTTATAACAATATGCTAATGTATGCTGGTTGATTTGGCAACCTCCGACAATTCTTGTTATTGCAGTCTTATTTAAACTGCACAATATTCAATAAACGTTGGTTCGAATTTTACATGGCATCAGAGCCAGTGGCGTGAGAAGAGAGGCTGGAGGCGGACGCTGTTTTCTTGGAGAAAGTTTGCTGTGCATTTTTTTTTTTCTGAACGCATTTTTTTTCTCTCCCGAGCATCGTGAGATTTAAAAACATTTTTTTTCTTCCACGATGTGATTTATTTTAATCACGTCGTCGCGTGATTGAGTGATTGTATTTGAAAGAAAAAAAAAAAACGACGTGATTGCAATTTTTTTTTCTTCCGCCCCCGCCTTCCCTGCGATTGATTTAAAAAAAAAAAAAAAATAGCGGACGCAGTCCGCAATCCTCCCCACCCCACCCGCATTTTTCAAAAAAAAAAAAAAAAACATGGAGGCCGCACCCCCCCTCCCTCCCCTTTCCCCCGTGCTGAGCAGCATGCAGCATTGCGCGGCCAGCGCAGCCCTGCGCGGCCAGCGCAGCCCGTGCACTACGCAGCCCAGCCTGCGCAGCACTGCATTGCACAGCCTATGCAGCAAGTGCAGCACAGCGTGGCCAGCGTAGCCCGTGCACTGCACAGCCAGCCTACGTTGCACTGCATTGCGCAGCCTGCACAGCAAGCGTGCACGTCTTGCATTGTGTAGCCAATGCAACGTGCACTACGTAGCACGTAGCGCAGCGCCCAGTGCAGCACGCAACGTGCACTGCTGCGTGTAGCAGCCACTGCGCAGCGCGCCACTCCTTCGACAGTGTTCAGCGCCCAGTGCAATGCGCAGTCAAAGCCAAGAAGAGGCAATGGACAGAGTTAGAGGAGGCACAGCCAGGATGAGCTGCGGGCTCGTGTTGAAAAAGGAGGATCCAACTGATCCAAGCGGATCAGCTCGCTAGCTCACCTGGCTGTGAGCTATGCGGTAGGGCTCGGGGAGCCCTGAGGTTGCAGGTTCCAATCCTGCCAGGTATAAGTTTTTTATTTTTTTTTATTAAAGTTTTATTTTTTTAATAATTAATATTTTATATTAATTAAATTGTTTTCTAATTTTTTTTTTTTAATTTAATTAGAAACGCATTTAATTAATTTTGAAATATTTTTATTAAAAGTTTAAATTTTACTTTTTTCAAAAATTATAAATTGCTAAAATACCATATAAAAAAAAAAGGGAGATAGTGAGAGTATTTTTTTTTTAAATTAGCAATTTGGCGAATTGTAAAAGGTGCATTTTCGGCTGCGCCCGACACCTTGTGGGTTATTCTTGTGGGCATTTTTTTTGTTGTATGTTGCATATTTGTATTTTGCACTATAACATTAAAAATTAAAATCAAATTCACTCCCTAAGTCCCCGGAATAATTAAAACCCATCCGTGTAATTTATTGCACTGCAGCGTTCGGTATTTGTGATACCTCTGGCCAGAACTTACAGGTAAAGCTGTCATTATTGTGCTACTATATCCGCCGCCTAATATATCTACTACAACGACGTCTGAGCTTGTTCTCTATAAATCGTCGAGGAGAGATAAGTTTGCCATTTTTGCATTTTTTTACTCCATCCACTACCCTTAATCGCTCTTGTGTTTAGGCATAAATCCTGACGAAGTATTCTTCATATTGTTTAGGGGAAGTTACGCCCCACGCATGAGAAGAATCTTCTATGGTAGGTGCCATCAACAAGGCGATTCCCTTTCAGTACTGCTTATGTTCAATGTATCGTATGATCTCTAAAACTCACCTATAGTTTCCCTCACGTAAGGGCGGTTGATTTTTGTTGATATTTCTATATACCTATAGTTTCCCTCACGTAAGGGCGGGTATTTTGTATGGTATAACGGCATAGCAAAAGGTATATCGAAAGGGGGACCAATTGGTGTTATAAGGAACCTTCATCATGTCTGCAAAACTAATGACTGATTCTCATCGGTTGTTGAAAGGTCCTAATTATACACCATGGAAAAATAAGATGAAGGCCATCCTAGCAATGGATGATTTATGGGATGTTGTATCTGGAGCAACAACCAGACCTTCACCTGTTGCTGGTGCTACAACTCCATCTAATGCTCAAAAAGACTTTGATAAGCTAGACAGTAAAGCAAAAGTGCTCATCTTGCTTGCTGTGTCTGATGAAGTCCAACCCCATATTGCTGACTGTGCAACTAGTAAAGCGGAATGGGATGCCATTAATACTATATATGAGGGAAAGAATGATTCCACCATTCTATTTCTTCAATCTCAATTACACAGTCTAAGCATGAAGCAGGGTGAGACAGTTGAATTCTTTCTTTGCAGAGTTTCTGAATTGAAAGCAAAGTTGAATTCTTTGGGAGAACCAGTTGAAGACAAGCTCCTTACTTCAGTTTTATTGAGAGCTTTACCTGATTCTTATTGGGTGTTGATTACTTCCCTTCATGTATCACAACGAAAAGTCGTCAGCCATCAAGGGGAATGTCCATCTGCATGAGAGACGAATCAGCACCTTCCAGGCCAACGTATTTCACATCTGTTTTTGAAATCTCTTTAGTACTATCCTTAAGGATAGCGGTATAGGCATCCTTAGTGATCTCCAGTAACTAGTGTAAATCTTTCTCCCCTAAGATATTTTACTTTAGTAACTAGTGTGCATTAATACTACTAACATTATTCTATTTTATGAAAACAAGAAAATATTGTAAATACTACATAAGATAAATCATGCAAAAATAAATGATAGTGTTACCAAATACATGATGAAAAGAGTTGTTACTTTATTGTTTTAAATTCAAATGTGCAGTATCTTTGAGCATCAAATATTCAAAAATTGTATACAAAATATTTGAACATTATACATTTCAACATTTCTTTGGTATTCTAGCATTAGTTCAACATTAGACCTTTTCAAAGGTCTCCCTTGTAATATATAATGTCACTTGGATATTCTTAATGAAATTCTTCCATGTATTTTCCATGTGGCTCTATTGGCTCAATGATTCAGATACTATCTTTCCAATAATAAAAGCTAAACTTATACTAAATTGTAACCAGCTTGGACTTTGCCACACTTTCTATGGTCTAAGTGGCAACTAATAAACTAACATAAGAAAAATTTCCTAATTTTAATAATCAAATGACATAGCAAATACAACTATATACCTCTTTATATTAGGAGAAGACAAAATAGCTTGTGTCCGAATAAAAACATCATAAAAATATTATAATTTTACAACTTTACAATTGTAACTTTATAATAACTCTAATAAATATAAACTTCTCATGCATAATGCCAAAATGAAAATCACTGTGCTAACTAGATATGCGTTGTAATGCTGCTACGTTGTCACTGGACATGGCATATTGATGTGTTGGATAGTTTGATCCAATCAACATCCTTTCTACGTCTTTTAGTAGATGCTTTTCTGTAAAACCTTTTTGTAGTTGTATTTCATAGCATATTTCGGAAGCATCCGTCCACGAGTCTCCTTAACATGTCATCCTTGTAGCTAATATGTCCACATCTATTATCTCGTCTATGCCTTGTCCTATCCTTATTTTTTATGCTCTTGTAAAGTTCACCTACCAAAATACATAGAACTTGAACACTTTTGTGTAAAATATAAACATAAACCACTTTTATTATCAAGGATCAAATTCATTCGTAAATCAAATAAATAATATAAGAATGATCATAAAACTACATCTATTTTCATGAATCTATAAACAAAAAATGAATCAAACTACATAAAATACATGTTATTTTAGCACTCATCATTCCCCCAAACTGAAGGAGATGCATGTCCTCATGCATACAATTTTGAAATTATAGTATGTCTAAAAAAATATTACAATAGTTGTTCAATCATTTCACCAATTTTTGCAGATATAAAACAGAAAAGTGCAGTGTTTACGTAAAAATTTTCACAGATTTAAATCAAGACACTACAACTATTTTTAGAATTCATTTTGGCAATTATCATCAACAAGGAACTGTAATTTTTCATAAATTATTTACATTCAATTTTACGGAAATAAATCGGCTAAAATATGAAACGACATACTCTAAATATCTATTTTTCATATTGCAACATAAAAATATTCATAGAGATATATACAATAAAATAAAAAACTCTACTAAGGATTAACACCATGATTTGTAAAATTGTGCAAAATTTATCAAATATCTGTTGTAGACTGTTCAGCTCTAGATCTAAATCTAGAGGAAATTCATGTAGGTTGTGGTCGCTTCATCGCTAAATTATTTTCTTTTTTCACACTCTAAACCTATTATTTGGCCACCATGGATTCAAGTGGCAATTCGACAGATATGGTTTTGATGTGCTCAACTTTTGTGGATCCTCCATCCTATAACTCAAGTTGTGCATCCTGCTTTTCTAGAGGAGGAGGAGGAGGTTCAGCTATTTCAGTGATGCGATTGATAATTGCATCTATGTTGCTAGGCATACCAATGTTAAGGACTAATCCTATTTGAGGTATCCTTGATTTGACAGATGTTTTTGGCCTTTGGGGGCTATTCTATAGAAATACTTCAATGAAAGGAATAGAGTTATCCTCCTCAAGTCCTTGAGTGAAGTCAATAACTTTGCTAAAGTTTACTAATTTCTTTGGTTTTCTACTAGACATGGATATTTTTTGGGGAGAGGTACTGATAGTTTCTAGTTGGATGACTGGGTTAGCTGGTCTCACCACTCTATCCATGGAGAGTTGTTTTAGGAGATCAAGTTGGAGAGTGAGGACACATTTTACTATGGTGGCATGCTCGGTAAACTCATTTTTGAGTCTATCCAGATTTATATGCAACACAATCTACTACATTCAAATTTGCTCAATCATTCTATAAAAGGATTTGATGAAGGTGAGTTTATCTTTGGACTAGATGCTTCTCCTGTTCCATAAGTTTCTAGAAAAAATCTCTCATGTCTGGATTTTTGATAGGTTGATAAGACTTGGAGGTTTTGGAATGGCTAGGGCATTTATGTACAGGGGGTTCTTCCTCCTCTCAACTCTAAAACTCAAAATTACCCTTATATCCACTATCTCCTGTGGATTCTAACATACCCAACTCAAAATGGATAAAGAGGTTACCTTCTTCCATTACTATGTCCATTGATATCCTAATTTCACTTGCTTTATGTAGAACTATAAATTTTATCAACCTAATAGAAACAACCTGAGAGGAATAGGTGATGGAAAGATACAAGAACAATTTAGGTGGGATCTATGAAATTAAAATATCCAAAAGCAAAAAATATGGTTACAAGGAACCTGGTTCAGGAAAGGTCCCAGTGGATTCAAAGGATGTTCGATATGAAAAGGAAAAGGTGTTTGAACTTTTTGAGGGTGTTTTTGGGGAAGAATCACTCGACAAAGTGTCCATTCCCCAAGGCAATGTTGGGGAACCCACTCCTGAGAAACCCAAGGAACTTTCCTTCACTAAAGCAGTCAATAGTTGTGGAAATCACATGAAGGAATATTTCTCAACCCTTCTTCTTGAAGGTAGGGATTTAACCATTCCTGAGAGCATAGTTTCTAATTATCTCTCTATGGAGACTTTTTCACTTGTAAAGAAATTTATCAGAGGGAGACCTGGCATGGAAACCATCCAATGGTGGGCCTTTTAAAATTTGAAAACACTCGATAGAATGGATATTATGGCTCTTTCCAAAGGGTTCTTTACCATTATATTAAGTAACCATGATGATGCTAGTCACATCCTAACTGGAGGCCCATGGTTTCTTGGTAGAAGAAGCATTTTCCTTCATAGATGGGCTGAATATTTTAATCCTGATACTCAGAGGATAAATTTTACTCCCATATGGGTTCAGATTCTAGAACTCTCCCTCCACCTTTGGCATGAGGATATCTTAAAAGGGATCACTAGAGTAGTTGGAGAGCTGGTTACTATTGACCCAGTAAATTTAGCTCTCACTCGAATGATCTATGCCTAGATTTTTGTCAATGCAAACCTAGACTTTGAACTCCCCACCATCACCAACCTCTTGAGTATGAGAACAAACCTATATTTTTCACATAATGCCACACCCAGGGGTATCTTAGAAATCAGTGCCCTACTCTTAAGTTTTTGAATACTAGAAAGATAGAACTTGACCTCAACATGCGGATAGGAGTAGATCTTCCCAAGAAGGGAGCCCCTCCTAATAGAAATAAAGGGAACAAAAACCAGGCACCTAAAGGGTATATCAAATAGTTCAAAAATTGACAACATTTCAACCATAAAGGGAATGGACCTTGTCAACCTCCCACAATAGAGGAGAATCAAGTTCCTCATGCTTCCACTAACAAAGGAAAACATGTCATCATATCTCCTTCAACTTTTGACTAGGATAAGGTATGCTTATTGTTCCCCTTTCCCAAAAAGTTCCATATTATCTCTAATTCAAACATTCCTAATAAGGAATATGAGGACAACCTTTCATTCTCTGAATCTAAACCTCCTAGTCATAGGAGCCTCAATAATATTGACTCTCCATCAAGGTTTGTACCATCTCATCCTTCCTTAGAGTCTCCTATTAAGCACCATAAGGAATATGAAATAGGGAGTCCTAGACCTATAACTAAAAATATTATCATAGAGAGCTCTAGCCCTATAATACAACAAATTGTTCCTAATAAGTTTAGTCCTAAACAAACAATAAGTTATAAAAATTCCCCCATAGACTTTGGTAGTGAAAAAAGAGAGACAAGACTTCAATAACTGAAAAAAGGAGAAGGGAAATTGGGAAGGATATTGCAAATGGAATTCAGAAAACTATTTTACCCTTAGTGTTAAGCCAACCAAAGGATGAAAGTAAAATCACCAAACCTCCCCAATCACAAGGAAGGGGGGCAAAAAAACTTCTAAATATTCCAAATGAAATTCCTCTCATGGAATGTGAGAGGACTTAATGGACTAGCCAAACAAAGACTTGCTAGTTCATTAAGGAGAGAACTAAGACCCACGGTTTTCATCATGCAAGAAACCAATATTGACAAAGAAGCATCCATCAAAGTTGCAAAGAAAATTTGGAAGAAGGAAGAAGCTATTTTTAGTCATGCTCGAGGTTCTTCTAGAGGTATGATGTGTATATGGGACCCGATCAGGCTCAAAGGCAGACTGATTCATTCAACTGATAGAATAACAAGTGTCCTGTTCCATGACAAGGATTGTGACACCTCGTGGATCCTCTCCAACATTTATGCTCCAAACACACTCTCGAGAAGAGCTTCTCTATGGGAGACTTTAAGCAACCTAAAGAATTATTTCTCTAATATCCCTTGGATTTTGGTGGGGGACTTCAATACCCCCTCTATCCTTCGGATAAAAAAGGAGGAAATGGCATTCCCCTCAAAAGTATGGAAGATTTCAATGAATTTATTAACTCCAATGAACTAATGGATGTTTATCTCAAAGGTGTCAAATATACTTGGAGCAACAAAAGAAGTGGCCACCAACATATTCAAGTAAAATTGGATAGGTTTTTCTTCTCCAAGGAAGTCATTCTAATGTTCAGGGATGCAAGCCTCCAATCCCTGCTCAAAATCAGCTCAAACCACAATCCTCTTCTTCTAGAAGCTAATAAAACCCATTCTTTCAAGACCTCATTCAGGTTTGAATCCATGTGGCTCCATCATCCTGATCTCAAGAATAGAATATCTCAATGGTGGCAACAAGTTGTCCAAGGAACTCCCTCATTCAAGTTAGCCCAAAAACTTTGCCTTATTAAGGAGAATCTTAGAATATGGAACAAGGAAGTCTTTGGAAACTTATTTGAAAATAAGCAATTCATTAAGGATAGGCTAGAAGTTATTGAAAGCAAAATTCAAAATGGGAAGATTGATGACCAAATTAGGAATGAGGAAAGGAACCTCCTATTAGAGTTTCACAACATTATGGCTTGTGAAGAAACCATCTAAAGACATAAATACAAACCTATTTGGTTTAAGGAAGGATATTACAACATAAACAATTTCCAAGCCTCTACATTGTGAAACAGAAGTACAAACAGAATCAAAGAGATTTTGAAGGACGATGGTACTTCCACAAAAGATATCCATGAAATCAAAACAGAGGCCATTTCCTATTTCATTTCTTTTCTCGGATCTCCCAAACCCTGTTATTCCTTTGCAAAGGATTCCCTACTACAATATATTCCCCTCTCCATTTATCCTATTGTTAATTCCAATTTAATTTATCCTTTTACTACGGATGAGATTAAACAAGCCCTCTTTTCCATGAATCCTGATAAATCCCCTCACCTGGATGGGTTCCCACCTAGATTCTTCCAATCCTTTTGGGATATCATGGACCTTGATGTTTTCTTAGCCATTAAGGAATTCCAATCATCCAAAACCATTCCTCATAGGTTCAATTCCACTTTTATCGCCCTGATTCCCAAAGGACCCATTTCCAAATCCATGGCTGATTTTAGACCTGTTAGCCTCTGCAACGTGGTCTATAAATTCCTTACCAAAGTGATGGTCAATAGGATGAAGGATGCCCTCCCCAGCATCATTGATTCATATCAAGGTAGCTCAATTCAAGGAAGATCCATTACTGATGAAATTATCACCATCCATGAAGCCTTGCACTCTGCCTCTCAAACTAAGAAACCTGCTCTCATCCTCAAATTAGATATGAACAAAGCCTATGATAGATTCAATTGGGACTTCCTCATCACCATCCTTCTCAAGTTTAGCTTTCATCCGGACTGGGTTGAACTCATTAAAGGATGCATTTCCACTCCTTGGTTTTCTATCCTTATTAATGGGTCTACTATAGGTTATTTTTAGAGTGCTAGAGGTTTGAGACAAGGAGATCCATTATCTCCCTTTCTCTTCATTATTGCAGCTGAATCACTTGGAAGAACCCTAAAAGTTGCTTGTAGAACAGGACTCATATCTAGAATTAAAGTTGCCTCACAACTTGATCTGGTGACGCACCAACAATTTGTGGATGACACCATAATTTCCACCTATGCCTTTGTCTTTGAAGCTAATGTCATCAAATACATTATTTTCCTTTATGAAGAGGCTATAGGTCAAAGGGTCAATTTCCATAAAATCAAGGTCTACTTCCTTAACACTCCTCATCAACGCCAAATCAAAATTATCTGAATCCTTGAGTGCTTTGTGGCTTCCTTTCCTGCCACCTACTTAGGTCTCCCTTTGTTTGTGGGAAATCCTACCAAATCAATGTGGAATAATGTGATAGAAAGAATCCAAATAAAATTAGTAGGATGGAAATGAAATCTCCTCTCCCAAGCTGCCAAAGCCACTCTCACAATGGTGTGCCTTCAAAGCATCCCTATCTACTTTCTTTCTGTCTTTAAGGCCCCTACTTTGGTATACACCAAAATAGAACAAATACAAAAAATATTTCTTTGGATAGGGTCAAAAAACAAAGAAAGGTTCCATTTAGTGTCCTGGGATAAAGTTTGTAGATCCAAAGCTCAAGGAGGAATTGGTCTCAGAAGAATACACAAACTAAATATTGCTCTTATGGCCAAACAAGCTTGGAGAATCATTTCCAATGTCAGCACTGAATGGATCACTATAGTAAAGAGGAAATATTTGCAAGGAATTGACTTCCTTAATGAGATGGCTCCTACCAATGGATCAACTTTCTAGAAATCCATAACCCACACTAGACATCTCTTGAGTAAAGGACTAATATGGCAGTTAGGTAATGGAGAGAACATAGATTTTTGGCATGACAAGTGGATCAAAGGAGAACCACTAATTGAAGACCCCCATATTTCTATCCTGAAAGACTTCACCAATTCCTTGATGGGATGAAAGGTTTCTGACTTCATAATTCATTCCAATAACATCCCTGCTTGGAAACCTTTCATGTGCAACACTCATCCTGTTGAGTCTATCTCCCTGGAATCCCTTCTCAATACAATGGTCATACCCACTGACAACACCAAAGACCATTACATTTGGGAGCACACTAAAAGTGGGGAGTTCTCCATCAAGTCTGCATACCAACTCCTAATTTCACCCATTGAGACCATGTTCCCCTGTCATCTTGTTTGGCTCAAAAATATTATTCCTAAAGTCTCATTTTTTTCTTGGTTGGCAATTCAATATAAGATCCTTACTACTAACAATTTTGCTCAAAAGAGGTATCATTATTCCTAATCATTTCCACCTATGCAAGTCTTCCTGGGAATCCACTCAACATCTATTCTTGGGTTGCACTTATTCATCTACCATCCTTGACAACCTTTTCCACACATTCCACATCCTTTGGGCTAAACCCCATTCCATCATTGATATCTTCACCTAGTGGCCTTCTCCTTTCCACAATCCCTGCCTCAACTCCATTTGGAAGTTTTACCTCCACCATTTCCTTTGGAAAATTTGGCTCGAGAGGAATAACAAAGTTTTCTCAAATATTTGTAAGGACTCTTCCTCGTTAACTAGCAAAATCATTTCCTATGCCAAGGAAAATGCCCAACTCACCCCTTCCACTAAACCCCCTATTTCTAGGTTTGAATCCTCCTTACTCTCTTCCTTGAACATCTCCCTGGAGGATTCCCCACCCCTCACCCATCCCAAGGATAGAATTAATACTAAGTGGATTCCCCCACCGATTGGCTGGATCAAATTGAATTTTGATGGTGCTTCTAAAGGTAACCCAGGGAGAGTAGGTGCTGGAGGTATTTTTAGAGATCACAAAGGGGATGCCATCTTAGCCTTCATTGAGTATCTTGGTTTTCAATCCAACCATTTCGCAGAGGTCAGAGCCCTATGGAGAGGTCTATCCTTAATCAAGCACAATCCCAATAGGTTGATAATTGAAGGTGACTCACTCAACATTATCAACTACTTGAGGAATAGCAAAAATCCTTCATGGAAGGTTAGAAGCTACATCGAAGAAGCAAGGAAATTCATCTCTCATCAGTAGGAATCTATAATCCAACATGCCTTTAGAGAAGCGAACAAGGTGGTTGATGTGTTGGCAAACCAAGGGGTCAACCTCAATGGTTTGATTACTTGGTCTGATAATTACCCCCAAGGAATCATTGATGTGGTCAACAAATAAAAAGCATCAATTCCCCATAACATAAATTAAATTCCAAGATGTGGTGTTCGATGATGATAGTGACAATCCTACCTCTTAGCTACTATAGAAACTAATAATCAAAACAACTTCCATGACTATCTCTCAATTTGAGGAATTATCGTCCACTCTCAAGGATATGCACAATGCATTGAACATGCTATTTTTCCATGAAGAATTCTCTACTACGACTACTGATGAACCTAAGGTTTTTTATTCTAAATTTAACATCAAGGAAGATTTGAAGGAAGCAGTGAAGGATGGTAGCAAGGATGTTGCTTAGGAGAAGTTGTCAGGGATGTGTTCGAGGATGTTGCTTAGGGTGACTCCAAGGTTGTGTATTGGGGAGTTTTTCTGATATTGGTCTTGTCAAGTTTGTGTTTCCTTTTTGTTTTTTGATTATAGGCTGGATGCCTCACTGTCTCATGTTGTTCCTCTTCACAACATCCTATAATGCTATTTTTGTAACAAGGTTTTGGGATTCCTTTCAAAACTCGTTTTAATATATTTTAACTTATAAAAAAAAATTAAGTTTGATTAACCTGTGATGGGTAATTAGGTGAAACTTAGGGTTGTCCTTTAAATTTTTTGGCTAGACTTGGGTAATTATAGCTTTAATTAAGTGGTAAAGAAAATACAAAAGGTTTATGATACAGTCCTCATGATTTGGGTACTTGATATTCAACATCATTTCAAGGTGGTAGCCCCCACAATTAGATAGTCTTTCCTCTAGTGTAAAAAACTTCATAAGGATCATAGCAACCTCTTGCCATTTTATGGGAAGTGAGGAGGTTTCTACCCCTTTGATCCACCCCTCAATGTCTCTAGTCATAGTGCATCTCTCTTTGAACCTCTTAACGATCTGGTTTACCCCCTTATAGGTCGATTTATAGTAGTGTTGACCAACTTTGGAAAGGCTCAACACTTTAGATATCAAGCTGACAGTAATTTTAATCTGGATTTTACCTACGTGGGTCACCATGGTCATGAGATTGCAGTTCATAATAAAATGCTTTTCCACACCTTGGTCATGCTTTTGGAATTTTGTTAGGGCATCTCACCAACATGCCTCTTAGAAAATTTTTGTTACGATGTCACTAGAGTTTTGGGTATAAATAGATGAAGGTTAGCTCCACTTATGAAAGGTAGGTCTCAGTATGGTTACTGGTTTAATATATAGGGTAGATTTTTGGGTAAAGAGAGGTATGATTAATTTAGAATATGCTTCAGCCTCTATTTTTAAACTATTATCATGAAGTTGTTTGGATAGAAAGAAAACTCGTAGAAAAACGTTGATAAACAATTCAAGCATAAACAAAACCATTTTTCCATATCTCGACCCTTCGGATTATATAATAAAAGAATTTTTTACCTATTTCAACTCATGCAAACGTAATATAGATATTATCATGTATATTTACTTTATTTCTGCATATTTTCTTGTATTTTATTATAAGCATGATTTTAAAAAGGAAACTTGTTTTCTTTTTTCAAGATATATTCTATGGCTTATTTCTTTATGATATTCTCTTTGTAAAAAAATAAATAGTTTTAAGATTGTGTTCACCATCTTACCTATTTGTATTTGTCTAATTTGGTACTGTCATCTACTTCATGCATTATCTCAACGTCTTTCACCTACAATTCACCGTTGACCTTCATCACTGCTTGGTAATTTTTATTTGCTTCTCGCTGGTTTCATTCCTTAGCCATAATTGTTTCATATTTGACTGTGCAGTGGATCCCCCTTGCGGTTACAGATCTTTCTATATAAATATTAGGGCTAATTTGCCCTAATTTTTATAGGTTTCATATCAACGCAAAACATGGGTGAATTTTAGTCCTTCTATTCTCTTTGATTGATGACTCGTAGTACTGATCCGTGTTGCTCTTTGCTTATTTTCTTCCTACAACCAAGTGTTAATGATCGTTCCTCCTCATGTATGGTTGTCAGTGTTGGCTTGCAGAGGAAGCTTCCATCGGTGGCATGTGATTTTAACCAAACTAAATTGTAGCCCTCTGTTTCCTCCTAATCGATAGTTGAGAATTGTGATCTGTCGTATTCTTCTTATTGGTCTGCATGACCAAGTGTTAGTATTCAATACAAGGGTTGCAAGTTAATTGGTTTTCCTTATACATTTTACCTTTTTTGTGTGATGCTTCCCACCAACTTGCATGGGGTAAAATTAAAATATTTTAATACCTTGATATCTTATGTTATGAATTTGATTGCAGTAGGAAAATTATTTTTTATATAATAAAACTTTTAAGAATTTTTTATCCAAATTTCTTTTGAATTCGTGCATGCATATCCCCTACAAAAACTATCTATAGAAAATATCTACAGAAACTATCTACAGAATATTTCTACAAAAACTGTACTTGTAGAGTTGAAAGCATACTTTACCTGTTTCTTCATTCTCCCTCCAAACTGTATCATGAATTATGAATGAATCTTCTACTTACCTCCCCCAAACTGTATTTTTGGCTATAAAACATGATAGAAAGGATTTTATTTTGTAAGAATTTATATTATGAAAAATCTTATATATATATATATATATATATATAGTAATTTATTTTATTTAATTATTTAAGAATATGGGGGATTTTCTTATATATTATTTATGTCAAGTCATTAAATAGGTTTGTAGAATAATAATCTCTTTGCAAAATGGACATACCTTCTTGGATTCTAAATAAGTGATCCCATGGTTTTATTAATAATTGCTACTAATGCCTTAGGGATATTATTTCTTATCCTTCTTCCTTTAATTTCATCAATGAATTCCATATGAGAGAAGAATAATGGATTTATTCTGATATCAGTCATCAATATTTGCAACATAGATGTTTAACATAGGCTTAGGAGCTTCTCAAACCTTTTCTTGGACAAAAATAATAGGATAGTCATTCTGATATTATTTTGACAATTTTTCCTATAAAAATGTGCATCTATTTGGTATTCTTATAGAGGTGCAAAGCTTTATGGAATTGGATTCCCAACCACTTTATGAAAGTTCTGATGGGAATTATAACCCTATCCTTACTGCTTTGTCCCTATAAGTGACTATTAAGGCTTTGGAAATTCAAACCACATTTTTGTAGGATTAAATGGATTATGATATATGTATGGCAATGTGATGGTGGTATTTTCTTATGAATTTGTTTGCCTTAGGTATAAAATATCTAGAGTTGTTTTACAAAGGCTCAAACATCCTAGTGATCTTAAATAAATACATCTATTCATCTCACAAATTGATATAATGCTAAGGTTGTCCTAGTGGTTTCAAGCATCTAAAATACCAACTATGTGTGCAGTGAATATTCATTTCTCATTATAAGGATTGACTAATCCATTGGTCACTTATGCCAACAAGCTAGCTTATCTGTGAGCATTCATAAGTCTTGTCCAGACTTCTTGCTACCTCGTAAGGATACCTTATTTCTAGGAGGGTTTCATTCAACCCATTGTTGTAATGAGGATCACCCCATGGTTTTCAAAACACTAAGAATTCCAAGGATTCAATATTTTTTTTCCTTTTTTTATTGGACTTTATTTGGAATACTTACTCATTTTGAAGAAGAGCAAGGGAAATATGTTTTTATTACTTTTTGGGATACTTGCTCATTTTGATATAGAGCAAGGTATTTCTTTTTTTCAAGGGTGAAGAGAAAGCTTGTCCTTTTGCCATTTCTTTAGCTTTATAGGCCATGTGCATAATTGGATAAGTAGGAGAAACCGTTCACTTTATAACAATAGTAACTTCATGGTTTATTCTTTTCCAACTTCACAAAGTTTTTATTTTTTATAATGTGCGTAGTCCAAGAGAAAACTTGATTGACCAGGAGCAATCTATGGAACTTTAAGGATTGTTCGATTTTCAATGGAGATTTTCTTAAAATACTAGGGGTGTATGAGTGATTGAAAACACCTAGATTTTTTTTAAATAAAGTGTTATGCAAGATGTGGCAGTAATTTCCCTACAAGTTTTCAAAATGATTTATCCAAAAATATTGAGATTGAAGATTGATGAAAAATGAGATGAAAATATTAAAGATATTGGAACTCCATCATGAAACAAAGGAAGTATATGATAATCTTCTTTTATCTACCAAGTGGTATATAACAACAATATATTTATTTATTTCTTTCTTCTTAAATATTATTCCTATGTATATATATATCTGTGTGTGTGTGTGTGAAGAAGAAAGATAAGTTTTCATTCAGTAATAGTTGATTGCAGCCCAAAAATGTACTGCAAGTCAACCTGTTGCTTAAGATAATGTATGAAATCTTTTTTAGATAATGGCTTCTTATAGAGTTTAAGCCTATGCCCATTTACTAGTAATTTTCTTGTTGAGTCATCTATAGGCTTAAGTTTTACTATACCATTTCCAAACATTTATTCAATCTTGTAAGGTCCTAGCCATATTGTCCTTAGCTTACCTTGAAAATATTGGTAGCGAGAATCAAATAAAAAGGCCCGATATCTTAATTGAAATGTTTATGATACGATGTGTTTATCATGCCATTTATTTCTTTGTTGCTAAGTTAATTCAATATCATGTAATACCTCTAGTATTCTTTCATCCAAAATGTTTAACTTTTCCAATCTAGTTTTTTGTGCTTGATTCAAGTTCATTTCAAGTTGTACCATTGTGCAAAGAGTTTCTATCTCAAATTTGATAGGCATAATGACTTGCTTGTCATAGACCATTTCATAAGGTGACAATCCCATGGTGGTTTTCCAATTTTTTTTATATGCCCATACAACTTCTTTTAACCTTTCTGCCCAATCAACCCTATTCATAGTTACAATTTTTGTAATGATCTTTTCAAGTTCTCTATTTGTAACTTCTACTTATCCATTAGCTTGAGGGTGATATGGCGAGGTATTTTTATATTTTATTTGATATATTTCAATAAAATGTTCAATTAATTTGGAGATAAATTGAGATCCATGATTCGAAACTAGTTATCTAGGTGCTCCAAAGCGTTGCATAATATTTTTATAAAGAAAATCAGCTACAGGTTCAGCTTGTGCTCATGGTAAGGCTTTTACTTCAGCCCACTTGGTGACATAATCTGTACACACAAGTATGTGTTTATTACCTACACTTGGAGGGTCTATTGGTCCAAAAAAATCAAACACTATTTGTGGTACCAAAGGCATATCCATTGAAGGTGTAGGTTTACTAGCCCTTTGACAAGCATCACATCTATCAATAAATGTATAGGCATATTTATTCATAGTAGGTCAAAAGTAACTGATTTGATATATTTTATTGACTGTTATTTGGATGAAATAATATCCTCCACAGGATTCTTCATGTGTTTCCCGAATGATGCCATAAACATCTTCTTATTGCACACATATCCTATTTACTTGGTCAAAGCAATATTTAAACAAGATTCCATTAATCCACATATAAGGAGTGCTTTGATATATTAGTTTTCTATGCTCATACGGTGTAAAATTTTAAGGCATATTTCCTGTTACTAAATAATTACAATATCAGCATACCAAGGAGTGAAAATAGAGAGAGCAAACAAATGTTCATCTATAAAATTATCAAGAATTTATACTTATGAATAGACCTATCTACAATAGACCTATTTGGTAAGGGGAAATAGTCCTTCTTTGTCACTTTATTCAATTCTTTGTAATCCACACAAATCGTTTATTTACCATTCTTTTTAGGGACTATCACTAATGGTGATACCCATTGACTATCAAAAATCGGATATATAATTACTGCACTCAAGAGTTTAATGATTTCTTCCTGAACTACATATTTCATAGCTAGATTCAATATTCTTTGTGCTTGTCTTCCTAGGTGGCAACCTTCTTGAATAAATATACGATGGGTATAAATATTTGGGTGTATTCCTTTCATGTCCTCATAGTTCCATGCAAATGTAAATTGATGCTCCTTAAGCACATCAATTAGTTGTAATTCATGTATGATTGTAAGCTCATTACTAATGTTCAAAGTTATTTTTGTTGTGATATCTATCTATTTGCAACTTTTTGTATTTGCATCTATTCCTATCATTTCATGTTTAAGCACATTTAAGTGATAGTTGCAAGGTATTAATTGTTGAGTTTGACTTGTGCTAGCCTCATTTTTGGACATAGTAGATTTAGATAAACACTTATTGTCTTAACCTTGATCTTCCTGTTGATATCCTAGTAACAATGATAAGGGTCCCTCAACTTCTTATTGTAGGTGTTCACTCAGAACATTGATCAACAAGGTTTAGATATTATCAAAATCATGAGAGAAATCATACCATAGTTGCTTAAAAAAATATCTATCTAAGGCCGATTCAAGAAATAGGCTAAGATATTTAGTATTTTTGCCATTAGAAATAGTCATGTTTTCAAATTTGCAACTGATGTAGGCATAAGTTATTGTAAGCCATGGGCATCCTAGAATTAAGGGATTTCCCCCTAACTTTTTCTTGGGTTGTAAGACTCTAAAGTCTACAGGGTATTCCCATGAACTTACGAAGACTATAACATCTTCCAATTTTCCTTCTAGTCTAACAATAGACCTATCTACAAGTTGGAGTACTATAAAAGTGGGTTGTAATTTGTGTACTCATAAGGATTCTATTGTTTCTTTGGTCATGACATTAATAGAAGATTATAAATCGACCAAAAAATTATGCAAGGATATTTTACCAATGTGAACTATACGGATAGGTATTCCAGGATATCTATATTTTGGTAATAACCTACCTTCAATCATTATCTCAGACAATTGTCCAATGATTTGAATGGTTTGAGTTTTGTTCTTCTTTTTCCTTCCTGAATTTGTACATATATTCTTGATTAACTTGGAATAGATATGAATGTCCTTGATGGCTTGTAACAATGGAATTTTAATGGTGATGTTTTCTAGATATTGAAGGAAATTGAAAGCTGGTTTAGATGGTTCCTTTGGTATTGCTAGCATTTCAAGAAATGGTATTTCCACTTATTTCATTTGAATTTGGATCTCTTTTTGTTTTTCTAGAATATTTTTTGGTAAAGCTACCACCTCTTCTTTAGGCCTTTCATCTTTGTTTACTTTTTCAGATAGATTCTTTGGGGGTTCTTCAATTTCTATGAGAGTAGCTCTAGTATTGTCCAATATTTTCTAGATCATAATTGAATATGTTGGAAAGGTACCACAAATATTGAGCATGTCTCATTTGTTTCATAGACCTATTGAAATTTTTTGTTATTATTAGGGTTAGGCATTGGTTGAGCTAGTAAATGTGGCTACTTAGGAGGATTCTTTAAGTTGTTCAGAGGTGAAAGGAGTCTGTTTTGAGGCTAGTTTTAAGGTACTTGCCCCCTAAATTGATTTTGAAAGTTTTGTTGTTGGGACTGCCCTTGATACCGGCTAGGTTCTATTTGATTGTATTGGCCACTCATATTCCAATTAGATGCATTTTTATTTTGTCCTGTCATCCATGGAGGTGAATCTCCATATGAATTAGACATGAATTGTGCCCAAGAAAGAATGTTCCAATGTTTATTAGATTGATTCCAATTCATCCAACTTGGAGCATTTGACCAATAATTAGGTCTTTGTTGGTTGGAATAGTTTGAGTTCAACCAAATGGGTGGACCATTAAATGGACCATTCCTTATTTGAGCTATGAAGTAAACATCTTATACTTCTTCGATCTCTGACTCTTTTATAGCAGTCTTGATAGCCAAAATATATTTAAAATTTTTGGTGTTATGGTTCTTGTCACAAATCTTACAACAAGTAGAGATGTTGGAAATATTTGTAATGTTGAGAGGACATTCCCTCAAGTTGTGTTTCTTCCTACATTTGTGATAATATATTTCTTCAATGTTTTTCTCCTTTGCTTTATTATCCATGAGGTCGAGAGATGATGTTAATGCACTAAATCGGTTTTGAGACTCTCTAACATATTGAAAATATTAGCTCGTGTTACTCCCCCTCTTTATTATGGTTGCTTACTTCTTAATGGTTTATTTATTAAGTAATTTTTGCAAATATTTATGATTTCTCCCAATCTCATCTGATGAATATCCCCTTTTCCATAAGGTTTAGTATGTCTAGGAAATATTCCTTTAGCTCTTTAACAAATTTTTTTGAACTTCCTCATCCAAATCAATGTTTACCCTTGATCACATAAACCAAAATCTCTCAATATAATCTTCAAGGGATTCATAATATTTTTTATTCATGCTAAGAAACTCGGATTTCTTATCCCGAACTCTAAAATAATCTTGGTATCTCTCAAGAATTATGTCTTTTAATCCATTTTCTCCATCCCATCGGTTGCAAGCACTTTCTCCTACATCCATGAACCATATTAAGGTTGCATCCTTAAGCATAGAAGGGACTAGTATTAGTATTTTCTCATCAGTGGTGTAAAAGTAAGTTTGGCACACCACTTCAAATTCAAAGAGAAAGGCATCGAGATCCTCATGTGGTTTCCAATGAAAGGTAGACAAAACAACAATAGAGATTGGTTTTGATTCTCTTATTAGCCTATCTTCGAAAAAAGGAATTGGAAATGCAAAAGTCTTTCTCTATCCATCGCTCTTTGATTTTCTACTTCTCCTTCATCATTAATCCTTTGCATTTAGTTTCTATTTGCTTCCCCTTGTTCACTACCCTGATAATCCATGATTGAATATAAAATTTCAAAAATTGGACCAGGTATATGTTCGAAAAAGAGAGATGAAGGATATATATGATCATCAAATTATGGTTTGGGTAGTAGATATATTTTGGAATCTTGTTCTTGAAATTCAAACTACTTTGATGATGCAAAATTTGTACTTGTTTGGATTGCAGTTTCAATTTATTTTATCTCAAAAGTTTTAGATTTCTTACTAAGGTCTCTTTAGCAATATGCTTCTGGTTTATTAATTTTAATAAATCTTCCCTTCAAATCTCTAGGTTTGTTCATGAAATTTTTAAGTTCTTTCGTTCTTGAATTTTTTTTACCTTTTTTATCTTCCTTAAACAACCTATGGATCTCATTAATTGGATTGAGTTGCTCAGGAGTCATATAATACTCCTCATTAAATCCAAAGTATTTTGTTACCAGAGTAATTAATTGGACAATAAAAGCCTATTTTAGAATTGGATTAGGACTCTCAAATTGTAATTCATAATGCAAGTCTTGACATAGTTCTCTAAAGTGAACTACTCTAGGTACCCTATGATATCTCTTGCTATATTCTAGGTTCACTTCTCTATCTTTTATTTTTTCTAGGAAACTGTGAATGGTAAGGGAATCCTCAAAATACTGGTCCCATGGGTAGGTGACCGAATTTACTGTTGCTCTCATATCCCCAAGCCATTGTTCACAACTTCTTATAAGTTCAAGGTAGGGTGAGAGATAATTTGGACCTAGAATTTTAGCTATGTTTACTCTCTTAATTTTACCCAATTTGTATGATCTGTATTTTATGATATCAAGATGTTTGCATAGGTTTTACCACTCTTTCCTAGATGTTTGGTGTCTTTTCTTGAAAAGAAGGTTAACTTCTTGTTCTAAAAGTAATTTTTTGAGGTCAATGGATGTAAATGTTTGATGCAATTTTCTATCATCTAGCAATGTTTTTACTTCTCTTATGTTCTTTTTTTTCGTAGTTTTTATATATATATATATATATATATATATATATATATATATATATATATATATATATATATATATATATATATATATATATATATATATATATATATATTAGATAGTATGTATGTATGTATGTATGTATGTATGTATTCTCTTGTTTTTGGTTTTTCTTTTGTTTTTATTTATTTTTGTTGAAAAATTCAAAGCAATCCTACTGTTACTAACACTAGGTGTGATTCACAGACAATTAATCTATAAAACTAATCTTAGCACAATAGAAAAAAGATAAAGTTTTTAATTCTAAAGAAATCTCATTTTTACTAAATTAGGTGTGATTCATAGACAATAAATTTATACGGCTAATATAGAACAATAGGAGAAAATAAAGTTTTAAATTCTAAAGCAATCCTATTGTTACAAATTAGGTGTAGTTCACGAATAGTGAATCTTTACAGTTAATCTTAGCACAATAGGAGAAAAAAAAAATTAATTCTAAAGAAATCTTGTTGTTACTAAAACTAGGTGCGATTCACAGATAATAAATCTATACAGGTGATCATAGCATAGTAAGAGTAAAATGAAATATTGCTTGAAAAATAAATTTTTCTGGAAATGAAATTACTAAAATAAAAGGTTAAATTATTGTTACTTCTTTGATTATTTAGGAGAATTTCACTATGATTGTGTCACTCAATCATACCTACTTCATGTTTCCACAAGTCATAGAACCCAGACCAAAGCAAGCAATAACAAACACCCAATGCTTGAAGATTTGCTGAAATAAAAATTGATAAAATAAAATATTAACTATGAAAGCAGTAAAATTATTCTAAGAAGAAATAACCCAGCAACATCAAACAAATGAGCTTTTTGGGACTTCTTGTGCCACTCTGACTTGTATGCATTCCAAGGACTCGTACATCTTCCCACATACAATTAAACCTCTCTTCTCGCGCAACCAACAGTCTTTGATTAAAAATTACGACACTACTGTCCCTGGAAACAACACCAAAATATCTAGTTGTAAACTCTATATTTATTTATCAACCCAAGGTGAATGATTTAAATGGCAAAAATCCAATATAGATTATACCGAATTATTATTCATCAAACTTAATTCTATTTCTCTTAGTTTCAGGTTTGTATAAAATAATAATAGTTATAGGAATATAAATTGTGTTGAATCGAAATGAAATGCAATTTATGATTTATATTTAATTAAATTATTTTTAAATTTACTGATGTGGATCCATGTGCAACCTATTGATCTAACTATCTATTTTTACCTTATAATCTATGAGGATGCAATTTATTTTAATGTATAAATTAAATTTAATCTATGCACTAAATATTCCTATTCTATTTTAGGGATGAGAGAATAGGGACTGGCTGTAGGAGTGGGCCCTGCCTCCTAGAGGATAGTGTAAATCTTTCTCCCCTAAACTATTTTACTTCAGTAACTAATGTGAATTAATACTACTAACATTATTCTATTTTATGAATGTAGGAAAATATAGTAAAGACTACATAAAATAAATCATGCAAAAATAAATGACACTATTACCAAATACATGATGAAAAGTGTTGCTTTATTGCTAGAAATTCAAATTTATAGTATCCTCGAGCATTAAATATTTAGAAATTGTATACAGAATATTTGAACATTATACATTTTAGTATTTCTTTGGTATTCTAGCATTAGTTTAACATTAGACCTTTTCAAAGGTCTCCCTTGTAATATATAATTTCGCTTGGACATTCTTAATGAAATTCTTCCACGTATTTTCCATGTGGCTCTGTTGGCTCAATGATTCATATACTATCTTTCCAACAATAAAAAGCTAAAATTATACTAATTTGTAATTAGCTTGGACTTTGTCACACTTTCTATGGTCTAAGTGGCAACTGACGAACTAACATAACAAAAATTTCCTAATTTGAATAATCAAATGATGCAACAAATACAACTATATGCCCCTTTATTTTAGGAGAAGACAAAATAGCTTGCATCCGAATCAAAACATCGTAATAATATGATAATTTTACAACTTTATAACAACTCTAATAAATATAAACTTCTTGTGCATAATGCCAACATGAAAATCATTGTGCTAATTGAATATGCCTTGTAATACTACTAAGTTATCACTCGACATGTCATATTGATGTGTTGGATAGTTTGACCCAATCAACATCATTTTTGTAATGTCTTTCAGTAGACACTTTTTGTAACGGATTTCTGTAGATGTATTTCGTAGTGTCTTTCTATAGTGTTCGTCCACGAGTCTCCTTAACACATCATCCTTGCGACTAATTTTTCCATGCCTATTATCTGGTCTACATCTTATCCCATCCTGGTTTGTGATGCTCCTACAACGTTCTCCTGCCAAAACATACAAAACTTGCACACTTTTGCATAAAATATGAACATAAACCACTTTTATCATCAAGGATAAAATTCATTCATAAATCACATAAATAAGATAAGAATGATCATAAAACTACATCTATTTTCATGAATCTATAAATAGAAAATGAATCAAACTACATAAAATATGTGTTGTTTTAGCACTCATCAAGTAGTCTACCCTCTAGGAAATGATTTTTTTTGAAAAAAATCATAGAAGACAAATGAGGTTTTTTAAAAACCTCAAAAAACTCAATCCTAAAAATAGAGAATCCATTTGGTTAGAAATTATTAAAAATAATATTGAGTTCTAACTAAAGAAGAAAGGAACTTGTTAGTGAATGTTTCTCCTTGAGAAAATCTAGCAATCCCATTAAGATTTGTTAGGAATTATTACATCATAGTAGGTATTTATATAAGTTGAGTAACCACTCAACTCATTATTTCTATGTTCTATTATAGGACAAAGGTATAACCATCATCATAGCCCATCTGATAGGGCATGTGATCAAACCACCCTTCACAAGGTCCATGCATATGGTATGGGATAAAAGTAGTTGTAAGTTTGTTATGTAAATAAGGCATCTTATGTACTTTAAATACCTATCATTATATAATAAAAATTATACAAATATTAAGCTCTAACATGTGGTATCAGAGTAGGTAGAAGGAAGAAAGAATTGTCCTTTTGATCCTCCTCTAGCTTTGATATAGAGAAAGTCAAGGTGCACTATGTTTAAGAAAAAATTCAAGATTGCGTTAAGAGAATTCAAGGGTAAATTTACCCTATGTTAAATTGTCACCATGAAGAGAAATTACATAGTTGATTTATAAATATTTTTGGGTGGAAAATCCTTTCCAAAGGTAGATTTGACCAAGAAAAGGAAGCGATTGAAAGCTCCATAAAATATTAAAAGGAAACCATTTGAAACTCCTTTTATACAAATATGTTTTTAAAAGAACATTGAAATAGCCTATTGAAAATACATTGAAAATAATTTTGACGGAAATTAAATTTGAAAAGGAAAAGTATCATATAGCCAATTTAAATTGTTTGGAAAAAATGCGAAAAATATAGCCTTTGAATCTATTTGAAAAGAATTTTGAATAATTCTTTGGAAACTTGATCTCTAGCCTTAAGCTAGTGAAGGTGGACCTTGAATTGTGCTCTTTGAGCTATGTCAATGATTTATTTATTTCAAAGAAGCTTGGATAGTTGTAGTTGTAGAGCCAATAAAAATAGTAAAATTTCTAGCTCAGTTGTAGCTCAACTTCAAGGTGGTAGCCTCATAATAGTAGTGACAGAGAAGCACTAGTTAGTGGTCATATATTCAAAGAAAATATGATGCATATTTTATCACATTCTTCCACCATTGAATCTAGCCAATAATGATGTGTTTAGAAAAAACTAAGATTATTCTTTCTTGGAAGTGTTACTTGATCATTCAATGTGAATGTGAATAGAAAAGTAGTCAAAGAGGATACTATCCATCATAGGTTCCACTGGAAAAGAAAAATAGTTAGAGGATAAAATGGGTTGACTTGTCAGCATAGCTCTATTAAGCCATTTGAGAATTCTTTCTATGCTAGACTACATGTTTTTTTTTTAGAATTTAAAAAATTCCATTAAGACGGGTTTTGATAGGCTCCAAAAACCTAATTACAAAAAACACAAAAAGCTAAGAACATGATAAGGAGAAGAAGAAGGAGGAAACATGGTCCCATGGGTAGGAAAGCAAAAGGTAACAAGAGGAGAAAAGGAAGGGCAAACCATGCGGATGCCTTGAAACAAAAACCAACCATGAGTCAAAAAGTTGCTAAGCCTCCTCTTTGACTTCAACATCTATGTCCTTAGGTTCTTCCTTGATGTCATCCTTGCTATCATCCTCTTCAATGTTAGAAGCAACTTTATTATTGTCATCGTCCATTACATCATCCAAAATAATTTCCTTGTCACCATCCTTGAAAAAATTCTTCTTGAAACACAAGTTCAGAGCATTGTGAATATCCACAATGTGGACGATGCACTTGGAAGTCGAGTTGATGATATATTGCTTCAGGCATAGATCAAAAACATCATTGTCCTCCTCATATGAATCTAAAACCAAAGTATTTTTTCTATGCAATTTTTTGCAGATGTGAGGATGATCTAACAACTTTCTCAATCTTCTCAAGAGCCTCAAATTTTATTTTCTTCCTCAAGGCTCTGATCGCCTCGATAGCAGTACGTTTCTTGGCTGACATAGTTGGGGAATGGGAGGAGGACGGAATAGCCTGAACTTGGATAGTCTTTGTAGGTATGGGGATAGGTTTACCTTTGGAGGGAGGAACAGAAGGAGTTACAATACCTTGGGGGCAATGGGTAAGCTAGTGATTATATAGGATATTGAAAAGGCCCTTATCAGGATCATCAACGATGATGAATTTCATGATAGGTTTCATCACGCTGTTCCAAGGGGTAGGAATTTTTTATCTCTTCATGCCCATCCTCACTTTATTGTATAAATTCTTGTTCTTTATTTCCTTCAACTCTGCCTCCCAATTATGCTTCTCGCATTGAATGGACCTCCCTATCACTATTTGTCTAGTGAGCTCAACAAGTAGCTTAATGTCAACTTTAAAAATTTTGTCATGGATCAAAACTTTGCCATTGTTCCAGGTATCCAAGAAAGTTGTGGTAATTTCGAAATCATCTCCTATGAAGCTTCTAAAGAAAGGCATGAAGCCTCTCTTAGTGAGCATGGCCTCAACCATGGGGTCCATAACAGTAGAGGAAGGCTCAACAAAGCTCATGATTGCAAGGCATAGGAGGTACTTGGATCTAGAATAGGGGAATATTTGCAAGAAGTAATGAAAAAATGGCTCATTATAAAGAAATAACGAGTGAGGACCCCTCTTGGGATTATGAAACTTATCTTCTTGGATAGAAAATTGGACAATCCAAGATATTTAGGAAATGCAATTACCAATGTAAGGATTCATATGCAAAATGGAAAATATGTAGAAGAATATTGTGATTAAATGTCAAAACCTTGTTATTGAGCCACGTGAAGGGATGAAAAATGGATATGGTGGAAAGCGTGAAGCATAATGGCAAATATGGAGACCAGGGTAGGGATACGAATAATTAGGGTGATGGTGTGGAGGATGAGGTAGAGGTGATTGGTGGACAACGAACATGTGTGGGTACAACCAACAAGGATACAAAGGAGTGAGGTGGAGGTGTAGAAGGAGAGGTGGAGGTGGTTGGTGAACAAAGGACACCAGTGAAGAAGGTAAATAGGTGTGCAGTTTTTGCCTTGGAAGGTGGAACCAACCACAGATGCCAAAATCGAGGATTATGATAGAAATGGGGTGGTTACGATTTAAGGTGATAATTCCTTGGAAAGTTTCTATAAAAAAAATAGGCAATTTGAAAATCTCATTAGCATTGATGGCACCAAGTTTCAAGGAAATGTGGATTCCAAAGGGGATCAAAAGAGACAACACAATATTTGGTTGATCAGGTATTAATAATGGTTTTTGAAATAAACCCCCACACGTGGCTAAGAAAAATTAAGCTAAAACCAGAATAGGGGGGCCACGATGGAATAGTAAATAGAATCATAAAACCCATTTGATTAGTCATCAACATTTAGTGTTCTTTCATGTTCCACTAGGTTTCTAACCTCTTGCAGAAGGTCGTGTGTCCATGTGGTCAAGATAACAATGTTGACACCAAGGTTGTCTAACTTTTTGACTACCTTTTTAGTTTCTCTGAATGAGTGTTGAAAAATAATATCTTGATGAATAAGGATAAGACTTTTTACTTCCTTAATACAATTATTTACCCTCTAGGTGGGGTTCCTATTATTTCTTAGGTAGCTTATTATATTGATAGAATATCCTTCAACTATTAGCCTTCTCGAATAATTTATCGCTATTGAGACTCCTCTCCACAAGGCTCTTGCTATATCAACATTATTGGTGTGCACACCAAGACTTTCGACAAAGGTGAATATGAATTGACCACCATGATCTCTGAGGATTCCTCAAGCACCCGAATTTCCTAGATTTTCTTTTGTAGCTCCATCAAAATTTAACTTGATCCATCCTAGTGGAGGAGGAGTCCATTTAGAATTGGATCTAGTATTAGGTGGAGGATTCTCAGGTGTTTTGACAAGAGAAATATTCAAGGACCTTCCAAGGAAAGAATCAAAACTGGATGTGGGAATGGAAGAGGGAGGAATAAGAAGTGCATTTTCTTTGGCAAAGGAGATGATTTTATTAAAAATCAAATCTGGAACCATCTTGCGGTTGGAGAATATTCTACGGTTTATTTGAAGTCAAATTTTCGAAAGTAAATGGTGGAGACAAGAGGTCCAAAGGAACATTAGACGGGGATTACATAAGGGACTAGGCCATTGAAAGAAGAGGTCAAGAACTAAACCTGGTTTGGCCCATAGGATATGGAATAATTGGAGAATTTTATTGAGGATGAAGGAGGAAAACTTGCTAGACTACATGCTATTATATGTGTATCAGATGTAATTAGAATGATGGTGGCTAGTATTGGGGTAAAAAAATCCCAACTTATTATGCATGTAGTACCTACAACCATTTTGACAACTTTCCATTGCATTGGGAGGTTGTTGCATTTTTTTGATGCACATTCAACCATATTAAAATCTTTATACAATACCTAAGATGCAATAAAAAATACATCCATGATTCAATGCTATAGGTGAGATTGTTTAACATCATTGGGGGCATAAACATTAATAATATTGAATGAATGATTATTAATTTTGAAAAGCAACCATTAGGCTGATAAATGGGGTTACATCTATGGTCAGTTAAATGTGGCCACCACCTAATAGAAATGAGGGTGGCAAATTTACCATGTCCTAGATCATGATCACCATGGAAAACAATTGGTTGACCATATGGTATGAAAAGCCATAAATAGCAAAAAACCTCAAATATTTAATTCTTTTAAACAAAGAATATCGATATCGAGACACCTCTATCAAGTTTTCCATATTATATATGTCCTTTTAGAACCTATCAAACCACTAACATTACATGAAATAAAATTCATGGAAGATTTTGATCGAGTAACATAACCTTGCTTTTAAGATCAACAAAAACTCCATAGTTGTTTTATGTCTATATAGACTCCTAGTTAGGTGTATAAATTACAAATTGCATAGTTGATGTGAAATGTGGGTATTTTTCAAATACGAACTCATCAACCTCCTCTATGTAGCTTGGGTTGCATGAAACATAGCAATAATTAGAGGATATGACAAAGGAGGACTTAATATTTATATTATGGATGTTTTAAATTTTATATAAATATTACATATTTATTTTAAATGCACTTCTTAATGAACCTTGAACTACATTTATAATAAACCTCAAAATATATATTGCGTAGTATTTTTAGTTTCATTCTATAAATATTTTTTATTATTGGATGGAAAATAAAGGGTTCTAAAAGGATCCATGAACCTTTTGCATATATATGCAACCAAGACTACAAGAAAATTCCTAACAAATCCCAAGAAGAAAAACATAAAGACAAAAAGGTCTAGCCCTCAAACACCAAAGAGAGGAGCTATAAAACTAGAAAATACAAAACCATAGTAGCCTATTTCAATCCCTCCTTGAAACTGCCATAATTTTTCTTGAAGTAATTCATCATCCAAGTGATTTTCTCCACATAGATGGTAGACATTTTAATGGATCTACTAAGGGAGTTGAGAAGATCATTTGTTGTTTTCTATGCATTCTCATGAATTTTCAGAGGATCTCGAGCCCTCAAAGGATCTTCTCCTTTCTTGGAATAACTTCCAACTTCGATCTTAGGCTTTTTTCTAAGGCCAAGACCAAGATCTTTAGAGATATCAAAATTTGAGATAACATGTCGGGGCTTCTCTTGCATTTTAAATCTAAGGCATTTTGAATGCCTAGTAGCATTGACATTTTTCTTAGGGGTATTTTGACCTTCAAACTTCACCAGTGGACCTTTAGGAGTTTCCTCCTTATCCTCCTTAAGGGAATCAATAACATCTTCAAGTGGCTATTCTAAGGAAGTCAAGGTTTGAAGTCATGGAATCTTTACTCTCAATTCTTTTAGAAGAAAAATCCTTGCTAGTCGAATCAATCACATGCCACCCAAGACTAATTTTTTCCACCTTATCCCCATACTTCAACACATGTTCAAACAATAGTTTCAGATGACCTTGGTGGAGAGGGTTGGAGATTTTATTGTGCTTCACCTGATCCACCATTTTTTAATGGAAGAGAATAAAAATATAGTCATGCTTTGAGTTAAAAATAAAGTTATTATAAACAATTTTAATCTGATTTAAACTTAAATTTCTAAATAAAATCTTAAAATCATACAATTACAATATTTTTATAAATTATTTTATTTTTATTTTTATACCAAACAATACAAATTATAACATAAACAACTAAGGAACCTTTAAAACCAAAAACATATTCGAACCTTGCTGCTTTTGGTAGCCTCGATGTCTTGGTGTCGACTTCTTTTTATAATTTTTTTCCTACTTCCTTTTAGAATTAAAAATTATTAATCACCATCTGGAAACAAATATCACACCCTTTCAATGTCAATGTGGGGAGGACGCCATCACATTTCATAGCAATAATTGTACCAGAAGGAAATGTCGTCTTATCTTTTCCTTGTCTTCTTCTCCCTCAATTACACTCCCTTCCTCCACCTTTCTTCTTCTCCTTTTCCAACCACAAATCCAAGCGAATTATCCATCCACTCTCATTTATTTATTCATTCGTGACGTCCGTAAATGCAGGTGGCCAGTTCTTGGGTCCCTGATAAATCCAACAACCTCATTAACGATCATATTCCACCTCAACTAGGACAGCTTACCAATGCCTTGGAGCTGCATTCGTACCAGATTGATTTAGAAGGAATCATTCCCGCCAGTCTTAGCAGTTGTCATAATTCGCCAGTCTTAGCAGTTGTCACAGTTTAGTTCACTTGTCACTCAACTACAATCGACTGCAGGGGAATATTCCAGTTGAGCTGGGCCATCAGCTACAACCGACAGCAGGGGAATATTTCAGTTGAGCTGGGCCACCTAGCACGAGAGAATTTACTTTGGAGCAGTCTCACGGGTATGATTCCCTCCTCTTTAGGAAACCTATGGGCATTGATTGAGTTGGACTTAAGAATAAATAATCTCACAGGTTAAATTGTGCAAACTGACCCACTGTAATTTGCACTATCCTCTTCTTCATAGAAGACCTTTGGTTTTTGACTGACTTAAAAGCTGTCAGGTATTAAAGGTTTTTGACTGACTTAAACTGTCAGTTATTAATCTCATATACCCATTCCTACTAAATTGAGTAGGTTGACCCATTCTCTCACCTCACATGTTGCGGATATGTTATGTAATGGTTCCCTCGTGGTCACAGTCTGTTCACCCCTTGTAGCCACCACAAAAAAAAAAAAAAAAAAATTGAGTAGGTTGACCCATCTACAAACTCTGTCCCTCTATAAAAGTCATTTGTCACCAGAAGTCCATCTACAAACTGTCCCTCTATAAAAGTCATTTGTCACCAGGAGTCCATCTACAAACTGTCCCTCTATAAAAGTCATTCGTCACCAGGAGTCATACCCTCTTGCATAGGAAAGGTTGACCCATCTACAAACCCTGTTCCTCTATAAAAGTCATTTGTTACCAGGAGTCATATTCTTTTTCATAGGAAACCCTTTAGCTTTGATTGTGTTGCATTTGTTAGTAAATTGGATTATAAACCTTATCCCTACTAAATTAAGAAAATTTACCCAGTTAATGTTCATCACTTTTCTTGAAAATAGGTTTAGTGGACCAATCTTTACTTTCCAAATAAATTGTATTATTTTTATAAGATTAGGTTTGAACCAAAAACCATTTTATAAAAAATTGGTACTAAGCTTTTCAATATACAAGATTTTTTTTGGCAAAATAAAGTTAGTGAAAACATACCAAATTCTATTGGAAATTGTTTCAAACATAGGAATTTTTATTTATGTCATAATTTTCTAAGTGGAATGGTGTTTATGGAGTTAGGTACGTTGTTGTCTCTTAAAAACATTATCTTATATGACAATCACATTGTTAGTGGGAGCACTAGTGTATTGGCTTTTCTTATTGCTTTTACAATTTTTTCTCACTTTCAAAGATTACATTCGGGTTAAAATTGTCTCATTGGTGTTTTACCTCCATCCACAGACTACATTTCTTTCAAGTTATCTTATTGAACTTATCACTAAAAATGATAAGTGAAAGCATACCAAAAAAAAAAAAAATTAGAAATTTTATTAACTTAACCTATTTAAACTTCAACAACAATTTTTTAAGTGACAACTTTCCATCTAAAATTGAATGACTCCATAAATTGGAAAGATTAGAGTTGAGCACCAACAACATATATAGAACCATCCCATATGAGATTGGTGAGATGCAAATATTAAGACTACTAGATGTGTTTTGGCATGTTAACTATATTATTTGTAAGTTATTAAAATAATAAAATATATCTATGAGTTTATTATATTATTTTTAATGTTTAATAATAATTAAAATTGTTATATTTTATAAAATTAAATATTAAAAAAAATTGTATTAATTTATTTAATCCAAAATAATTTAAAAGTTTAATTATGAAATATTTATGAATATTATTTTTAATTAAATTTAAAATATTTTTTAAAAATCTTAAGTTTAAATCTTAGTTATTTAGATTTTTATATCTTCATCGAAATAATATTAAAATAAACTTGCATGCATTCACATAAACAATTTAAACTTTAAAATAAATTAGTGGGAGTGAAACTCACTTGGATGAAAAATGGAAAGAAGAAAGGTTCTACAAACACCATCTTATTTGTAGAGAAGAAAAGGTAATAGACAATAGTTATTTTCATATGGCCCATTATTTGTGCGATATTATTCATAGAGAAGAAAAGGTAACAGACAATAGTTATTTTCATATGGCACATTATTTGTGTGATATTATTCCACACACATGAAATCGTTCCATCAATTTACACCTTGTTACTCTAATATATATATTTATTTATTGTTGAATAGGGAAATTAGCAATATTATTAGATGTTTGCTTCTATAAATCTTAGCTTACGAGTTAAAACAAAGTCAATGAGACCTTGATCCTCTAGAGCATTGAACTATGGGTAGCCCATTCCCATTGGCAAACACTTGGTTGTTACCATCTAGCCTATCCCATTTTGGATATATCATGGTTTGAACCTTGGACCTCCCTAAAGAGATACTAAAGTCCTAACCATTGTATTGTCCTTGCAGACTCACTCCAAAATATATTTTATTTATTAACACATTCTTATTTATTTCTTATTTCTAACTCACACAATTATTGCTTGGAATTATCATGGAAAATACATAAATGCATCTTTGTTACATCAAATATTAGAGTTTTGTGATCTTTATCTAAAAATAAAATAGTTATTGTTCATAGTGTATGTGGGTGTCCACTATATCTTTCTCCTTTATCTATTTTTTTTATGGTTTTTATATAAGGTTTGAGTAAATGGATTTCTTTTGTCTGTTTCTAGAAATAGGTAAAAATTTCAACATAATATTAGAGTACCTATGGGGCTTCAGTGTTTAATCATGTAAAAAGTTTTTTTGGAGCCTTTGATCATTTTTTGAACTTCTAGGACATATTACTTGTAAGAGTTTCATCAGAAACTTTAAAAAAAAGAGACAATGAAAGATTCATTTTTTTCTTTCTTCAATTATTATGATTTTTTGGGACTCCATATTATGTTCCATTATTATTGGAATATTTTTAACCCATTTTGTGTAGATCCAAACCACCTATAGCAGAAGTATTTCCACTTGAAATTTAGAAGGGTGTCTTGACTTCTTCATGTAGATTCAAACATTGTTTCCTAAAAAAGAGGAATTGGTGTTGTTCCAAAGGAGGGTAAATTATAATATCTTCATTTGACTTAGGATCTTTGGGACCTTGGTTAGAATATGGAAAGGAATACACATTCATTTACATCAATTCAAATATTGTATATCATTTCGATTTAAATGGTTGGAGCTCTTTACTATTATGGATCATGATGTCATTTTGTTAGAGAGTATTACCTTATTTGTTACATGCTAATGTACCTCCTTGGTACAACATTGTAAATATTATATTAGGGTTGTGTCTTAGATTAGAGTGTGTGTAAATATTGTATGTATTGTAATAATGTGCAAGAACTGCACAAGTACGATGTAAATGAGTGTGCAAGTGTCATGTGTGTAGATGTGTAGAAGTTTCTCATATGTATGTGTACACATGTTTTCTTAGATTAGGAATCATTATGTGAAGAGTCATATCCAACTATGTATACAAGATAGAGTCGTGTATTCAAGTGTCAAGTAGATAAGCCAAAAGTCATGAGACTTGGCATAACAAAAGGAAGAGTTAAGTAACCCATGAGTCATCCTATAACGGCTATATATTATTCCATGGAAAAGTATTGATATCACTAAAATAGCCTACATAGCCTTCATAATCTACATTGTCTACATTGTGAGCATTGTTATTGTATGAGTTTTTTATGATACATTTATAAGAGAAAGATGAGTGATTAAGTGTAGACACAAAAAATTGACCCACCTAGATGAGTCATTTTTCCTTGGATTTCTTTGAGAGATTCTCAAACTTTCTAGGAACAAGTTTAGCCTCTTTATCTCTTGTTTTACCTTGTTTTTCTTGACCTTGATCGAATCCGTATTCGATAATTCATGGGATGTGGATTTGGTAAATTTAGGATTTTTCTTCAAAAACCTAAATTTTAAGTTGAACCTTTTGGTGTGTTAGCCTAATCAAGGTTAAGTTTTTTTTCGACCTTTTAGCCCTCCAAGACCTTTATAAATAAAGGGATTGGATCCCCATTTTCCCCCTAGTTACTTAAGAGTTCCTTTTGCAATCAAGCTATCAAAGAGTTCATGTGAAATTAGAGTTCTCTTATCTTCTAGTGCTCTTGGTGCTTTGGTGCTATTTTGTTGGTGTGTTCCTTGTGATTTTACAAGTGGAGAAATCCTTGATGACAATTTATATCTTTGAGGGAGGATAGGTCTTCTAACTTTGCTCTTGTTTCTTCCACAAGATCACCAGGTTGTTTCTTCGTATTCATTAGTTCACACATTCATTCTAGTTTATGTTCTATTGTGTTGCGGTCTCTATCTTAGGGTTTTAAACCCTCTTGTGTAAATACATACCTAGTATTCTACAAGGCATATATTTGTAAAAATCCCTACTTTCACCCATTAGGAATTCTACATCTGTTTTGGCTCTATTATCAAATCCATGCTTGGTATCTTACAGGGCATGAATTTGGTCTAGTTAGGTTTTGGGGTGATTATTCATATCAAAACCCTAAGGTTTCATTTTGCGTGCCCTCTACATTTTGTTTCATCTATGTTTTACATTCTATTTTATCTATTATCATTCTATTTTACCTATATTTCATATCAAATTAGCTTAGGGGTAGTTATTTATCCACAAATCCTAGTTTTTAAATTGCATTCTTGTTCAAGATTTTATATCCATTTTGTTTGCATTTTATTCATTGTTCTATGCTATCATATTTTGTTGTGTTTGTTCTAAAGGTCAAAGCTCATTTTTATTATGAATGATAAAATAAAAGGATCTAGCGGGCTTGATTGTTGCACCTCCAAGCTCAGTCTTATCGTGGCCTAAGAAGGCCTCCAAACGTTGACCATGTTTTCTAGAGTTTTTGTGAAGCTATTTTGTAGATCTGAATCTATTGGATATTTTGGATGCGATACAAAGTTTGGATCAAATACCAAATTAGATAAGTGCTCCAAGTAAAAAATTTTAGGTTGTGTGTTGCTTAATTTTATCATTTATGCTCACAACCTAGGTTATAAATAAAAAAATGAAAAACATTTGATTATTTTCGAAGCATTTAAAAGAAAAAAAAATATTTTTTCATCTAGGGTTTTAGTCTTGTTTATGCATTTTACTTGTACCCTTGCTTAAATAAAAATGATTTTATTTCTTGCAACATAGGGTTAGAGATCATTGAACCAAAGAATCATACTAGGATTAGATATTGTCTTCTTGCATCTTGTGTGTTTTGCATTGTTCTTTAATTTCCCTAGTTTAGCATGGAAGGGCCAAACATAGGTTATTGCTTAATTGAAACATCAAAAATTTCCACCCCAAACTTGGAGTAAGTCCTAAAATAATTCCTGGTGAACCTATTCCTTTGTGTCCTAGAGTGTAGAGAATATAACACACCCCTGCAATCACCTTGGCTCCTAGCAAATCCAACCAAGAATCGTATACGATAGGGAAGTTTTCCCCCACTACATATTTGGTGAACCCGACATGAACACATATTTTAGTAGCCAAGATAGGAAGCCTCTTTCTTTACTTTTCTCTTGAAAAATTTAGATAAGACCACTAATTTTGTTTGTTTAGAAATAAAAAATATTTAAAAACATCTTAATAATCTTCTTGTGTGTTTCTCCTCAATATTCTTCTCTATCCTTTAATTTCTCCTAATGGCTTCATTCCTTAGGAGTCAGCGAAGGTGTCTAGAATATAATCAAATTCCTCATGAAGATGATCATGTTGATAGAGAGAATCCCAAAATTCATGTAGAAGGATAAGAACATGTTGAAACTAATACAAATTATGATCCCTATGAGAGCCTTGATGGTGGCTTCACTTTTACATCATTTGATCATGTTTGGGGTTTCATGAAACACCATAGGGTGGCTTTTCTCAAAGCTATGGAGAAAGAAGCTCAACTCGAAAGGGATGAGACTTCTCCTCCTCTAGCCATTTCTCCTAGAAATATTCATGATAACCCCTTATTTGAATCTTTACATCATAGTAAACCATTACATAAACCAAAATATGCTACTACTATGACCACCAATGTTGGAAGGGTTCTACAGGTCCCTCTAACTAGTAATGCATATCAAACTTATGTTCAATTTCCTTCTCATTCTACTTATCTCAACATTCATGCTTCTATCCCGCCAAATGTCACTTATCCTCCATAGCAAGATACCACATATGATAATCCATACCATAATAGTGTCAATACTTCCAATATTTGCCAATTTTCCTTTCAATGGCCTACCTATACCTCTCCCTTAGGGAACCTAGTGGTATTGCACAACAAAAATTCCAAGATGCAAAGTTTAACTAATATGGTGAAACAATTGGTTTCAAGAGTGGACATGATTTAGCCTCCTATTTTTACCTACAACTACAGAGAAATACGCTTCTTTAGCCTAGTTTTACCTAGTTTAGCCTCCTAGTTCTTCATCCAACCCACCTTAGTTTTAAAGAATATCCAAAAAACAAGCATGAGGTTTGAAACCCCATATTTAATGTTTAAGCCACAATCTAAAGTCTCCTTCAATATTCAATGTCAATTAGCTAGTACCCCAGCCAAGATCTCTCTCTTAAAGATTTTTTAAACTTCCCCTATTCATGGGGAAGCCTTCTTGAATCTCCTAAGACAACAATCTATTCCTCAAGACATTTCCCCTAGTGCTATAGCTAATGTTGTAAGTTCTCTTAGTATACATCATATCACATTTTGGAATGATAATATGCCTTCTTCAGACCTACGAGGGGATTCTTCCCTTTACATCACTACATTTATTGGGGAGACATTTATCAAGCAAATTCTAATTGATAATGGTTCTTCCCTCAATTTATGCACTTATCAATTCTTATAAAAGTTTGGATCAAAAGAGGAAGGCTTAACTAAATCTGATATCATCATCAAATATTTCAACAATGAGTCTTAAGAGGCTTGATGTTATATCCCTCCCCCTTAGGGTTGGACCTAATATCTTAGATACCTTGTTCTATGTGGTGTTTTTCCCCACATATTTTAATCTACTTCTCGAACACCCTTGTATTTATGCAATGAGCGAGGTCCATTCTATGCTTCATTGATGTTTGAAATTCAAATCTAAGAATCAACTAGTCACCATTTTGAGCAATCTTCACCCATTCAAATATTGTTTGATGGTCGAGCAAGCCCAATATGATCTCAATTTATGTCCATTAATTTCCTCATCTCATATAACTAAACAACTTGTAGATCTAAAAGTGAGTAAGGAATCGCTCATCAATGTTTCATCATAGGATCAAGGTAATCGTTTTCATTCAGAGCCTCTTTTGGATCTTGCCAAGTTGTCACCTTCACCAAGGACTATGGGTTTACCCTATAAGAAGGGTGAAGTAGTACACATTGGTTTGCATACCTTTATATTCATAGGAGTGTCCGCAAAAGAAAATATTTGTGGTAGCAACCCTCTTCTCATAGAGCATTCTTTTGCTCATTGTTACCTATCCAATGATTACCCACTTCCTAAGCAAATCCTATCTGGTATGGGATACATAGATAAAGGTTTGGGGCCATGATAAAAGCACATTCAAGAGACTTTGGAAGTGGATATTTATCCTGGGATATGTGGAATGGGCTACATACCCAATAAAAACCAACCTTTGCCCTATTATAATGATGATCACCTTATTACTTATGCTGATTTTTTAGACCATCAAAGCTCAAAATGGAGTGATGAGGATGAGGGTCCCCCTTATCCTTCAAACATTTTTTTTTGCAATATGGTAACTTTTGTGCATCTAGAGCAAAGTGTGACCCCAAATAAGTATGCTAGAAGGAATACCCCTTGTGACATAGCTCATGAGGATATCCTTTGGGGTAGCTTCTCCTTTGATAGGTCTATCCCTTGTGTTGTGTATGTCGAGTCTCATCGTTCTTGATGGGAACTTTTTGCTCTATCTCATAGAGACATTTTGAAGTTGGAAATCTCTCCCCCTTTCATAAAAAGGATGGCATAATCCAAGTTTGTCATGACTTTTGTTCAATTACTCCTAGAGAATTTTTTGTGGATGATCCCCTTTGTGATGAAAATTATGAAGATATCCTTCATCATAGCCCTTTCCTTGATGGGTCAATTATTGCACTACCATCCTCTTTGTTAAAATAGGTGGCACAACCAAAATTTGTGTCGATTATAAGAACTTAAAGAATCAATGAATGTAATCTCCTAAACACAAAAAAAAACCTTCAAAATAATAATAATCAATAAAATACTATGCATGGCATTATATTTCACCTAGCTTGCATCCAGTTTTCTTGATTCATACTCATGAATTCCTATCATATTTTACATGTTTTGACTAATATTTTGTTCCACCTTGTATTTTTCTTGTCATACAATTTCTTGTTGCTTTTTCATACTTGCATGACTGCTTGAGAATATAGATTTTTGACGATTTTACAACAATGGCAAGTGATGACACCTAAATTATGTCATAACTCACATGCATTGCAATCACACTAGGGATATGATTCCTAGAAAATCCCCAACCTAGGGTCTATTTTGTGCATTTTCATCATTGTATTTGCCCATCCCATATTCTCGTCTTCTCTCTTCTCTCTTATATTCCTTGACCTTTAAAGTTTTAATTGCCTATTTCTCTCCAAGTCAAGGGATATAGTTCTTCTTGCTATATCCTTATCCTTTGCATGTTTTCCTTTCTTCATTTCATCAAGACTAGGATATACATTCTTCTTCTATTTGGTCATCCATGATTTCACACTTTTTCCTTCTTAATATTTTGATGGGTAAGATTCCCTTTTGGGATAGGATAAATACCACGTGAATATCCTTTATGATGTTTATCCAACCATTCAATATATTACACACACCTCTTAACCATTGAAAATTTAAGATAGATACACACACTCACCTCTTGTTCTACTCCATTGGTTTTGTTCATACACCTTCTTGCACACACCGCACCCCTATCGGGTTTTGCTCTTTTTCCTATTCTTTTGCGTAGACTTTTGGAGCTTTGTTTTCATCTCCTTCTTCTTTGCCATATATATTTCTTCCTTTTTTTCCTCTTATTCTTTCCATACATCCATCCATGCATTTCATGTTGCATATCATTTTAGGTTTGCATTTATATGCTTAAATTTAGTTAGATTTATTACATTTCATTCATATAGTTGCATTCATTATGTTTGTTTTCAGCATGCATAAAATAAAAATTAACACTAAGCCACACACATTTTTCACACCATAATACAAAAGTACCATGATACTAATTGGTAAGTAGAGAATACATGTTAGTTGGGTCAGTGTGCCATAGTCTAAGCTCAACGTACTTGACCCCCCCAAGGATGCATGCCACAATCCAAAATTGGCATGTGACCTAGATCCCAACCCTAGGTTTGTGAGCCTACCTCCTTCACTCTACCTACTGCTAGTGGTCTTGGTAGGTGCATGTTCACTAACTTCATAGCTATCCATGATTGAGACCACAACTGACTCTAAAATTTAAGGGAGGTTGGTGGTTGCACCCTCTAATCCATCAACACTTCTTGGAAGTATAAATCTTGGTAGAAGGTCTCCATCGATACCACTACATATCACCTCTCCTCTGCCCTCTACAACTCCTCTAGAAGGTAGATCCCTTTGCTTGGATGTATGCTCATCATAATAGCCATCCAATCAATCTAGGTATATTAATGATCCTAATCTAGCTAGACCATACCCCCTCTGAGGTAGCTCACCTCAATACTCACTATATCCCTCTCTATCACAACCTGGCCTAACTATACCTAGAGAGTGTTTATTTCCCTCTACACGATGATCACCCTATCTATAGACCCATCTATTACCATCCTTGGGTCTCCTTGACTCGTAGTTCCACTTTATCCTACCTGTGCTACCATAGGGATACCTTGGGTTGTCCTCCCCACCTTTGATCCAAAGACAGTGATGGTGGTCCTTGTGGTGGTCACCACCTCTACCATAACCTATACACTAGCCTACCTAGGAGGTTGTGGCATATGCTCTCATTACTCACTATGCATTAGTTAGCATCTCAAAGTTCTAGTTGCACTCATTAGCCCATGAATTAGCATCTTCACACTGGCACCAATGAAGAGATACTTAGGTGTATAATACCCTTATACCATCTCCTATATCTAAGGGCTACCCTGACATCATATCCTTTAGGATCGACATAGAGGGGATCATACAAGTCCTCCTATACAAACCTAGCCATATCAAGGTCTCCTCTAGCCCCTAATGGATCCCTACTCACCCTCTTATACTAGTGATTCCCTAGTTTTGGTATCTCCTATAGAATCCTGAACTATCATTGTACTCGATCAAACTGATAGAGCTCCAGCTTACCCTTCTCTATGGTGATCCATCAGACCCTCCTAACCTGAGCCAACTCCTCTACATCCTCATACCACCTAGGGTGTAAATACCTTAGCCACCATATGATCTGATGGTCTTGTTACTTATCTACCACCCATATCTCTAGTGGTAGAATATCTATAGATGACCTCTATGTACACTCAAGGTATTGAGACCGCTTTTATCCTACTATCCACTCTAGGTTGGGTAGTGGTCCTAGTAGTGCATTTGGTCTCCTGATGGCTATGTACATCCAACACCACACTTGGAGCAATATCGTACATACTAATCTTATATGTTACTTTTACATGATGATGTACAATATTCTATACAAATGGGCCTACATATATGGCCCCCATGAGAATTGTACCTTCTAGTCTTGCATGTCTATCAACACTCCCACCAACAACCATGGTAGGTGTTGTTGATTCATGTGGTACACTAGTAATATTTCCGCCACTCCATAGAGCACAATAATTAGTTATCTAACCCCATGTTGCCACAACATGTCATCAACATAGAATCTGCTCTTACGGATATCATGTGATAGATCACCCATAAATATCTTCATTATTGCTTGTGGCACATGTACCCTATAAATCATCCTCCCCTAAATGGGGATCCTCAAGAGGTACCACACGTCCTATAGTATGACAGTCATCTCTCCCATCAGTAACTTAATTATGGACAATTATGGGTACCACTACTCTATCAACATTGTTAGTAGCACTGTGTTAGCCTCTACCCGAGGCATCTTTGCCAAGTGTCAAAGATCCACTACACCTAGTGTGTGTCTCTCTACTAGTTTGAGCTCTCGTAGTGCCTCTTCAAGGGTACTAGGCCACCATTCGCTACTCTCAAGGACATCGTGCTATAATAAAAAGAACTTCTTTTCATTAATAAACAAACTAAGAGCAACTTTTTTTCATCAAATATGTGCCCACTGCCCCATGTCCTTTAGGGCATAGATTTATAAATTCATGCCGTATACGACATAGGGTGTGTATTCGATCACCACTAGGGCCAATCAAATTCTTGGGTGACTGTTGGATCCACTCTTGGGTCCTACATGATGAATTTCATGCAAAAACATAAAAAAATAAATAAAATCCATAAAAATGATAAATCAACCTAAAATCTAATTGCTAGCTAGGATTTTTGGCTCTTACCCATACCTGGTCTACTGCTGCACTGGACTCACCCCTTGCAACCGCCACTTGGTGTGTAGGAAGATTCACTCTCCCATTTTCTTTAGAGTCCCTTTCTTATTTTCTTGTGTGGTGAAAATGAGTTAGGTTTTCCTCTCTTTTTGCTTTTGTTTCTCCCTTTTATATTTTTATGTCTCCTCTTCCTCCTTTTTGTACCTTTTTCATTGTTTGCCACTCTCTTTTCTTTTGAGTCTACCATTTAAATTTTCCTTAGGAAATTTACATTCCTCCTAAAACTTGAGGGGTACCCTGACCTGAGAGACATTAATGTCCCTAATGCCTCGATTTGCATGTTAAATATTCGAAGTGTTTGAAATGACTTTATTTGTGCACCACCCATTTCTTCTAAACTGACCATCAAAGAAAAGAGAGCGGCAAACAAGTAAATGTTCTTCTAAACACCACCCATTTTTTGACCATAAGTATCAAAGAGGGAGCAAAATGTAGACAAAGAAAATCGACCCACTTAGATGAGTCAATTTTCCTTGGGTTCCTTTGAGAGGTTCTCAAAGTTGCTAGGAACAATTTTGGCCCCTTTCTCTCTTGTTCTACCATGTTTTTATTGACCTTGACCAAATTTGCACCTGATAATTTATGGGGCATAGATTCAACAAATTTATGGTTTTTCTTAAAAAACCTAAATTTTAAGTCGACCTTTTGGGGCATCGGCCTAATCAAGGTTATTTTTTGTTTTTCTCACCTTTTAGCCCTCCAAGACCTTTATAAATAAATGTATTGGATCCCATTTTTCCCCTAGTTACTTAAGAGTTCCTTTTGTAATCAAGCTATCAAAGAGTTCATATGAAATTAGAGTTTTATTATCTTCTGGTGCTCTTGGTGCTTTAGTGTTCTATTGTTGGTGTGTTCCTTGTGATTTAACAAGTGGAGAAAGCCTTGATAATAATTTTTCTCCTTGAGGGATGAGAGGTATTCCATATTTTCTTTTTCTTCTTCCATGAGATCACCAGGTTGTTTGTTTTCATTTATTATTTCATACATTCATTCTAGTTTATATTTTTTTGCAGTTTGGTCTCTATCTTAGGTTTTTAAACCCTCTTGTGCAAGTCCACACCCAATATTCTACAGGGTATAGATTTGGTGAAATTCATGCTTTCACATGTTGGGCATTCTACATTTGTTTTAGCTCTATTATCAAATTTGTGTTTGGTATCTTATAGGGCACGAATTTTGTCTAGTTAGGTTTTGAGGTGACTATTCATATCAAAACCCTAGGGTTTTGTTTTGCATACCCTATACATATTGTTTCATATCTATTTTGCATTTTGTTCTAAATGTTATCATTATGTCTCACCTACATTTCATATTATATTAGCTTGGGGGCAATTATTTAACCCCAAATACTAATTTTCAAATTGCATTCTTGTTTAAGCTTTTATATCCATTTTGTTTGCATTTCATTCATTGTTCTATGTTGTCATATTTTGTTGTGTTTATTCCAAAGATCAAAGCTCATTTTTATTATGATAAGTCAACTAAAAGGACCTAGGGGGCTTTACTATTGCACCTTCAAGCTTAGTCTTATAGCAGCCTAAGCAGTCCCCCAAATGTTGACCATGTTTTCTAGAGTTTTTATGAATCTATTTTGTAAATTTGAATCTATTGGTTATTTTAGACATAAGACAAATCTTGGATCAAACACCATATCAGATAAGTGCTCTAAGTAAAAATTGTTAGGTTGTGTGTTTCTTGCTTTTATCATTTTTTCTCACAACCTAGGTTATAAAAAAAAAGGAAAAACATTTGATTGCTTTCTAAAAATTTAAAATAAAAGAAAAAGCATATAGTTTACTTGTGTTTATTTTTTTTTAAATAATATGTATATTTATCTAAGTATAATGTTTTTGTGACTACACTAAATATTCCTCAGCAAACACAAAGCTTTGAGAATTTTGTGAACCTACTTCAAAAAGTAGAGGCCTCACATACAATAAAATAAGAACAACTACTAATTATAAGTCAAATAGGGAAGCATCCATTCAAAAGAGGCATAATTTCTCCATAGCACTTCCAAAAAAGAAGCAATTTTCAAAGATATAAAAATTAGAGAAATGATTCTCAAAGGAGTAGTTTCAACATGAAGAGGACATGTGATCATTATGGAAGAAATGGACATACCATAAAGGATTATTGGTATATTCCATTCAAAAATGGATCCCCTTCATGAGAGATGAACCAAAAAAAAACATGGCCAACTATTGTTGGCATATTCCATTTTGAAATGGATCCCCTTAATGAGATATGAACTAGCAACAAAATAGGTCATCTTTAGAATAACAAAATTAGAATTTGATAAAGGCACATAAAAATAATATAGTGAAAAATAATCAAGTCAAAGAAGTGAAAGAAGAAGTTCAAGGAGAAGAAGTGTAAACACTAAAATCACGTCAATCCTATTAGACTACCAAGACATGTTCTAATCGACACCATATGGCTCCCTTGGGCAATCCTCAAAGGTTAAATTGTGGTCCTATCCACTTTTGGGAGGTTCTACCCCATATTTGGGAATCTTTGGGACATGTAGGCATGGTCATCCCATCCCAGGATGACCATAATTCATGGTCGTCCCACCCAGGGATGGCCATCCTGGGTGGGACGACCATGGCCTTGGATCCTTAAAAATTCAAAGGTGAGATAAATGGCACTTAGATTCTATCATTTATCCTACCCATTGAAGCATGCCAGTCTGAGGGCACATAACTCCCATACCAAGTTGTAATTTAGAGGCCCAAATTGGAGATTCTTCCCCATCCAATGCATGCCAAGGTTTGGAAAAATGGGGGCACCTACCTCACATAGTCAAGCATGCCCATTTGACCATATGCTCACTTGAGCTATAAATTGGAGTCATTCCACCCAATTTAAAGAGGAGTCTTTGCAATATTTCACCATGAAGTGCTGCTGAGATTTATCCCCAATTCATCGTGTTTTCTCTTGAGATCTCCATCAAGCGAAGGAGGTTTTCAAATGATTCCAAAATACGCAATCCATTTAAAAAATTGACCCATTTGAGTGAATTAGATCCCAAAATTTTATGACAACACCCCTAGGAGTAGTTTGGACCAAATCACAAAGGAATTGGTGGCAAAAACCACCATATTTGGTGGCTATCCCCACCTGGGACGGTTAGCAGTCTTAAATGGTACACCCAGGTATGGGAATAAATCTGAGCACAAATTCTCTTATATTTTTACATAGATCAATTTTAGAGTAGATTTTATACCTTTTGTCAAGTTTTTGTGCAATTTTGAGTTGTTTTGCACCTGTTATTATGCATTTCTTGTTTGTAGTCCTAAATGGCACACCTAGGGACGACCACAAATCTATGTACAATTTTCTTTCTATTCTTGCTTAGATCATTTGCAGAGTACATTATATGCATGATCATAAGTTTTGGTAGCATTTGGAACAATTTTACATCATCTATTATACATTTCCTCTTCCAAGCTCATGATCACATATATCTCTTTGATTGCATTTCAATCCACATATGCTATTAACAAATATGATTTCTCTATGTGTAGATCCAGGTATCATAGTGCGCAAGGAAGAAGTAGCAAGTCAGAACATCGATAGAACATTGTGGTGGCATCAAAATCTCGCTCTTGAATGATTCATGAGTTTGAAGAAGATGCTAGAGCACACTTGAGTTTCTAAAAGATTTATTCTTTTGGCATATTTTTAATGAGTGTATCAATTTAGATCCCTCAAGGGGATGTTTTGTAACTATGAATTTGAAAAATAAAATAATACAAAGAGGACCCCCATTTCTTTTACTTATTTGTCTTTCATGCTTACTTAAAATATCATTTTTTTAGTGCTTAGATCAATAGATCAATAGATGCATTTTATTTCCCATTTTTAGGTGCACCATTTTTCTTCTCTAAAGTGACGATCATGGTGGGATGCCTATCCTATTATATTTTTGCAAGTTTCAACCATATTTTTGTCTTTGAAATGTTGCAGGTTTTGGCTGTTCTAGCCTGAAACAACCCTTTTTTTCCTAATTAGAACACCCAGGGATGGCCAAAGCAACCATCCCACCCAGGGATGGCCCCAAAATTTGTAACCATCCCACCCTAGGAGGTCCACAAAATAGAGGGTTTGCAACTCAAATTGACAAATATAATAGAATTGTATGCTTTCATGGTAAGTAACTGCACCTTGCTTTTACATTTTTGTTGTTAAAAAAATATCAAATTTAGTTTTTCTTTCTCACTTTATTTTATTGAAACGTAGATTTCACTTTTATTTAATCGTAAAAACAATAAAAAAAGAAGAAAAATAGAAAAATAACTAAGTAGGAATGCATATGTGTGGTTTGATTGCTTGTGACCTACCTAATGGGTAGGTTGCCATTTAGGGCATGCATTTTGTAGGTTCAATTTCTATTTAATACTTTTGAAAGTGAAATGTTATTTTTGCATTTAGTGAATCTCTCATTAAGTGCTTTATTTTTTTTACTTTTATTTAAGTATAAAATGAACCACACACACCACGTCCTATTTTAAATATTAGTGAGTTGGAATTCATCCCCAACCACTAATAGAGACCAAAGACGGTGGGCTTCATTTCCATCCGTTGGCTCACATAATTGATACAAACCCTATTTTATTGGCCAAAGCCAAGTCCAAGAATAATATTAGCCAAGAAAATAGCACACATTCATCTTCAGAGGGTGTATCATTGTCCACAGTCAATACGGGTGAATACTGGTAGGACTTGTGCTCCCTGATCGGGTATGGGCTTCATATCCATACTTTGGTTGGTTTACATGACCAGACTTTCATTGCTGATTTTTGAGCTACGAGTATACAGGTGAAATCCCTTTAACATAAGAATATCATCCAACAAAAGAAAAACACATGACAAAAGGTCTCCTTGCAAACAATGAATCAAAACACACAAAACAGTATTAGGGAACACACATAAATATTTAAAAGAGATAAACACTTGTCTTATTGTGTGTTTCCATTCTTGTGTGTTGCATCATTAAAATTTTTAAAGGATAAAATCACATAGGGTTTGGTAGGGAGTAGCTATGGTGTGCACCTACAACTAAGCCCATTCAAGGGTTAACGCTGTAGAGAGTAGACAAGGAGATACAAGTCATCTCTGATTTAGCCCTAAGGACATGTTCATACCTCCTTGACAACCTCCTACTCACCCAAGTCCCAAAATAGCAAGTGAGGAACTTCGCCTACAAGGGACCCCTAGATGGGACACCCCTATAGGTTTTAGTCCTAATTAAGGAACATACTTCCCAGATGTAGAAACTTCACATACCTTATTTCAAGAATGACAACTATGCATTGATGCACTAAAATATAGATCAATACTACACATTCACATGCTTGTTAGGTCTACCATACCCACCTATGGGTAAGATCAAGAGTACACACATTGGGTAGAGTTAAATGGTCAAACTACACCCTTAAACTGCCCTAATAGGTTACATCAACCTAAGTACCAATATGAGTATGATACTCATTGCTCGAGGTGAGAAAAGTCAGCCCTTCACTTCGTCATCAATGAAGGAAGGAATGAGGAGAATTTTTATTATCCTCAGGTCCATTATGCCACGCAAGCATGATGTGCCTCTACACCAGTTGAGTACAAATATCACTTATCTAGGATTGAAACTCAAGTGAATGCAACTTTTCTTGATCGAGAAACATAAACGCTTCAATACATCTAAAATCCATTCAGGTTGAAGAACATTTTCAACAATGGAGATTAGATTTCATTAGAATAATAGATCCTAACTCATCCATCGGGTATAAATATATCTTGATAGCTACTAACTATTTCATCAAGTGGGCAGAAGAAATACCCACTAAAAAAGAAAACCAAGAGGTTATAATGGAATTCATAGAAATCTTAATCACAAGATTTGGCATCCTAGACACATTGGTCGTGGACAAAAACTCATATTTCCTAGGTACCAAGATGATTGAATTTGAATGTAAATATGGGATTTACTTGAAAACATCCTCAAACTATTATCAATAGGGAAATGGATTAGTTGAATCAACAAACAAAAAATTGCTCATGATATTGAAGCGGACTATGAAGGAAAACAAGAGAAGTTGACACTCTCTAGTCAACCAAGCACTGTGGACCAATATAATAACCATCAAGAAGTATATCAACACGTCTCCCTACTCTCTGGTCTATGACAAAGAAGCAATTCTTCCAATACATATAGAAATGCCAACTTTAAAACTGCTCAATCAAACTAGTATATAGGATGTAGAACCAATGGAGAATAGGTTGATCCAACTCTTGCAGTTAGAATAATAGAAGGAGCAAGCATATGACCAATATCAAAAACATATGGTCAACACCAAAATATGGTTCGACAAAAAGACCACTCTGAGAAATTTCAAGGTTTGAGACTTGGTCCTAATATGGAATGAAAAGAAGGTGAAACCTGGAAATCATGAAAAATTTGACGCATTCTGGTAAGGTCCCTTAGAAGTAATAGAAGAAAAGCAAAAAAACTCTTTCTAGCTGAGAAGAAAATAGGATCAAGTTCAACCCATTCCCATCAACGACTTCCATATGAAGCTACACTATAAGTAAATGTTTCCCCCTCCCTTGTACGTATTTTATGTAAATATTTGTTTTCTTTCAGTCTTCAAGAAATTTGTTGCGATGGCATGATATTTCGATGCCCAAAGGCCTCCTCAATGTAAAATGTCATGATTTCATAACATCTCAACGATCGATGGCCACTAAAAGGTAAAATATCGTGATGGCATGACATTTTGATTCCCAAAGGCCTCCTCAATGTAAATTATCATGATTTTGTGACATCCCAGCATCCTATGGCCACTCAAAGGTAAAATGTCATGATGGCATGATATTTTGGTTCCCAAAGGCCTCCTCAATGTAAATTATCATGATTTCATGACATCTTGGTGACCGATGGCAACTCAAAGGTAAAATGTCAAAATAACACAACATTTTGGTGCCCAAAGGCCTCCTTAATGTACATTGTCATGATTTCATGACATCTCGATGTTCAATGGCCACCTCGGAGAGACCATGCCTTTTGGAAGGAAAAACAGTCTTCTCAAAATTTTAAAAGTCCCATTTTTTAAGGTACCACCATACCCACTCATTGGATCATAATAGAGGTGACACCAATTTGTTGGAACAAAATAGCAACAAAGGGACATCATTGGCCCTAGAAAAATGGTGATGCATGGCAATTGGTTTCTTGAAAGTGGCACATGAACAGAGGCATTTGGAAAAAGTTTAAAATTAGTATTGGGATGTGTGCCACCAGCCTCATTTATTGCATGTCACCTTGGCACGGGCATGCACATCCATTTAACATCACATAAGCTTTTACATAATTTTTTATCCTCTGCATTATGTTCCTTATGCTCACTACACCCCATGCTCTCCTGAAAAATCCTACAAATCTCTAATAAGCTCATTCTAGGCATATTTTATGTCAAAACAACAAGCAACCATCACGGCTTCTGCACCAGCTACTACTAATGGGAAGCGAAAGTCGACCAAGAGTGATAATATCTTTGTGGACTCATACATTCACATAATTGATACCTGTTAGAATTAAAAGTACACTATGCCTTCACCTTGACACTTGTCAGTTTCTCTTGACAAGTGTCATGCGTTTCATATAGGCTTATGCCAATATATTGTAACCCTTTTTTTATTTGTAATATATCTCATCTCGTAACCCTTTTTACCATAAGGACACTTATTATAGGGACTACAAACATAGACACCCTAGACTCTATTTGAGGTTTTTTCGAATCTACTTCTGAAGACTACAAATGAAGACACTTCAAAAGATTCTCTTATTATCTTCTTGTTCTCCTCCATATTTGGATCTATGGCTCAATTTATTGTATTGAGTGCATTTTCGGCAGAGACCGACACTCTTATATGGCTCATTTTTTCCTTTGTATTAAGGTGCATTTTTAGTAGAATCCGACACCTTCTAGATTGTGTTCACCATGAGGAGGATATGATATTCATGGTGAATCTAGTCAGTGACCTACAAGAGGCAACATCCTCTGAGGATGACCTACAGAGGCAACAGACCCAGGAGTGGCTGACCTTGAGGCACCCATGATGACCCTGAGGCACTTAGATGGCTGACCCAGAGGCAACAAACTCGAGGAAGTGGCTGACCCTATGGCAACAGATCGAGATGTATACACAGTTGATCTAGCATTATTCACATTTGGAGAGCCAAGCACAAGGAGCATGAGCCTAGACCAAATCAGCAATAAAGGAGGATGATAGAATTTTTTTTAGAGAATTCAACATTAAGGGGGAATGTTACCTAATGTTGACTTGGTTTTTTCTTTAGTTAGGATAGTGCACTTTAAGGGGGAATGTTACAATTAAAGTGCACTATGCTTTCACATTGACACTTGTCAGTTTCTCTTGACAAGTGTCATGCATTTCATATAGGCTTATGCCTATATATTGTAACCCTTTTTCATTTGTAATATATCTCATCTTGTTCATTCCATTATAGTCCCAACAATACCAAAGTTACATGGAAATATCCAGAGCAAATTCGAAAGGACATAGTAGCCAGGGTTTCCAAGAATATCACGTCATTATGTCCAAGCACGTTTTCATACCATGCCCTTCTATCCTAGTACATATACACCCAAGTTCATCCCTGCCTTGAACTAATTAAATCTATGGCATAATTATATGATGTTAAACATAGAATTATGAGACTCCAAGGGAGGAGTCATATTTACGCTCAATATCGATGCAATTAGGGCTACCTTCAACTGTGGCAGAAAGCCTACGTAAAATCCATCCCTTTTGACCCAATTAATTTGGAAAAATTTTATACCAATGCCAAGATCATTAGATTGTTCCTGCAAGAACATTTATTAGACCCTCTCCCTAAAGGAACATTCCCAAAATCCCCAATACCCCTATCTAAATTCAAGAACAAGAATATTTTCTCTATGTTGGCCATGGTGGCAGGATTAGAAATAGATACACAGGTCCATGGATGGTAGATTGCAGTAGAGCAGTGCATATCCAATACTAAATTTTATGATGCATCACGCGTGGACCTGAAGATAGTACCACTATACTTTGATTGGTTGACATAATTAGCATAGCAGCTACATACAACCTCTACCAGCTCTAGAGAGACCCCCTAAAGCCTTCAAGTTTTCTTCTTACCTGGTATGGATTTTCTTTTTCTTTCAGATAAAGAAATTAAGTTTTATCTCTACCACGACAAAAGACCATAATGGAAACCTCCTATTTGTGTGTGAGTGGGTGCTTTTCCTTTCAAAGACAGAATCCTATTATCATTTTAATATGGAATTCTTAGGCCCTACACTGAAACTCATGTATGGCATCATGCCAAGAATTCCCCAACAAATGTGGGATACTTTGCAGTACATTCACGCAAAGGAAGGGGATTGGTTTATTTTGACGTAGGAAGTGGTCGTTAGACTATATGGTTTCACAGTAAAGCCTTTTTTTCTGCCTTACTATGCCACTAAGTGATTGTTCACTCTAGAATATTTGAGGTAAACTGAGTTTATCAATAGTAAATTCAGCACAGGTGCTAGTAAAATAAGTACCTGTCTCATGCCCTTCTAGTTTGAGGGTTTCTCAGTGTCAAAGAAAGGATACCGTGACCGAATTGCCCAAACCCTAAGAAATCTAAAATTGGTTGAGTTACCATAGAAATGGAAGTATGACCCTGCAAATAAATTCACTCAAAAGTAATATGCCCTTAATAAAGCCCCCTTCAAGATTTTTCACTCATCAGATAGACAAATTGACAAACAAGGTAGGAATAATGAGGAGGACCGACCATTAGAATAACATGTTGAAAAGATGCAACCACTACCTCCATGGCATGACTTATATGAACACTTAGCAGATTGGAGCCCTGATGCGAACCCAATCCACAATCTAGATAACAAGACCATTGAAAAGATGAAGATAAAATGGGAATATTGGGATCATGCTAAGATATTAGCATGGTGGCAAATGAGATGCCATATACAAACATTTTCAAGTTATGGTACAAAGATTGACAAAGAGTTTTCTAAAAGATACGATGACCACCATGAAGAATGGTCTGAAAATCTTGTAGATAAAATCCATCTCGACATCAATGGCATCCCCATAAATCCCATCAAAAGTAAAGCATGTACCAAAAAAATTAAAGTAGGAAGTGAAAGGTAAAATCAACACAAGGAGGAGAACAAAAGAACATAAAACAAGATTAGACACCCTCTAAAGAGATATAGAAATAAGAAGAGACAAAGTAATAAGAAGAAATAGAGGAGCAAGAGGAAACAAAGGAACAAGATGAAACATGGGGTCAGCAAGAAGTATAAGAACACAAAGATATGGGGGAAGCTAGAATTTTGAGCACCAGGAGATAGATAATCAAGAACTGGCTGATACGGCTAAAAAAATTTCCCTTGCAGAAGAAGCCCATGGTAAAGGAGAAGCCCCAACAATAGCTACGACTAATACTGACAACTCGAGCTTGAACCAGATTGTAGAAACTTATACAAAAGCTATTGAGAATACGACAAAAACTAAATATAATGACCCATCAAAAAGACCAGGTATATCTCCTATCAATATCAATACTTCTCCTTCTTCTCCTCACTCCCAAAGGAATTCCCCTTGCCATTTTATTGGTCAAGGCAATGCTTCCCCTACCTCCACTCACCAGCCTCCACCATCACCACCATCAGATCATAAAGACCCAAAATCATCCTCCTCTACCCCCGTAGATTCCCCCACTAAACAATCAAATGTGGAGGTCTCTCTAGCCACTATCCATTTTCCTTACTCCACCAAACTACTCAACTTCCAAACCATTCATACGTCTTCTCTTGAGAGCGGCCTCACCGTTGCTAAATTGAAAAAATTAAAAAAGGCAACATTGAATGTTGCTACATGGCTGAAGTCATGACACTCTCAAATTTCTAAAGATATGACCCACATCAAGGAAGGAGTGGTACTGGATCCCATCAGCATGCAGTGTTCCACAATGAAAATGACAACACTCATCCATAAATCCAAGGGATAAATGACCTTAGAAGATTACCAAGCTGAGACAACAACAGAGGATATCACTTAGATACCAATGGAAGATGAGTGGGGGAAGACCCAATCCCACATGGGAACCATCTATCTAAACATTGAATATTACAACGAAAAGTATCTCAGATTTGAACAAGCATGGAAGTGTTTAGAAGAGACCTTGAGCCAACAAAAAACAATAAAAAAGGCTTTGAAAAATGAGGCTAAGAAATGGGAGTTGATGTTCAATGAAGTAGTCCCCTATAAGGAGAAAGCTACGAAAGCTAAAGAGCAAATCCAACTATTGAACCAGCAGGTCGAGGACCTCAAAAAGCAGCTCTTGGACAACACTAATAAGACCAACGAGATGTCTAAAGAAAAATCAAGGATGGTCAAGAGAGAAATTATTGGAATCATCGACAAGATGACCATGAAGGCAAGGCCCACCCTGTCATATATGGTCAAAATTAAAGATACACTGGGTCAAGTAGAGGATGAATTCGAAGCATCAATTAAACTCTTAACAACAAGGCTATAAACAGCTACAAAGATTCAATTCTTGGCAGATAGCATGCAAGCAATAAATGGATATAAAGCATAGGATAAGAATTTGTCCTAGACCAAGTTAGCTTCCAGAAACTTCTTCAAAAGGCACAAGCTGGTAACCAAAAGTGCTAAGATCATACAGGAGCTCAGAGTAGAAGCTAAGGCAATTTTGAAATATGTAAGTATAGCTAAAAACTGTGGCATGCCTAGCTTCTGGGATAAAGATTCTAATTTTTTGGAAAAATATGAATTGAAGACCGCCTAGAAAAAAATTGTAGAAGATGATTCAGAAATTGATAGCTAGGAAGAGCCTATTCAAGAAGAACAAATATTCAGCATGGCTCAAGATATTACCCAGATCAACTCTTGTCTACATGAACTATACATGAAATAAAAAACCCTATCATATGACAAGGTTGAAGAGTTGGAATAATATTGGTCAAAATGACCACATATAGGTAAATAAGGAGTAGTCTTCTCAAAATTTCACTAAGTGTAGAGAATAGTCATGACAACGTGACGTTTTGAATGTCGAGGTAGAATTAAGAGCCAAAAGTCATGATGACACGATATTTTGAAGATAAAGGTAAACCAAGGGAGAAAATTCATGATATTATGAATCCAAGGGGTCAAATGTAGATAAAAAGTAATGATAGCATGACATTTTGAAGCCCAAGGGTCAAGCCATGACCAAAAGTCATGACAGGGTGATATTTTGAAGGTGAAGGTAAAGCTAAGGTAAATGGTCATGATATTGTGATATTTTGAAGGCCAAGGGCCAGATTTGGACCAAAATTCATGATAGCGCAACATTTTGAAGACCAAAATAGAGTTAAGGGGAAATGGTCGCGATGGCACGATGTTTGGAAGGCCAAGGTGGAAATAAGAGCCACAAGTCACCATGGCATGAAAATTTGAAGATAAAGGTAAACCAAGGGAGAAAATTTGTGATAGTACGATATTTTGAAGATCAAAATAAAGTTAACGAAAATGGTCACGATGGCACGACATTTTGAAGTCTGAGGTCAAAATAAGAGCTAAAAGTTATGATGGCATGATATTTTGAAGATAGCTAGACCACGACACTCCCAAAATGGTTAAAGAAGATTGTTGTAACAAGAAAATCTCAACCACTTCCAGTTGAAGGCTCCATGCTCTCTTAACTTCTTCTTTACCAGAATGAGCCTACGGGCATAATATTGTAACAACTTTTAGTTTTTCTATTATGTAAAACTCTTATATAAAGGATGAGTAATCAAAATAAATGGTCTACTCTTAGGTGTTTACAAGGCTATGTATACAAACTTCTGAAAGCCAATAAAAGATCTCTCATTCTAGTTTTTGGCTCATTGGTGTTCTTAATCAAGTATGTATGGACTGTTAATTGCTACATAAGGTTAGGTTGAATGTAACTTGCTTCAATTATTTTTCTGAATTTTTGTAACTAAATTCAGCTAGCTCTGAAATTAACATTACTCATAAGCTTGCATATAAGATAGATTTTACACCGGATGCGTAGTCTCTCTGTTTTGTTGGTTCTAATAAATGCTTCTCTACAAAAGGTTGTTTAAATAGTTTTGCTGTTATCTAATCTATACCTGCCTAAATATTCTATCCATATTTATATTTCCCTCTCTTTATGCATTTCAATCTCTCTCCCTTTTCCTAAAAAATTAAGGAACAAACTTCCTCTGGAGATTGAACCGGGTAAACTCTGTTTTAGTCTGGTCTTTCAATGTTGGAAAAGTCTTGGGCGCAAACATAACCAAAGATAGATTTTGCACCAACACTACCCTGATCATCCATGATTGAATATAAGATTTCAATAATTAGACCAAGCATAGGTTCGTAAATGAGAGATGAAGGATCTATATGATCATCAAATTATGGTTTGGGTAGTAGATATATTTTGGATCTTGTTCTTGAAAGATGATGCAAAACCTATAGATGTGTGGATCGTAGTTTCATTTTATTTTATCTCTAAATTTTTAGATTTATTACTAAGGTCTCTTTGGCAATCTGCTTCTGGTTTATTGATTTTATTAAATATTCCATTTGAATCTCTAGGTCTATTCATCAAATTTTCAAGATCTTTGGTTCTTGCAAAAAATTTTTACCTTTTTAATTTTCCTTAAACAACCTATGGATATCATTAATTGGATCAATTTTCTTAGGATTCATATAATACTCCTCATCAAATACAAAGTATTTTGTTACCAGATTAATTAATTGGATAATAAAAGTTTGTTTTAGAATTGGGTTAGGGCTCTTGAACTATAATTTGCAACACAAGTCTTAACATAGTTCTCTAAAGTGAACTACTCTAGATACCCTATGATATCTCTTGCTATATTCTAGGTTCACTTCCCTATCTTTTTCTTTTTTAGGAAACTGTGAATGGTAAGGGAATCCTCAAAATACTGGTCCCATGGGTAGGTGACCGAATTTACTGTTGCTCTCCTATCCCCAAGCCACTGTTCACAACTTATTATAAGGTTAAGGTAGGGTGAGTGATAATATAGCCCTATAATTTTAGCTATGTTTACTCTCTTAATTTTACCCAATTTGTATGATCTATATTTTATGATATCAAGATGTTTGCACAAGTGTTCCCACTCTTTCCTAGATGTTTGGTGTATTTTCTTGAAAAGAAGGTTAACTTATTATTCTAACAATAATTTTATGAGGTCAATGGATGCAGACTGTTTGATGCAATTTTCTATCATCTAGCAATGTTTTTACTTCTCTTTTGTTCTTTTTTTCGTAGTTTATATATATATATATATATATATATATATATTCTCTTGTTTTTTAATCTGTTTTTTATTTTGTTTTTTTTGTTGGAAAATTCAAAGCAATCCTACTATTTTTAAGACTTAATTTGCAATTCACAACCAATGAATTTATACAATCAACCCTTAACACAGTAAGAGAAAAATATAATTTTTGATTTCTAAAGCAATCCTACTGTTACTAACACTAGGTGCATTGCACGAACAATGAATCTATACAACTAATATTAGCACAATAGACAAAAAAAAAGATTTTAATTCTAAAGCAATATTGCTATTACTAAAATTAGGTGTGATTCATAGACAATGAATCTATACAACTAATCTTAGCACAATAGGAGGAAAATAAAGTTTTTAATTCTAAAACAATCTTGTTGTTACAAATTAGGTGCGGTTCACGAATAGTGAATCTATACAACTAATCTTAGCACAATAGGAGGAAAATAATTTTTTTAATTCTAAAGCAATCTTGTTGTTACTAAAATTAGGTGTTATTCACGAACAAAAATCTATACATATGATCTTACCACAGTAAGAGTAAAATGAAATATTGCTTGAAAACTAATTTTTTTTGGAAATGAAATTGATGAAATAAAAGCTTAAATTGTTGTTACTTCTTTGATTATTTAGAAGCATTTCACTATGATTGTGTCACTCAATCATACCTACTTCTTGTTTCCACAAGTCAAAGAACCCAGACCAAAGCAAGCAATAACAACCACCCAATGCTTGGAGATTTACTGAAATGAAAATTGTTGAAATCAAATATTAACTACAAAAGTTGTAAAATGATTCTAAGAAGAAAGAACCTAGCAACATAAAACAAATGAGCTTGTTGGGAATTCTTGTACCACTCTGATTTGTATGCATTCCAAGTACTCGTACCTCTCTTCTTGTGCAACCAATAGTCTTCGATTAAAAATTATGACACTACTCTCCCTGGAAACGATACCAAAATATCTAGTCGTAAACTCTATATTTATTTATCAACCCAAGGTGAATGATTTAAAAGGTAAAATTCCAATATATATTATACCAAATTATTAATCGTAAGACTTAATTCTGTTTCTCTTAGTTTCAGGTTTGTAGAAAATAAAAACAGTTACAGGAATATAAATTGTGTTGAATCAAATGAAAAGAAATTTATGATTTATATTTGATTAATTTCTTTTAAATTGGTTGATGTGGATTCACATGCAACCTATTGATCTAACTATCTATTTTTACCTTATAATCTAGGATGGTGCAATTTATTTTAATTTATAAATTAAAGTTAATCTATGTACTAACTATTCATATTCTATTTTATGAGCGAGAGAATAGGGGCTAGATGTAGGAGTGGGCCCTGCCTCTTAGAGGATAGTGTAAATATTTCTCCCCTAAACTATTCTACTTCAGTAACTAGTGTGCATTAATACTACTAACATTATTCTATTTTATGAATGTAGGAAAATACAGTAAAGACTACATAAGATAAATCATGCAAAAATAAATGACATTGTTACCAAATACATAACGAAAAAAGTTGTTGCTTTATTACTAGAAATTAAAATCTGCAGTATCCTCGAGCATCAAATATTCATAAATTGTATACAAAATATTTGAACATTATACACTTCAGCATTTCTTCAAAATTCTAGCATTAGTTTAACATTAGACCTTTTCAAAAGTCTCCCTTGTAATATATAATGTCACTTGGACATTCTTAATGAAAATTTTCCACGTATTTTCCATGTGGCTCTGTTGGCTCGATGATTCAATTAGTATCTTTTTAATAATAAAAAGCTAAACTTATACAAATTTATAACTAGCTTGGAATTTTGTCACACTTTCTATGGTCTAAGTGGCAACTGAAAAACTAACATAACAAAAAGTTCCTAATGTGAATAACTAAATGATGTAGAAAATACAACTATATGCCCCTTTATTTTAGGAGAAGATAAAATAGCTTATGTTGGAATCAAAACATCTTAATAATATGATAATTTTACAACTTTATAACAACTCTAATAAATATAAAATTCTTGTGCATAATGCCAACACGAAAATCAGTGTGCTAATTGGATATGCCTTGTAATACTGCTATGTTGTCACTAGACATGTCATATTAATGTTTTGGATAGTTTGACCTAATCAACATCCTTTTTGTAATATCTTTTAGTAGACATTTTATGTAACAGATTGAAGAACACAAGCTTATACTGAGAGGGGGGGTGAACAGTATAAGACTTAATCAATTAATAATTTTAACTTTAGATAGCAGTGGCATCAACACAACATTAATCAAGACAGAAAGCATCACACATTGAAGACCCATTTTTAATGTGGTTCACCCAAAATGGTTGGGCTACATCCACAAAAACTTTTCTCTAAAAGTTATCTCAAAGTTCTTTGGGAATCCTTCCTAATTACAATATTTATGAGCCTCGGCCCAAAGGAGATACCTTCCCCTCTGCTCTGAAAATGATCCCTCAAAAGATCAACTACCTCTACCTCTTGCCAGCACGTGGAACTCCTTTCCATCGAAGACCTCCTGTCCTCAATGCTTAGCCTAATAGACCTCTGCCTTCTATGATCATGTCCACAATAGCTCAGCAACCAAAACTATCCTCAGGTTCTTCTCATAGAACCAATGCACCTCTGTCCTAAAGTTCTCTGATAGAACTATCAAACTCAGCTCACAAGTCCTCTGCTAGGACCTATCCAAATCTGCTCAAGAAACATACACATCTTTCGTGCTCTTACAGCCGCACTTCGTCTTCTCTCAGTCGTCTCTCTGCACACACTTTGCACTGTCTTTGCACACTCTATGCACTTTGATCGAATTTTGCACTCTACTCTTGGTGATCGAACTTCTCAGTCTACACTCTATCTGTGAACGTTGCAACTTACAACACACCTAACTCTTCAAAATAGCCTACCTTTTATAATAACACTTTCAAGATCAAAACCTTAATCTTAATCGGTTGTAACCCTGATCTTTAGTCGACTGCACAACCCTAAACTTTGTTGGCTACAAACCCTAATATTTGTCGACTCACATTTAACTTTGTCGGCTTCAACTGCCTCTGTAACTCTTCTGTAGCTTTTGCCGTGAAACTACATGTCACGATATCGTGACACCTTTACAACCGTACACTTTATTTTGGCTTTTGTCGTGATATCGTGACACTTCAGCCTTTGTCGAATTCAACTAAGCTCTTGTCATGATATCACGACACTTCTGTCTTTGTCAGCATCAAATTTTCTTTTGTCACGATATCATGACACTTCTCCCTTCGTCGACCTCCTTTCTTCTTTTGTCATGAAATCGTGACACTTCTGCCTCTGCAGACTTCATCTTTACTTCTATCGCAAAATCATGACACTTCTATCTTCATAGCCTTCCTCTCTACTTTTGTCGCGAAATCATGACACTTCTCCTATAGAAGACCTGCTTTCAATTTTTGTCACGAAATCATGACACTTATGCTTCTGTCTACTTTCTTTTCTGCCTGTCGCAAAATCGTGACACTTTCTGCATTCGTACGCATTATTTGCAACCTGTTGCAAAATCGTGACGCTTTCAGCTTCCGTACGCTTTCCTTGTAACCCATCGTGAAATCGTGATGCTATCAACTTTTTGTACATTTTTTTTGCAACCTGTCGTGAAATCGTGACGCTTTCAGCTTCCGTACATTTTCTTTGCTCTTTGAGTCACGAAACTGACATGTCACGAAATCGCAACACTTTTCTAACTTGTTTTCTCTCTCCTGCTTAAGTCGTGAAAATGCAACATGTCGCGATATCGCGACACTTTTCTAACTTGCTTTCTCTCTCCTACTTAAGTCGCGAAAATGCGACATGTCGCGATATCGCGACACTTTTCCTCGTTAGTTCTTTTCTATTCTTCGGGTCACAAAAACCTGACATGTCGCGATATCGCAATACTTTTTCTCCTTAGCGCTTTTCTTTTCTTTGGGTCACGAAAACCCGACATGTCACGATATCGCGACACTTTTTTGCCTTGGCACTTTTCTTTCGAACCTATTAGCTTGGGGTTTGCAAAAGACCTTTGAAACTTTCATGTCGTAACCTTCATCAAAACAAATTATTTGACATCAAATCAAATTCCTTCAAAAGCTTCTTGACATCAATGACAACTTATATACTTGAGTAAAGGCAATGTACCCAAAGTACCCAAAATTGCCAACACAGATTTATGTAGCTGTATTCCATAATGTCTTTTTGTAGCATCAATCCACGAGTCTCCTTAACACATCATCCTTGCGATTGATCTATCTATGCTTGTTATCTGGTCTACATCTTGTCCCATCCTGCTTTGTGATGCTCCTGCAATTTTCTCCTACAAAAACACACAGAAATTGCACACTTTTGCATAAAATATGAACATAAAATAATTCTACCATCAAGGATAAAATTCATTCATAAATCACATAAATAAGCTAAGAATGATCATAAAAATACATCAATTTTCATAAATCTCTAAACAGAAAATGAATCAAACTGCATAAAATATGTGTTTTTTTAGCACTCATCAAGTAGTCTACCCTCTCATATATACTACTATTGAAAAATTAAGCCACAAGATAACAGGAAATGATTTTTTTTGAAAAAAAATATAGAAGACAATGAAGTTTTTTAAAAACCTCAAAAAACTCAATCCTAAAACTAGAGCATCCATTTGGTTATAAATTATTAAAAATAAGATTGAGTGCTAACTAAAGAAGAAAGGAACTTGTTAGTGAATGTTTATCCTTGAGAAAATCTAGGAATCCCACTAATATTTGTTGGGAATTACTACATCATAGTAGGTATTTATATAAGTTGAGTAACCACTCAACTCATTATTTGCATGGTCTATTATAGGAAAAAGGTATAACCACCATCATAGCCCATCTAATAGGGCATGTGATCAAACCACCCTTCACAAGGTCCATGCATGTGGTATATGATAAAAGTAGTTGTAATTTTATTATGCTTAAATAAGGCATCTTATGTTCTTTAAATACCTATCATTATATAATAAAAATTATTCAAATATTAAGCTCTAACATGTGGTATCAGAGTAGGTGGAAGGAAGAAAGAATCATCCTTTTGATCCTCCTCTATATTTGATATAGAAAAAGTCAAGGTGCACTATGTTTGAGAAAAAAATTAAGATTGTGATAAGAGGATTCTATGTTAAATTGTCACCATGAACAGAAATTACATAGTTGTTTTATAAATATTTTTGGGTGGAAAATCCTTTCCAAAGGTAGATTTCACCAAGAAAATGAATCTATTGAAAGCTCCATAAAAGATTAAAAGGAAACCATTTGAAACTCCTTTTATACAAACAAGTTTTTAAAAGAACATTGAAATAGCCTATTGAAAATACATTGAAAAGAAGTTTGAAGGAAATTAAATTTTAAAAGGAAAAGTATCATATAACCAGTTGAAATTTTTTGGAAAAAATTCCAAAAATATAGCCTTTGAATTCATTTGAAAATAAGTTTGAATAATTCTTTGGAAACTTGATCTCTAACCTTAAGCTAGTGAAGGCAGACCTTGATTTGTGCTCTCTGAACTATGTCAATGATTTATTTATTTCAAAGAATCTTGTATACTTGTAGTTGTAGAGCCAATACAAATGGTAAAATTTTTAGCTCAATTGTAGCTCAACCTCACGGTGGTAGCGTCATAAGAGTAGTGACAGAGAAGCACTAGTTGGTGGTCATATATGCAAAGAAAATATGATACACATTTTATCACATTGTTCCACTATTGGATCTAGCCAATAATGATGTGTTTAGAAAAAAACTAATATTATTCTTTCTTGGAAGTGTTACTTGGTCATTCAATGTGAATGTGAATAGAAAAGTGGTCAAAAAGGATAATATCCATCATAGGTTCCACTGGAAAAGAAAAATAGTTAGAGGATAAAATGGGTTGACCTGTCAGCATGGCTCTATTAAGTCATTTGAGAATTCTTTCTATGCTATACTACATGTTTTTTTTAGAATTTAAAAAATTCCATTAAGGCGAGTTTTGACAGTCTACCAAAACCTTATTATAAAAATAGCAAAAAGCTGAGAATAGAACAAGGAGAAGAAGAAATGGGAAATATAGTCCCATAGGTAGGAAAGAAAAAGGGAATAGGAGGAGAAGAGGAAGAGAAAACCATGAGGATGCCCTGAAACAAAAACCAACCATAAGCCAAAAATCTGCTAAGCCTCCTCTTTGACTTCAACATTTGCATCCTTAGGTTCTTCCTTGATCTCATCCTCACTATCATCATTTGTAATGTTAGAAGCAACATTATTCTTGTCATCATCCTTGACATCATCCACAAAAATTTCCTTGTCACCATCCTCAAAAAATTTCTTCTTGAAAAATAGCAAGTTCAAAGCATTGTGAAGGTTTGCAATGTGGGCGATGCAATTGGAAGTCAAGTTGATGATATACTGTTTCAGGCATAGATCAGAAACGTCCTTGTCCTCATCATCCAAATATAAAACCAAAGTATTTTTTTCTGTGCAAGCTATTGAAAATGTGAATATGATCTTACAACTTTCTTGATCTTCTCAAGAGCCTCAAATTTTATTTTCTTCCTCAAGGCTTTGACCTCCTTGATAGTAGCATGTTTCTTGGCTGGCATAGCTTGGGAATGGGAGGAGGATGGACTATCTTGAACCTAGATAGTCTTGGAAATTATGGGGATAGGTTTACCTTTAGAGGGATGAACATAAGGAGTTATAATGCCTTGGGGGAAATGGGTAAGCCAGTGATTATATAGGATATTTAAAAGCCCCATGTCAGGATCATCAACGATGATGAATTTCATGATAGATTTCATCACGCTATTCCAAGGGGTAGGAAGTTTTGATCTCTTCATGTCAATACTTGCTTTCTTGCATAAATCCTTGTCCTTGATTTTCATAAGCTCTACCTACCAATTGTGCTTCTCACGTTGAATGGACCTCCCTCTTGTCATTTGTCCAATGAGCTAAACAACTAGCTTAATGTCAACTTTAAAAGTTTTTTGATCAAAACTTTGCCATTGTTCCAGGTATCCAAGAAATTTGTGGTAATTTCAAAATCATCTCCTATGAAGCTTTTAAAGAAAGGCATGAAATCTCTCTCAGTGAGCATGGCCTCAGCCACGGGGTCCATAACAACAGAGGAAGACTCGACAAAGCTCATGATTGTAAGGCACATGAGGTACTTGGATCTAGAACAGAGGGGAAGATTTGCAAGAAGTAATGAGAAAATGGCTCACTATAAATAAATAACAAGTGAGGACCCCTCTTGGGATTATGAAACTTATCTTATTTGATAGGGAACTGAACAATCCGAGAGATTTGACAAATGCAATTTTTGATGTAAGCATTCCCATGCAAAATGGAAAAAGTCGTAGAAGAAAGATTGTGATTAGATGGCCAAACCTTCTTATTGAGCGACGTGAAGGGATGAAAATGGATATGGTGGAGAGTGTGAAGGATAATGGGCAATATGGAGGCCATGGTAGGGATACCAATAATCAGGGTGATGGTGTGGAGGATGAGGTGGAGGTGATTGGTGGATAACGGGCACGTGTGGGCATAGCCAACAGGGATATAGAGGACAAGGTGGAGGTGCAAAAGGAGGGGTGGATGTGATTGGTGAAAAAATGGCACCAATGAAGAAGGTCAGTAGGGGTATGGTTTTTGCCTTGGAAGGTGGAACCACGAATCCCAAAATTAAGGATTATGATAGAAATGGGGTGATTACGATTTAAGGTGATAATTCCTTGGAAAAGATCGATGAAAAATCTAGGAAATTTGAAAATCTCATTAGCACTGATGGCACCAAGTGTCAAGGAAATGTGGATGCCAAAGGGGATTAAAAAAGACAACACAACAACTGGTTGGTCAGGTATTAATAATGGTTGTTGAAATAACCCCCCGCACATGGCTAAGGAAAACCAAGATAAAACTAGAATAGGGGACCACTGTGGAATAACAATAGAATCATTCAAATCATTTGATTATTCATTAGCATTTGGTGTTCTTTCATGTTCCACTAGGTTGCTAACCTTTTGCAAAATGCCGTGTGTCCACGTGGTCAAGATAACAACGTTGACACCAAAGGTTGTCTAACTTGTCCACCACGTTGTTATTTTCTTTGAAGGAGTGTTGAAAAATAATCTCCTGATGAATAAGGATGAGACTTTTGACTTCCTCAATACAATCCTTGACCCTCTAGGTGGGCTTCCTATTATTTCTTAGGTAGCTTATTATATTGAGAGAATCTCCTTCAACTATCAACCTTCCCAGATAATTTCTTGCTATTGAGACTCCTCTCCATAGGGCTCTTGCTTTAACAACATTATTTTTCTGCTCACCAAGACTTTTGACAAATATGAATATGACTTGACCACAATGATCTCTGAGGATTCCTTCGACACCCGACTTTCCCAAATTTCATTTGGTAGCTCCATAAAAATTTAACTTGAGCCATCCAAGTGGAGGAGGAGTCCATTTAGAATTGGCTCTAATGTTAGGTGGAGGATGCTTAGGTATTTTGACAAGAGAAATATTCAAGGACCTTCCAAGGAAAGACTCAAAATTGGATGTGGGACTGGAATATGGAGGAATAAGAAGCACATTTTCTTTGGCAATGGAGATGATTTTATTAAAAATAAAATCTAGAACCATCCTACGGTTGGAGAATATTCTACGGTTTCTTTCAAGCCAAATTTTCCAAAGGAAATGGTGGAGACAAGAGGTCCAAAGGAACTTCAGATGGGGGTTACGAAAGGGACTAGGCCATTGGAAGAAGAGGTCAACAATTGAACCTGGCTTGACCCATAGGATATGGAAGAATTGGAGGATTTTATTGAGGATGGAGGAAAACTTGCTATACTACATGTTATTCCATGTGTAGCAGATGTAATTAGAATGATGGTGGCTAGTATTGGGGTAAAAAAATCCCAACTTATTATGCATGTAGTACCATACAACCCTTTTGAAAAAATTCCATTGCATTGGGAGGTTGTTGTATTTGTTTGTTACACATTCAACCATCTTAAAATCTTTGCACAATATCTAAGATGCAATACAAATACATCCATAATTCAATTCTAGAGGTGAGATCGTTTATCATTGGGGGCATAAATATTAATAATCTTGAATGAATGATTATTAATGTTGAAAAGAAGCCATTAGACCCGATAAATGGGGTTACATCTATGTCCAATTAAATCTGGACACCACCTAATAGAAATGAGGGTGGTAAATTTACCATGTCCTATATCATGATCACCATGGAAAACATTTAGTTGACCATATGGTATGACAAGCTATAAATAGCAAAAAACCTCAGATCTTTAATTCTTGTAAACAAAGAATGTTGAGATCGAGATACCTTTGTCAAGTTTTCCATATGATATACTTACTTTTAGAGTCTATCAAACCCCTACCATTCCATGAAATAAAATTCATGGAAGATGTTGATCGAGCAACATAACCTCGCTTTTAAGCTCAACCGAAACTCCATAGTTGTTTTATGTCTACATAGACTCCTAGTTAGGTGTATAAATTGCCAATTGCATAGTTGATGTGAAACGTGGGTATTTTTCAAATGCAAACTCATCAACCTCCTCCGTGTATCTTGGGTTGCATGAACACCTAGCAATCATTAGAGGATATGACAAAGGAGGACTTAATATTTATATTATGGATGTTTTAAATTTTATGTAAATATTACATATTTATTTTAAATGCACTTCTTAATGAACCTTGAACTACATTTATAATAAACCTCAAAATATATATTGCTTAGTATTTTTAGTTTCATTCTGTAAATATTTTTTTATTATTAAATGGAAAATAAAGGGTTATGAAAGGATCCATGAACCTTTTGCATATATATACAACCAAGACTACAAGAAAATTTCTAACAAATCCCAAGAAGAAAAACATCAAGACAAAAAGGTCTAGCCCTAAAACACCAAAGAGAGGAGCTATAAAACTGGAATATACAAAACCATAGTAGCCTATTCCAATCCCTCCTTGAAAATGCCATGATTTTTTTTGAAGTAATTCATCATCCAAGTGATTTTCTCCACATATATGGTAGACATTTTAATGGATCTACTAAGGGAGTTGATAAGATCATTTGTTGTTTTTGATCCATTCTCCAGAATTTTCAAAGGGTATCGAGCCCTCAAAGGATCTTCTCCTTTCTTGGATGAACTTCCAACTTTGATCTTATGCTTTTTTCTAAGGCCAAGACCAAGATCTCTAGAGATTTCAAGATTTGAGACATGTTAGGGCTTCTCTTACATTTTAAATCTAAGGCATTTTGAATACCTAATAGCATTGACATTTTCCTTAGGGGTCTTCTGACCTTCAACCTTCACCATTGGACCTTTAGGATTTTCCTCCTTATTCTCCTTAAGAGAATCAATAGCATATTTAAGTGACCATTCTAAGGAAGTCAGGGTTTGAAGTCATGGGATCTTTAATCTCAAAGTTTTTAGAAGAAAAACCCTTGCTAGTCAAATCAATCACAAGCCACCAAAGACTATTTTTTCCACCTTATACCCATAATTAAACACATGTTATACCCATAATTAAACACATGTTCAAACAATAGTTTCAGATGACCTTGGTGGAGAGGGTTGGAGATTTTATTGTGCTTCACCTGATCCACCATTTTTTAATGGAAGAGAATAAAAATATAGTCATGTTCATCAATCTTCTCCTTTGCATGTGGTTTAATAAAGCAAAATGGAAGCTACAAACAATGGTAACTTATTCGTTCTAAGTAAAATAATCCATCACCACTAGCACTACTCTGTTCCAAGGAGATTTAAGAGATTCTTGGAGGTAGCCATTTTGGCATTTGACCAGGTGCTCACCTTTGCCTCTAAAAACATTAATTTTCTGGCTAGGGAGTGTCTAGTCTTGTTTATGCATTCCCCATCAATAGGAAGACCCGACACTTCATAGATAGGGAGAATGAAAATGTTGAAATCCATTCCCTTTGCCTTGACTTTATTGTCCTCTCAAGTGTAAGCAATTTTTTTAGAAATATCAAAATCAAATCTGTTAAATTTCCTCACTAAATTCATCAATCATCCTTTCTCCAATATTATCTAAACTTCATCATCCAATGTTAGAGTGTCCAATTCAATACATTTTAAATAGCTTATCATGGTCTAAAGGAATATTATATTATACGAGTGAGGGCTTTTGTAGTTGAACGAGCTTTAAAAATGATCCAACTAAAGGCAATTGTAACTAGCACAAGGTAACTTCTCTTTCCCCCTTAATTTAAAAATATTGTCTTCACCTAGAAGCTTCATAAATAAATGGTGGGTCTATGACCCAATCTTTCTCTTAGTTCTAAGAAATATTCACCACCTCAAACAATAATGACGAGAATTAATAGTCAAAGCATTCCTCCAATACGTAAAACTAGAATAAACTTCCTTGAAACCAATGCTTAGAGCAAGAGATATGGAAATTAGTCTTCCAATGGATTAAAATATCTAGTGCATTGAAAAGCACAAACATGACAAGGCACACACACATAAGGGAGACACTAGACACGTGTGCATCATGCCACCTCACCATAGGACTACCAATGACAAGAAGTAAACAACATAAATATTATTTTAGTGCTAAGTATTTTTATTTTAAGATTGAATATCCTATAAAAACATCTCCAATGGAGAGCTTATAAACCTTAATGTATGTTATATTACAATTTGATTATTATAAACTATATAAACTATAAGTATAATATAAAAGGTATGGAGGCATGTGGATGAGGGCTAGGGATTAGTAATGTTCTAATCAATCATAATTATTTGATTAATTACAAATAAACAATTTGGATTGTATAAAAATTAATTCAATACAGGGTTATGCATAAGGGGTCGACCCCAAAATGTATTTATAAAAATTTGACGAATCAGTTTCGAAATACAGGTGAATAGTGTCCAAATGCATGCAGAAGGTTCACTATTATTAGTGGCAATGTTGGAAATTTACACCTAAAATGGTCAAATTATTATAAAATTGAGGCGAATCGACCCCCAAAAACATTTGCACCCAGTAATTTTTGGCTAATGGGCCCTGGTGAAGGGTCCCAAATATCAGCCAATTCTAAATTTTGAAAATCCTAATTCTAGCCAATTTGGCGATAAATAGCCGCTATGCATAACCCTGATTCAATATTATTATATGTAATTTAGTTCTTTTAATTTTTTTAATAAATTATATCTCATTGCAATGGCCCACTTATATACAACAATTTGAAAATTACACATGTATTGTTTGGTAAGATTTAAGCCTTTGGTTTCGTTCTTGAAAATTTTATATATTTTAAAATTTTATTGTCAGATTAATATTTAGTAAACTTATTTTAATGTTAATTTAATATTATATTATATTCATGTACACAATTGTATTGCAATAGTTTGACAATTATACATGTATTGTTTGGTAAGATTTGAACCTTGATTTCCTTTTGGAAAATTTTATATATTTTAAATTTTAACTGTAAAGTTAATATTTAGTAAACTCAATATTCAATATTATATTGTATTCATGTTACTTGTAAGTGTTCCATTAATACATTTATTTTGATACATAAAGAAATCAGTAACTCCCTTTCCTTTTTAATAACTAGTCATAAGGTCAAGTCACATTGCCTCTGATCGTAGCATCAAATAATGGTGCTACCACTTTAACCCCCATCTCACCTTGATAAACATAACCTGGAGTGAGGGAGACCCATAATGGGTCAGGCTTGGTACCACCATCATCAATATAGCACACACTCAATAGAATCAGGTCAAACTACTACCTTTGCACAAATTGGACATGCCACTAAGGTTTGATCCTAGGTCTCCTCTTGGTAAGTGCCCAATGTCTTACCAATCCACCTAGTCCTCGGGGACTAATATTACTTGATGTTATTTTTTGGTGCTATCAAAAAAAATATACATTAGTGTCCTTGTAACATTGATGTATGAACCAAAAAAGTTAATTTTAAAAAGAGATGTTTTTTTAACTATGAAAACATCTATTAAGAATATAAAATATAATAGTGTATGTATTGAGATTTACAAATCCCTATAAATAGTTAAAGTAAAAGTCATTGAAAGGCTTTTGATATTGATATCAAATATAATAACTTCTCTGAAAAAATAAAAATAATATTAAAAAAAATCATGTTATAATAAGATACGCATTATTTTTTGTATTATGATAAATAAAGGGGTTTTAAAAGGGTTCTAAACATTTTAAAATTGTTGAAGAGCTCCTTATGTTTACATGGTTTTTTCTTAGATGAAAACCTAAGTACTTACAACTATGATACCTCTCAAAGGTCTAATAGATATTATAACAGTGTATTGTATGATATTCACAAATCCCTAAAGGAAAAGTCATTGAAAGACTTCTAACATTAATACCAAATATAAATAATATTAAAAAAATCATGATATAATAAGATAAGCATTATTTTATTATTATTATTAAGGTAAATGAAGGGGTTTTAAAAGGTTATAAATTTTTTACATTTATTAAAGAGATCTTTAAGTTTACATGGGTTTTTATTAGATTAAAACTTAAGTACTTACCACTATGATAAGGTCTAATACATATGAATTTTTTTTTTTTGGATTTTTTCAGTGAGTTCACTTGTGACTATTATAAGACAAATTATTATTTAATTTTAATATTATATTATAAATTTGAACAAAGAATATTATTTTTAAAACAGTTATAATTTTTTTATCACATTATGAGATGATTAATGCATAATAATATATTTTTTAATTATTTTTATAAAACATTTACACACTTTTTCAATGTGTTAGATGGAATTGAAATAAGTGAAACAAGCCTCACCTGTATTACATCATTACCACATAGTGGTATTCCAACAAAGCTTGGATATTATCTAAGTATCATTTGGCAAGATTGGAACCTGGGTCTCCTTGAAATGTTGAGGAATTTATGAATTTTACTATCACACTATGAAATGATTAATGCATAATAACGGTTTTTTTATGTTTTTTTATTATTATTTAATTATTGCGAAACTTCTATGACCAATGCATAGGGATGATCAAGAGTCTCCTCCAACTATGATTCCTCTTAAATTTGAGAGCTATGCTTATCAATAGGGAATTTAATACATAGCCACCACACACCCACCCCCTCACACATTTGCCCACATCAAGGTTTGAACCTTAGACATCTCGAAGAAGAACCAAATCTTGAACCATTGTGTTGTCCCCTTGGGAATAACACCATTGGATGTTGTTACTATAAACCTTGGCCCATTGGGTTAGATGAAGTCAATGGAACCCCATCCCTCAAAGGCATCAAATTGGTTCAACTAATTGGTAAACATTATGTCCTTACCATCAATCATATCCTCTTTTGGGTACACCGTGGTTTGAACCTTAGACCTTCCCAAAAAAAAGTCAAAACCCTAACCATTATGTTGTAGTAGTTAAACTAATAATACATTTTTTTTTAATAGTATTTTTTGTTTAACAATATTTTTAAATATCTTTTCGTGTATAGATAAAGAAGGGTTGCCGACTACCACTATTTGTTATATGCAATAATTAATTTAGTTAATAAATAAAAACACTTAATATGACTTTATATTGATGTTTCAATAATAAATTTAAAAAAATCAATAAAGTTATTGAACATATTGAGTTTAAAAAAATTACTACTGAAAACACATTCACGTGAGGAAGGTATGTATATTCATTCTTTTGATGTTAATGCTTGTGAAATGGCATGTATAAATATATTGACGAATAAATATTCAAGTTGTGGACGATTGTTTTTTTAATTATAATAGGGGAAGCATCAAAACTTAAGGAACTTTAAAAAATTGACAATTTTGTAATTTTTATATGTATAATGGTATTTGATAGAACTTTTCAAATAAAATTTGATTAAAAGTGTCAAAGAGAATAAAAATAATATTTATTATATTAAATATTTTTAGGAAGTATTATTTTTTAGATTTTTTTTATTGATTATAGAAGGGGTTTTAAAAGGATCTTCAAACCTATTACAAGTAAGGTTTTGAAAGGCACTCCCAAACCTTAGATCTATCAATAAGACATCAAGAAAGATTGAGCTAGATTTTACAAATCAAACCTGAAAATTCAATGAAACAACCTTCTAGCAAATAAGTCGCAGAGTTTTATCAAGTAAATACAAGAGATTGTCCTATGGTCAAACCACCGTGTGCTCTGAATCTAAAGCAACGAAGAAAAATAGCATAATAATGAAAATGCTATATTTAAAAATTAATTTACAAATAAAAACTGCCCAAACCAAAGCATTTGTTGTCTAACAAGAAATGAGAACAGAGGAATCATGTCATCACAATCAACAAATCTATCCAACAAAGCTCATAATAGGAGAAACCCTCATGAGAATAGCCAGTTTAAGAAAAAAATAGTAGAAATACCAGCCAACAAAATCCACAGCATAAAAACCAGGAGATCTACATAAGAAATTCCATGAAACTCACAAATCCCATTGGAGCCAACCAAAAGAGTTTCAAGAACAACTACTCTCAGGTACAAGAAAAAGGAGATAGCAACATTCCACATCGCACCTGAGAGGGAGAAGGGTAAGATCTTAAAAAAAGCCTTAGAACCCTGGGATCAAACACACCACCACTGCTGAAATTAGAGAAAGAGATCTTTGCAGACCACCAAAGCTAGGAAACCCACCAAAGACATGAGGCCAAAATTTGAAAGTCACCACAACATAACAACCCACTTTCAACCCAACTGGTTTGGGTTGGTATTTGGTCTTGTCTCCTTGGAACAACCAAATACAACAAGAAATTACCGAATCCAAAAGAAAGCGGCACAAATTAGCCACAAACGCACTATTAGTAGAGAACTATAGCAATAGAGTCATCCAAGCACCATCCAACCAGAGCAGCCAAGCCATCAAAGCCAAAGCCAACCAAGGGGAACACAGTCAGAATTTTACAACCAAACACCATACCAAGCTCACCCCAACGGGTTTGGATCGGTAGATGACCCTTTCCTCTCCTTGGAAAGCCAAAAAAATATGATACTACCAAACCTAGATGAAATGCTGCACAATCCAACCAAGTCCCTGAAACTAGCAAAGAACCCAAGAAACGCAACCACCCAACAAACCCACCAACCAAAGCAAGAGCCAGCCAAGGGGTCAACAACCAGAATTTTCCATTACATTATAATGGTCCAAGATCACCCCTACAGGTTTGGGTCAACATTCGGACCTCTTCCCTAGATAAGAGTGATAATGACTAACCCATAAAAGAGTAGAACATACCAATAGAAATTCCAGTAAGCAAAACATCCTGATCACGAACTACAACAGAGAAACTAAACATACCTAACCGCTAGATCCAAAATGGGAGAAAAGAGGCCTCCCGCTCAAAGGGTTTTAGAGCATCGAAGCCAAAGTGGGAGTGACTTCTCTCTTGTATTTATACAAATGCAAGAGAGAAGCCCAACATCCCAAATAAAAACCAAAACCCAAAACATTTTCATGTATTCCATTTAAAACAATATACACCAAACCTTTATTTTTTTAACATTCTTGATACTTTTAAGTAAATATTATATGAAAAATATAATAATTTTTTGAATATTTTAATTAATATAATCTTTAATTTTCATTAATAAAATTTATTTCATCTTTAAAAATTGAAAAGAAGAAGATTAAATTGCTTTTGACCTCAATGGAAATCTAATTCTATAATAAGCCGGTAAAATATATTTATATATATTCAAATAAAGTTTCCTTCTACTATTTATAATTTAAACAATTATTTCAACTTTTAAGCAACTTCAAATATAAAGCACTTATAATTTGAGGAAAAAAATATCTAATGATAAAGATATTGGTTTTCCTACGGTGACCGGATTCACTGAGAGGATGGCCGGATATGTCCAGCTGGATACTTTGACTGTATGTTAAAAAAAACCAAAAAAAAAAAAAAAGTTTAACGTACATTTTCATGCCTGCAAGTACCTAGTCCTCTTAGATTCATGCCAACTGTATATGCGCCCGGCATCGTCCACGATATTTGTGCTTTAGAATTAACGGGGTAGATTCATAATCATACGGTCATATGATGGAACAGAGATCACCATCAAATCAGTACTCTTTGGAGTAGGTCCCCTTCAAATCTGTCTTGTTACTTCAGAGATCGCTATGTATATTTACAGCCAAAATCTCTATGGCTTTCTCTGAATCTTCCCCCAAAAACTGAGTGACTTCTCTCTTGTATTCGTACAAATACGACACCACAAAGAAGAAGAACAGGTTCACAAATAACAGCACACCCAAGAATGCGTAATAGTAATCCAGATGCGACGCATTCAAGTTATTCAGAATCCACCCTCTGAATTCTGAATGACTTAAAGTTGTAAGGGGGGAATTATTGGTTCACTTCAATTTTCTTTGGCAAAATGAATACAATGAATATAATTGATCCTCTCACCCCTCATAACTATCATACATGGAAACCCAAAATATTAAATCTCATTTCTCAAAAAGGGCTCACACACCTGCTAGAAGAAAAGCAACCTGAATTTGAAAAAGAATATGAAATATTTGTTCATAAAGGAAAGATGTATGAAACAATGGGTATTATAAGCACTAATGTAAATGAAAGCTTATGGTTTCACATTACAGATTGTAAAACTCCTTATGAAAGTTGGGAGAAACTAAAGAACTTATTTGGAAAAGTAGATCAAATAAGGTCAATGCAATTAGAGGCAGAATTAACAACATTATCTCCTAAAGACTTTAGCAATATTGTTGACTTTCTCACCAAATTTAAAGAAGTCCTTACTCAATTTAAAGGTAGTGGAAAGGATAAAAAATATGAAGAATGCATCTATCTAATTCTTTCTAAATTAAATGGTGTATTTCAAATATTTGCAACCACCTTTCTATCTACAAAATATGCTCTTGGTGCAAGTTTCAAAATGCCCTCCTTAGAAGAATTTTGTGAGAGACTAACTAGAGAAGAAACAAAACTTGCAAAGTATGAGATCTCTTCCTCTTCCTCTAAAGCCTTAGTAGCATCCACCTCCACTAAAGAAAAATTCAAAAAGAAAGAAAGAAGTCCCATAACTTGTACTCACTACAAAAATAATGGTCATTCTGCAAACAAATGTTGGAAAATATTACAACAACTAGAGGCAACTATGAAGGATCAAAATATAGACAATAAAAAGCAGATAGGAAAAGCCCTAAATGTTCAAGGGAAGACCACCAATACTTCATCTAATTACTGGGTCCTAGATTCTGGAGCAACTCATCACATGACTGCTTCAGATGAGTCATTCTCTTCTATCTCCTCAAGTTCAACATGTAGCATAGAAGTTGGTGACTCTTCCTTTATCCCAGTCAAAGGAAAGGGTGACATATCCATTGATGGTGGCTCTATCAATAATGTTCTCTATGTTCCAAACATTGCAACAAATATCCTCTCCATCTATCATATTTGTACTTTTGGAAAGGGGAAAACTGTTCTCTTCTCTCCAACAGGAGTTGAGATAAGAGACTTTCAAGACCCCCACTCTCTTATAGCCAAAGGAGATATTGATCACAACACTCACCTATTTCACTTCAAAGGATTCAAAAATCCAGAAGGGGCCTCCTATTTTGTGGCTCATGGAGATCTTGAAAGCAAAATTTGGCATGAAAGGTTTGGTCATCTCAGTTATAACTACCTAAAGGAATTGAACACCCATGAAATGGTAACAGGTTTACCTCAAGTCTCTTCTATTGATGGAGTATGTCCTGGATGTGCTCTTGGAAAGCAACATCAAGATCCTTTCCACCCAAGTGGTTCTCTAAAAGCCTCATCCCCTCTAGAGTTAATCCATAGTGACTTGATGTTTTTTCTAGAGCCTTCTTTCAAAGGAGAAAAATATGCTCTAACCTTCATTGATGACTTTTCCAGAAGAACTTGGGTCTACTTCCTAAAATACAAAAGTGATGTTCTATCCCACTTCAAAATCTTCAAAGCCTTAGTTGAAAATCAGGCCTCTTGCAACATCAAGCAAATTTGCACAGATAATGGGGGGAATACTGCAGTAATGAGTTCTCAATATTTCTATCAAGTCATGGCATCATTCATCAACATTTTGTCTCCCATAATCCATAGCAAAATGGCATTGTAGAGAGGAAAAACCAAACATTGAAGGAAATGGCAAACTGTATGCTCCATTCAAGAGATCTTCCAAAAGTTTTTTGGGTAGAAGCTATTAACTGTGCAAACTATATTCAAAACCGCACACCTCATAAAGCTCTTGACCATTTAACTCCTGAAGAAGCATGGACTGGCTCAAAACTAGATGTCTCCTTCTTCAAGATTTTTGGGTGTACTGCTTGGGCGCACATCCCAAAGAAGAAAAGGAAGGCTCTAGATAAGAAAAGCAAAAAGCTCATCTTTGTTGGTTATTGTGAGGAAATGAAAGCATACAGGCTCCTTGATCCCACAACTCATGAGGTATTTTTTCATAGGAATGTCCAATTTGATGAAACATTCCCTCAGAAAGATCCTCAACCATCCTCTTCCTCTATTGAGCCTTCTCCTATAGTAGAACCTCAATATAATGAAGAACCAACTTTAGAGATTAATTTAGAGATTGATGATCAAGATGAGGAACCTATAACTCCAACTCAAAGTCTTTCCACTCCTTCTACTCCTTCCACTATGCCAAAATGGGCCCACACCATTGTTAAAGAAGCTACTCCTTACATCCAAAATCTTCCATCATCCAGATTAACCAACTCCATAGGCACTGGTCTTGTCTGTCAGTCTATTTCCTCTGATCCTCAATCCTTCAAAGAAGCAACTGGTATTAAAGAATGGGATGATGCCATGGAAAATGAATTCTCTTCCTTAATCAAAAATGAAACTTGGGATTTAGTTCCCCTACCTAAAGGAAGGAAATTAGTTCATTGTAAATGGATTTACAGAACAAAATATGGGCCTAATGGAGAAATTGACAAACACAAAGCTCGCCTAGTAGCCAAAGGTTTCTCTCAAATTGAAGGAATTGATTATGCTGAAACCTTTGCACCAGTTGCCAAAATGGATTCTGTTAGACTGGTTCTTGCTCTGGTTGCTTCCCAAAAGTGGCATGTCTTTCAAATGGATGTAAAAAGTGCTTTCTTACATGGGGACTTAAAGGAAGAGATATTCATGGAACAACCTGCTGGTTTCACTCAAGACTCCTCTCTTGTTTGTAGGCTAAAGAAGTCTCTCTATGGCCTCAAACAAGCTCCTAGAGCTTGGTATGAAAAAATGGACTCCTTCCTTCTTTCCTCAGGTTTTTCTCATTGTGAGTCCGATAACACAGTCTACATTTGGAGAGATGAAGGAAAAATCACCATACTTGTTCTATATGTTGATGATCTACTACTCACTGGTAGTGACTTCGCTCACATTCAGACTATAAAAGACTCCCTCTCTAAAAAATTTGATATGGTTGATCTGGGTCTAGCTCATTACTTCCTTGGGATCCAAATAAATCAAACAGATGCAAGAATTTCATTGTGTCAACAAAAATACACTCTAGATCTTCTTCAAAGGTTTAAAATGATAGATTGCAAACCTTCTCCTACACCTTTTCAGTCTGGAGTCAATCTAAGTACTTCCTGCACATCCCCTCTATGTGATGCAACTCTATACCATCAGCTTGTAGGGAGTCTGTTATACCTTACTCATACTCATCCAGATATCTCATATGTTGTTGGCTTAATATCCAGATTCTCACATCAACCTCATTTTAGTCACTGGCAAGCAGCAAAAAGAATCCTTCGCTACTTGCAAGGAACTACTCACTTTGGGCTCTTATATGAGGGAAAATCCATGGATATCATTGGCTACATGGATTCAGATTGGGCAGGTTCAGTAGAAGACAGATGTTCAACTTCTGGCTATGTCTTTTGTCTTGGTTCTTCGCCAATTGCTTGGTTATGCAAAAAACAACAAGCAATGGCCTTATCATCTACAGAGGCAGAATACAGGGCAGCAATTTTAGCAAGTCAGGAAGCTCTTTGGCTTCATCAGATTCTAAGAGAATTTGGTTTTTCCCATGACAAACCTATTACTCTTTGGTGTGACAATCAGAGCACAATTCATATTGCACGCAATCCAGTTGAGCATCAGCGCACCAAGCACATTGAGATACACATGCACTTCATTCGACAACATATTCAGAATGGGGACATATACTTGGACTATATTCCAACTGAAAATCAAGTTGCAGACATCTTCACCAAGTCATTTCCTTCTCCGCGTTACATACAGTTGCGAGAGAAACTTGGAGTATTACAACTACATTGAAACAAAGGTCTTTCACCTCTCCTTTTATTATTGTATTCTTTGGAGGATGGTTTTTTCCCATGTGGTTTTTTTACCATCTCTCATATATATTGTAAATGAGTACCTCATCAGGCCATGTTGTCGGGACTCATTATTTTTTGTTATTAAGGACAATCTTCGCCATCCGAAGACATGCCTCTTTATTTCATAGCAGATGGTTTTTCCCATGTGGTTTTTCACCATCTCTCATATATATTGTAAATGAGTACCTCATCAGGCCATGTTGTCGGGACTCATATTTTTTTGTATTAAGAGGACAATCTTCGCAAACCGAAGACATGCCTCTTCCTTTTTCTTTTTGATAGATGGTTTTTCCCATGGGGTTTTTACCATCTCTTCAAAAAGAAACCATTGTACATGAGTACCTCATCAGGCTCTATTTCCGGGACTCATTTGCACAATACACCCCTAGTATCACTTAAGGGGGGTGTTAGAATAAGTAATTATTCTCTTAAGTTCTACTAGGATAGACTTACTTGAGTTTCCACTCCTTCATGAGTCAGGTGAACTCTCAGTTATAGTCTAGATCAGATTTGATGAGTTGTTGTAATCCAACGACTCTCAATGATCAACTTTGTTATTTATACAAAGTTGATCCATGGAATAATCAATCAGTTCATTGAGCTTCTCTACAAGTCTTGTGATGTGTTGCAGATCTATTTCCTTCTTTCAATAGAATATTGTTTTCTAATAGTCATCACAATCAATAAATCTATCCAATAAAGCACATAATAGGAGAACCCCTCATGAGAATAGTTGGTTTAAGAAAACAACACTAGAAATATCGGCCAACAAAATCTATAACATAAAAACTAGAAGATCTACACAAGAAATTCCATGAAACTCGTAAATCCCACAAGAGCCAACCAAAAAAAATTCAATAACAACTGCTCTCAGGTACAAGAAAAAGGAGATAGCAACATTTCACATCACACTTGAGAGGGAGAAGGGTAAGATCCCAAAAAAATCATAGAACCCTAGGATCAAACACACCACCACTGCTGGAATTGTATAAAGAAATCTTTATAGACAACCAAAGCTAGAAAACCCACTAGAGACATGGGGCCAAAATTTGAAAGCCACCGCAACATAACAATCACTTTCACCCCAACTAGTTTGGGTTAGTATTTGGTCTTGTCTCCCCAAAACAACTAGATACAACAAGAAATTACTGAATCCAAAATAAAGCAACACAAATCAACCACAAATCCACTATTAGTAGAGAACCGTAGCAATAGAGCCATCCAAGCACCATCCAACTAGAGAAGCCAACCAAGGGAACACAATTAAATTTTTGTAGCCAAACACCATATCAAGCTCACCCTAACAAGTTTGGGTTGATAGATGACCTTTTTCTCTCCTTGGAAAGCCAAAAAAACAAGAAACTACCAAACCTAGATGAAATGTTGCACAATCCAACCAAGTTCCTAAAACTAGCAAACAACCCAAGAAACACAACCACCCAACACACCCACCAACCAGAGCAAGATCCAACCAAGGGGTCAACAACCAAAATTTTCCATTGTATTATAATGGTCTAGGATCACCCCTATAGGTTTGGGTCAACATTCGACCCTCTGCACCAGATAAGAGTGATAATACCTAACCCATAATATAGCAGAACATACCAATAAGACCCCTAATAAGCAAAACACCCTGGTCACGAACCATAGTAGAGAAACTAAGCATACCTAGTAGCCAGATCTGGAATAGGAGAAATGAGACCTCCCACTCAAAGGGTTTTAGAGTGTCAAAGCCGAAGTGAATGTGAAAATTTCGCATAAGAAACCCTCATCACTCTTTGGACTTGAATTTTATAAATTATTGTGGATTAACAAAGATTATATAAAATTGTAAAATAAGAAAAGCAAATAGAAATTCAAATATTTAAAAAATAATAACTACAAATATGACATATTATTTGAAAACTTCAATAATAATAATACACGTTAAATTTTTATTTATTTTTATCTGATTAAATAGAATTGAAATACTTCACATTTCTTGCTTGTATAATTGTTCATAGTACATCATCACGGTACTAACTAAATAGAAGATTTAAGGTTTAAATTTTAGAAGATATAATTTTACAACATATTCTAATAATGAATGTATGGTTAAATAAATACATATTAAATAAATAACATCATCTATGAAATGGTCCACCAAGATTGAAAACTACTTTATTAAAATATAAATTAAGTGAACAACATATTAGACTCATATAGCATATAACCCTATGGACACTAACTAAATTAAATATTGTGCTACTTTACCATGGTGTTTTTATATGTATCTCTTCTATTATATATATATATATATATATATATATATATATATATATATATATATATATATGTGGTTAGTGAGAGAAAACCTTGCAACCAGCACACATGACTAAACAATCTTTCCCCAACCAACACACCCATATATATATATATAGTTAGTTAGTTAGTTAGTTAGTGAGAGAAAACCCTACAACCAACACACATGACTAAACAATCTTTTTCCAACCAACACACCCAATGGCTCCTCTCTTGAAGAAGAGCCAAAGCCCGAACCTTTGTGCTTAAAAAACCTATATTTTTAACCATTTAATATTACTTAATTTTGCACAATTATACACACCCAACCCCTCACACACCCAAGATGTGGTTTGAAACTTGAACCTCCAAAATAAAAACCAAAAAACCAAAACATTTTCATATATTCCATTTAAAACAATATACACCAAACCTTTATTTTTTAAACATTCTTGGTACTTTTAAGTATTATTAGTTTTTAAATATTTTAATTAATATATCTTTAATTTTCATTAAAAATTATTTCATCTTTAAAAATTGAAAAGAAGAAGATTGAATTGCTTTTGACCTCAATGTAAATTTAATTCTATAATAACCCGGTAAAATATATTTATATATATTCAAATAAACTTTCCTTCTACAATTTATAATTTAAACAATTATTTCAACTTTTTAGCAACTTCAAATATAAAGCACTTATAATTTGGACCAACATAAAAAAAATAAATATCTGGTTTTCCTACGGTGACTGGATTCACTGAGAGGGTGGCCGGATATGTCCAGCTGAATTCTTTCGCTGTATGTTAAAAAAAACCAAAAAAAAAAAGTTTAACGTACATTTTCAAGCCTCCAAGTACCTAGTCCTCTAGATGCCCCCACATTGTCCACGAGATTTGTGCTTTAGAATTAACGGGGTAGATTCATAATCATACGGTCATATGATGGAACAGAGATCACCATCAAACAGCACCCACTGTGGGGTTAGGTCCCCTTCTGATCTGTCTTGTTACTTCAAACATCACGTTGTATATTTACAGCCAAAATCTCTATGGCTTTCTCGGAATCTTCCCCCAAAGACCGAGTGACTTCTCTCTTGTATTCGTACAAATACGACACCACAAAGAACAACAACAGGTTCACAAACGACAGCACACCCAAGAATGCGTAATAGTAATCCAGATGCGACGCATTCAAGTTATTCAGAATCCACCCTCTGTGACCTCCTCTTCCCGTAATATTACTCACAATTGTAATGAGAAGGCTGCTCATGAAGGCTCCCACTCCCTGGGTGCTCGTATACAACGAAGTCCCCAGGCTCTGCATGCTCTCGGGGGCCTGGTCGTAAAAGAAATCGATTTTACCAATATCCAGTAGCGCATCCGCCATCCCCAGCAGAACAAACTGCGGCATCAGAGTAAAAATTGTTCTGGGCACAATCGCCTTCTTCTTGTCTTCAAGTCCGAGCTCCTTAACGACCTCTAACCGTTTAATTTCGGAGATCATTGCGATCACCATTGCAAGAACCTGGAGAGCCATGCCGGTCCCCATCCTCTGTAGCGCAGTTATGCCTTTGGGGTTTCCTGTGAATCTTCGGAGCAAGGGGACCAGAAGGCGATCATACACTACCGTAGTTATCAGCATGGAGAGCGTGAGGAATGCCGTGGCGCTGGCCGGCGGGATTTGGAAGCTGGAGCCCATGTGCCTGTCCAGTGTCTGTGCCTGCTTCACGAACAGAGTCCCAGCTTGTGTTATCATTGTGCTGGGAAGTATGGAAGCCAACCAAACGGGAAGCATTCCTATCATCAGCTTCGTTTCCTCCACTTGAGTCACAGTGCAGACCATTGAGCTACTGTTTGCATCACTTTTAGTAGCGGCCTTGTCCAGAAATCTGCAAGGCATAATGGGAACAAATTTATTACCTCAGGAAAAGGATGGATTAAATAGATTTGTATGATATATACTAACCTTAGGGCCGAGGTGTTAGCAATGGGGTATCTGCCTTTAACAACATATTCTTTTGAGTCGATTTCGTAAAGACAAGACGGATCTGAAGGAGACTTCACTTTCCAGTTCCTGGCCAAGCTTGTAAACACTTTGGCTATTCGTTTGAGAGGGCTGCCGGTTCGTATTTTATGCCTGTAGTAAGGAGTTCCGACCAAGAAGACGATGATAGAGATGATGAGCGCCGCTGTGATGAGCCCATAGCTTACCCCCCAGCTGACGTTGTCTTCTACGTAGATTAGGATCGTTTTGCCGAAGAGAGTGCCGAGGAAAATGGTGAACATCCACCAATTGAAGAAGTGGTTTTTGTGCGACTTTTCTCTGGGGTCGAAGTCGTCAAACTGATCCGCGCCGAAGGTGGAGATGTTGGGCTTGATTCCCCCGGCGCCCAGTGCCAGAAGGTAGAGGGCCAAGTAGAAAAATCCAGTTTGAAGGGTTGAGGCTTTATGGCACCCTTCGCCTGAGGAGCATTCCGGAGGTCTCAAAGATATCAAAGACACGGCTAATGTCAAAAGAATCATTCCCTGCGTATTCAAACAAGTCACATCAGCTCATTAAATAATGCTGCAGATCGATTGTTTGAAACTCATACCATCTAAGGCTCATAAGATCAAATAGTTGCAGACGTCTCACATGATTTGGGAGATCGTCAAGCTTCAAAAATAGAATAAGTTCTGAAAGATGGGATAACAGGTTGAAAGCAGAATTTGTTGCTAATTGTGACGTAATTAGCGCTATTTTCTATTTCCAGATCCACTATAAGACTATTACAGGATAGGCTTATCTTTCCAGATTGCTAAAAATATCCATATTAATATAACAAACAATAATATAAGACAATACGGGATATTAACGCTCCCGCTCATAGTCAAATTAGAAAATATGCAAGTATAAAGCCTCAGCTATATAGGATTATATTGAACAATAAATCTAGGAAACGTCTGTAGATGGAACTTGGAAAATTTTATAACATTGATAAATTCGTAAGACTGTAGGCAAAGACGATACTATTACCAGTACATAGACGAATGCAAAGACTAGGAATGTCCAGTAGCGGCCCCAGTGAGTGTCGGCAATGTAAGCGCCGAGAATGGGCATCATCCACATGGTTCCAGTCCAATTCGTGACATTTCTTGACGCAGAGACAGTGCCTTCATGCAGTTTGTTTGTCATATATATCACCAGATTAGCCCAAATTCCCCCAAAAGCCAGCCTCTCACAGAACTCGAACCCTGTCCATTTCCAGCAATTTTCCCACATCGTAAGCATTCCCAACAGAACATGAAAAAATAGATATGCTTAGATAAAGAAGTAATCCATTCCATACCCACGATGAAGGAACAGGCCTTCACTCCTCCAGTCTTGGCTCTCAAAACTGGCCTTCCTTGCAGATCGACGGACCCGTCTAATGCAAATTTCTGTGTTTCTGTTTCGGATGCCGTCCTCTCAGCAGCTTCCTCGGTCACCATTGTCTTAGACCTTTCCCAGGCCTTCAACCTACAAAATACAAACCCCTTTAAGAAAACATGAAGTGCTTAGATAACAGAGATCCAACCAAACATATATATAAAGATGAATCCCCAACTATATGTCATTGTGTCGTCAAGGATACGCATAGCAACTACTGTACATGCCTTTGGCAAACATTGTATGAAATGTGGTTGTGACAAATACCATAAACGTACTGGTTTTTGTCAACACGCCCATACTGGTTTTTGTCTCGATGCCCGTAGAGGTACAGTGCACCTCCTTTATACTATTTTGTTTTTTATGCTGGAAGATGCTGGTTTTTTTCACCATGGCCCGTAGAGGTAACCTCGGACCCTTTAAAGAATCCAATTATTTTTAAATTGAATTAAAAGCATATTTTTACAAATCATTTTAATCGGATTTAAAATTAAATTTTAAAATAAAATCTCAAAATCATATTATTATAAAATCTTTTTATAAATTATTTTATTTTTATTTTTATATTAAGAATACAAAGAAAACTATGAAACCTCTAAAACCGAGTACAAATTCGAACCTTGCACCTTTTGGTAGCATGTACCTCTTGGTCTCGACCTTTTTTTTATATCTTTTTTCCATTTTTATTAAAATTAAAAATTATAAATAAATTTATCATTAATTTTTAATTTAAACTAAAATTTCAAAATAAAATTTTAAAATTATATTATTATAATATTTTTTTTATAAATTATTTTATTTTTCTTTTTATATTAAACAATACAAAGAAACAATTTCAAACCTTGCACCTTTTGGTACCTCTTGGTTTCGACTTCTTTTTATAATTTTTTCCTACTTCCTATTAATATTTAAAAATTATAAATAAACTTATTATTAATTTTTTATTTTGAAATTTAAAATTTTATTATTATAATATTTCTTACAAATTATTTTATTTTTATATTAAACAATGCAAAATATAATTTACAAATTTAAAAAAATATTTAAAATCAGAAACAAATTTTAACTTTATACCTTTTAATAACTTAACCTCTTGATCTCAACTCCTTTTATATTTATTTTTCCTCCCTACTAAAATTAAAAACCAAAATAAATTTATCATTTAAATTATAACACCTTAACATAACTATGTCTTAAGTTATAAGAATATTATGCGCACAACTTTTTTTTCACCATAAGATATAATGTGGTGTTATTTGTCTACAATTTGAGTATTTAAATAGTTTATATATTTTAAGAAGTTAACTTTAAAATTTTAAATAAAAAAATTAATATTAAAATAAAAAGTTAGGTTTAGATTAAATTTTATAATATTTTATTTATATTATAATATATGTTTATAAATTATTATTATTTTTAGATTTGATTTTGTAATATTTTTATTGGGTGTATATAAAGATGACTTTGTAATTATTTAAAACATTTCCAAGTAAATTGAAGAACTCTCTGTAGATGTGTTGGTTGTGACATCTCTCAAAGATTTTTTATGCGAGTAATTTATTATTGATCATTTTCTAGTTTGTAAACTTGTGAGATATTCATGTTGTTAAGCAAGGAGAAAAATTAAATCTTGGGATAGAATGGTTGTTAATTCAAGGCTAAATCCCTACCCTCGTATTATAAAATGAGTCTATTCAAAAAGCTACAAAACCTAAAACAAAATGAGATGAATGTGAAAGACTACACGGAAGAATTTTACAAGCTCACTATTTGGGCTAGCCATATAAAATATGATGAAGAGAAAATTTCAAGGTATGTTGATGGACTCCGCATATCTATTCAATATGTGTTTAGTATGATGCTTTTGAGGTCATTAGAAGAACCCTATCAATGTGCTTTGAAGGTAGAAAAGTTTTGGCAATAATATAATTTCAAAGGAAGAGGATAATTCTCTATAGGAAGAGGATGATCAATTAGTAGTAGAGGGAAATATATATAATAAAGAGAAGCCAACACTTCTCAAAACAATAATTTCAATCAAAATACAAGAGGTGGAGGAAATTTCTCAAGATGAAGAGGCTACTACAATAGAGTAAGAGATAGAGGATTAATTGGTGCTTGTTATAGGTGTGGAGAAGCTAGTCATAGGGTATTTGAGTGTCCATAATTACATCAAGATAATGGTAGAGGAAATAAAGCAAGAAATGACATTGCTCGAGTGGAAAAAGAGAGTGTTGCTTCACCAAAACACATAGAGGAATTGGAGAAAGGAGAATTTCACATGATGAAGAGAGTGTTATTGAAACTAGCCAAGGTGGACCATGAACCAATAGAAATAAAGATCTTGTTTAGAACTATATATAAATTAGGAGGTAAATATTGTAAGGTCATTATCGATAGTGGAAGTATAGATAATTTGGTGTCTAATGAGATGGTAGACAAGTTTGGACTAAAGAGGATTAAACACCCAAATTTATACAAATTTTTATGGTTACAAAAGGGACATCAAATCTTGGTAAGTGAGTAGTGTTTGGTAAATATTCATATTGGTTCATACAAAATGAGATTTATGTGATATTATGCCCATGGATATCTATTACGCATTTTTTGAAAGGCCTTGTCAACTTGATAGAAAGGTTGTGCATGATGATACAATGAATACTTACACTATTATGAAGGATGGAAAGAAATATGCATTGAGTCTATTAAAATACAAAGAGAAAGAAATGGGTAGTGGTCCTAAAGTATGTTTAATCTCAAGAAAATAGACTCTAAGAGAAATAAAAAAAAAGGAAGCTTTCTTTGATTTCATATCTAAACCTACAAAAGTTATGGCAATGGATAAAATGGATGAAATTCTATATAAAGTGAAAACTATATTGATATCCAATTGAAAATGTTGTTGGAGGGGTTTCTACCCATGAGAAGCATCAACCACCATATGGATTTCATTCCTGGATCAAGTTTATTAAACAAGGTAGCATTTAGGATGACACCTATGGAAAATGAGAAGATGAAGAGGTTAGTCTAGAGTTATCGGACAAGGGTTTTATTAGAGAGAGTTTAAGCCCATGTGCAATACTGGTCATACTAGCACCCGAGAAGGATGGATAATGGTGTATGCGCACGTATTTATGAGCCATTAACAAAATAACCATAAAATACAAATTTCTATCAGTGTGATTGGGTGATTTGATGGATTGGTTGAATGGAGTTGAGTATTTCACAAATATAGATTTGAAGAGTATATATCACCACATCTAGATAAGGGAAGGGTATGAGTTGAGAAATATTTCTAAAATAGGAAGACCAAGTGTTGTAATAGAGGATTTTATTGAATACATGCATGAGTTATATCACCAGGTGAAAGGAAACTTAGGAGTACAATAAGATACAAACAAGTTGATCTCAAGAGGAGAGAACAAGAATTTAAAGTTGGAAAACTAGTTTTAGCTCATTTGAGGAAGAAAATGTTCCTACAAGAAACTTATAACAAAGTGAAATAAAAAATGGTTGGACCTTGTAAGATCTTGATGAAATTTGCAGCAAATGCTTATGAGATAGAACTTTTAGGAGTAGATATATCTCCAATTTTTAATATGGTATATTTGTACCCTTATTAAGAGGGATCAACAAGTGGAAAATATAGCACAACTTCAAATCATTTAATGGAAGAGTAGATACAATAATTACTAGAGAAAGAATGATATGAGGTAGAAGTGGTGATAGACTCACAAGTGATTAAGAAGACAAGAGGCAAAGAGTATAGTGAATACTTGGTGAAATGGAAGAATAAAACAATTGAAGAAGCAACATGGATGAGTGCATTCAAAGTTGCTAAGTATGGGGCTTCAGTTCAAAGTTCATGAAATGCTCATGACCTAGAGCTGATGGTACATTTATCTTACCCAACATATATGATGCAGAAGCATTTGGGCTCATGAGTAATCTTGCATCACAAAAAAACGATAGAATTTTGTAGCTATTAATTTTATTTTATTTTATCTGGATAGCAATTTTAGATGGATCTAATTCTAAATTGCAATGCATGTCAAAAGAATATTTTGTCCAGATCTGATTTTATAATATTTTAACTAGATCTAAATTTTTTTATATTTTATCCATATTGCAATGCATGTTGAAAAAATAATAATTTATCTAAATATGAATTTGTAGTATTTTATTTAAATTTGATTTTAAAATATTTTATTCAAATTGCAAAAAAAATGTATTTTATCTGATTTGATAATATTTTTATTAGATATATATATATATGATCTTACAACCATTTATGACATCTCCAAAAAATTTAAGAGCTCTTCGCAGATGTGTTAGCTATGATATCTCTAAGAAATTTTTTTATGGAATAGTTTATTATTGTTCATTTTTGGTTTGTAAACATGTGAGATATTTAGGTTGCTAGAAGATGTTGTCTTTCATTAGACCCCCTAATGTAGACTACATCATGATAAATCATAAAACAACTTATATACATTTATCAATGAATCAACAAGAACTAGTTAGTAAGATTTTAATGTTCTCCTAATTTTGATGCAATTATATAAATAAAGAATAATAATAATGTAAGAGACTCTCTAGTATTTTCTATATAAGTAGATAAATCCTTTACAGATTCAACTTTCATATTGATTCCTTTATGAATACTACAAAATAGATAAATTTCAAAACAAAAAATAACATCCATGATCAAGGGTTATAACTAGGTTATGATGAAACTTCATTAATATTTGAAATATTCTATCACATTTGACATAGCTCTACAATACCTCTTGATCAAAGGATCAATTTTGTTTTTTTTTTTTTTTTTGTGGAAAACATCCCAAAAGGGATGCCACTTTCGGGTAAGACCCAAGGAGGCAGGGGTATCCATTCCACCAAAAATGCCCAGGACTCGGACCTGGCCTACCACCTTTGACATACTCAAGGAGCAAACAAACACACAAAACCAATTTAAAAATAAGTAAATAACAACAAAAATAATAAAATAAAATAAAAAACATGCTCCTTGAGTGTGTCAAAAACAAAAGCACAACCAAACACGCACAATAAGAAAAAAGAAACCACAACACAAACCACATAGAAAAACACAAGAACCACATAACAAAACACAAACAAGACAAAAACAACAGAACACTACAAAGACATAACCCAAAAAAAACATGAAAAATAAACACAACCAAAACCTAAAAAATAAAATAAATAAAATAAAAATAAAAATAAAAAACAACCAACAACGAGACAATAAACAAAAACAAAAAACATAGAAGACACTCACACATAAAAACACGAAATAACACAAACAAAGAGAAACCCAAGAACAAGAACGAAAAAAACACAAGAACAATAACAAAAAACATAAAAAAAAACAAAACAACAAAAACACAAGAACAACGAAAAACAACACAAAGAACACAAAAACAAAACAAAACAAAAGAACCCACCCACCTTAAAAAACTAAACAAAAAAAAACAAAGAAGAAAAAAGAAAAAAAAACAATGAACAAAACAATGACCTATCTAGACCAGAAGACTATTAAGGCAAGAATCAACAGAGGAAACAAAATAAAGAATAGAATGAGCTAGGGAACTAAAAAAAACTGAATGAACCAAAGAGAAGCAAAAAAAAAAACAAGAAGAAACTAGGTACCTTTAGAGCTGGAGCCATCCAAAGAAATGATAGAAAGAAGAGCTTCCCTAATTTGAGAAGCCCACCATATAGGAGGGTGGCCATAACAAGTAAGATCACCTTTGTCCAAAGCCCAATTAGCTAAAGCATCAGCACTCTTGTTTTGATCTCTGACCACATGATTGTAATCAACTTTCAAAAATCCCATCTGGATTAAGTGAATCTTCTCAATAATTCTTTTTATTCTCCAATCCACCTTATGATTCTTAGAAGGAGTCTTCAAGAGATTAATCATAAGTTGAGAGTCGGACTCAACTAACACCTTTTCCCATCCAACCTTAGTAGCCTCCTGAAGGCCTCTGAGGATACCATACCCCTCGGCAAGGTTATTGGAAAGAATACCCAAATTCTCGGCAAAAGTAAAAACCAGGGAGCCATACGAAAGTCTACCAATTCCTCCCACACTGGCTTTTCCGGGGTTCCCTCTAGAGGCTCCATCGGTATTGACTTTTCCAAAATCCTTAGGAGGAGGTTGCCAATTTCTAGTCCTATCCATCTTACTAATACTCACATTCCCTTTAAGTTGGTTGCCCTTAGAAGGTTTAATCTTCAATCTTTGCATCACTTGATCCCATCTTTGGTGGGAGTTTTGGGGGTGATTAAGGAGTTGATGGACTGATTCAACTAAGTTGGCTATGGTCTTTTGCCAAATATAGTGAATATCCTTCCTATCTTGATTAAAAATTTGGTTGTTCCTTTCATTCCAAATATTCCAAAGAAGAATGGTAGAACCCATCCAAACTAAGTGCCTAATAAAATGATCAACACCCTCTTGATTAGGCCAATCCCTCCAAAGTTGTTCAAAAGAAAAAAAATTGGACCATTGTAAGCCAAGTAAAGTGGCCATTCTCCTCCATAGCTCGAAGGCTAAAGTACACTCAATAAAAATATGGTTGATATTTTCTACATTCTCTTCACACATTTCACATCTAAAAGGGCCATGAAAACCACGCTTCATAAGTTGCTCACCAGTAAGCACCCTACGATGCAATAAAAGCCAATTAAAGAACCTCACCTTAGGCCAAAGATTTTGAGCCCACAATTGAGAAAATATGTCTAGAAGAATGGTTGGGATTATTATGGCATAAGGTCAAATAACCTTGAGCAACGGAATACTCACCCTTAGTAGTGTTGTTCCATCCAAAACAATCTTTTTCATGGGACCAAGAGAGGGATCTCATATGAAGGATGCCTTGGATATCTTGTCTTTGCCTTTCTGGGATTTGAATAGGCCGAGTCCTCAATAGGGATCCAATATCTACCAACCTTTGAATTACCGGTATGGTACCGACGAGTAATTAGCCACCTTTATCCAATTAGCTCGGTGAAGCTCCTCCATCAAAGGCCTCCAATCGGGAATTTGAGTTATCAAAGGCTTGTGACCATCCCAAGAATCTGTCCAAAAATTTGCATGTTGACCATTATGAATGATCCAAAATAATTTTTTCTTTATCAAATCCTCACCAGTCTTAAGAGCTGCTAAAATGGGAGAACCTTTGGTAGGAAGTTGATAGCGAACAAGGTCTTCAGGACTTTTGTTCTCGGCATATTTAGCACGGAGATTATTGGCCCAAAGAGCATTGGGGTTATGCAACATCCTCCAATATAATTTAGCAGCTAAAGCTTTGTTGTTATTAATTGAAGACCGGAATCCTAACCCCCCTTCACTCTTAGGAAGACATAAAGTATCCCATTTCACCAAGGCCCATTTTCTTTTCTCCTTAGTACCACTCCAAAGGAAACGATGACTGATTTGATCCAATTCTCGAAGAACAGCCTTTGGGATATTCAAAATGGAAGAAACATAAATAGGAATAGCTTGAAGGACTGATTTTACCAAGGTGATTCTACCCCCAGAAGAAAGCCACTTGTTGGTCCACTTTCCAATTTTCTTCTTGACTTTGTCCAACAACCAATTCCAATCTTTATTTTTCTGCCTTTGAATATTTATGGGAATACCTAAATAAGTGATTGGAAGAGAGGTCTTCTTATATCTTAATTTATCCAAGACCATGGATTCTGTCTAGTAGAGCGAGTGAAAGAAAATAACTTTAGATTTGTCTTCATTGATCAAGCTGCCCAATAGCCTTAGAAAAATAGCTAATTATTTGCTTAATATTAGAAGCTTCCTTAACTGTAGCTTTACCTAAAAGAGTAGAGTCATCCACAAATTGAAGATGAGAGATAGGTCTAGCTCCATGAGCAATGGTAACTCCCTCAAGGGTTTTGTTTTCCCTCTTTTTGGTTATAGTCCTACCCAAGCATTCAACAAGAATGATGAATAAATAAGGGGATAGCGGGTCACCTTGCCTAATACCTCTGGAAGGCTGGGAAAGGCTGAGAAGGCCTGCCATTGATAAGAACTAAGTAGGAAGCTGAAGAGATACATCCCATAATCCAATCCATCCAATCCTTAGAGAAACCAAATTGCCTCAAAACTTTGATAAGGAAGTGCCAATCCACTCTGTCATAAGCTTTGGATAAGTCTAACCGAATGAACATAGAAGGAGAATTTTGCATATCCATGGAATGGATGGCTTCCTGAGCAAGAACTATCTCATCTACTATTTGACGTCCTTCCACATATCCCCCTTGCTCTGGGGAAATAATCTTATGCAAAAGAGGCTTCAACCTTTATGCCATGATTTTAGTAATGATTTTGAGAAGAACATTACATAAAGCAATAGGTCTAAAAGCTGAGATATGATCAACCTCTTGAGCTTTTGGAACAAGAGTAATATAAGTTTTATTGATAACCTTCAAAATTTCTTTGGCTTTCCTGGCTTCTTCCACCACCTCTAATAAATCAACATGAAGGATATCCCAGAACTCTTGGTAGAACTCAATAGGAAAACCATCAGGACAAGGGGTTTTCCCTTTTTGCATTTTAAAAACTACTTGTTGAAGCTCATTGATAGTAACAGGAGCAGTCAAAATAGAGTTCTCCTCAGAAGTGATAAGAGAAGGGATTGCTTGAAGAACATTTTGTTGAGAAGGCTGAGTCAAGAGGAGTAGCGACAAAAATATTGGAAAAGTAATCAACAACAATAGAGTTCATGCCATCCCAAGTATAAACAACATCTCCAATATCTGAAGTTAAGGAAGAAATAAAGTTGTGAGATCTTCGAGCTAGAAGAGATTTGTGAAAGAAATTTGTGTTTCGATCTCCTTCTTTGAGCCATTGAATTCTAGATTTTTGCTTCCATAAGATTTCTTCTCTTTTTTCCCATTCCTCTAAGCTGAGTTGTGAGTTTAATTTCATCTGCACTTCTCTTCTCTGTGAGGCCATCTAAACGGATTTTCTTATTCAAATTTTCAAGATGAGCAATAACTTCATGTTTTTTTTTATGAACATCCCCAAACTCTTTCCAGTTCCAAGTCTTGATTTTGGATTTAATGTATTGCGGTCTTTTGGCAAAACAGAACATCTTAGTCCCATGCCTAGGTTTACCTTCCTTCCACCATTGTTGCACACGAGGTCTGAAGGAAATGTCTCTAAGCCACATTAATTGAAAACGAAAAGGAGAGAAACTCACATTGGTTTTCCACATTTCCACCATGGTGGCCAATGATCCGAACCAACATTATTAAGAGTCTTCACTTTAGGAATGTGACCATGGATTAAGAAATTTTCAGAGAGCAAAAACCTATCCAATCTCTCCATTATACAAGCTAAGCCTTGCCTTCTGTTAGACCAAGTCATAAGGCCATTATCTGGTTGGATATCCACAAGATGGAGGTTTGCAATATATTCGCTCATGAGGTCGGTGCTTTTGTCCAAATTTCTATTTCCCCCCCTTTTCTCATCCAGAGAGAGGATGGTATTGAAATCTCCTCCGATCAAGATCCAAGCTTTAGGAAAATGAGAGATAATATGAGTAATATCCTTCCACTTGTCTTCTTTTTTCCTCTAAAGAAGTCGGGGCATAAACAGTAATGCAGAGCATAATCTGGTTGGAATGTCTACTTTGAATAGCTATAGCCAACAAACCCCAACTGCCAACCATATGGTGAATAACTACCTCTTTTGGGTCCCAAAGACAAGCAATGCCACCCGAAGTCCCTTGGGAGCCGAGGGAAACCACTTTTCCTGCTGGCCAAATTTTTACTGGCAATTAAGTCCATATCCTCCATTGACATCTTTGTTTCTTGAAGGAAAACAAGATGTGGATGATTTATTTGAATCATTCTTCTAATTTCATTTTGTTTTGAAAGACTCCCTTTGAGTCCTCTAATATTCCAAGTGATGATCTTCATTAATACCGGGGCTAAAAAAGTTGGGAAGGGCATTAATCTTACCTTCCTCTACAAGCTTTTCACCTTCTTTTACCATATGATATTGATTGGTCTTGCGACCTATTTTTTGATTGGAATCCATCTTCAATTTTTTTTCCCTGTTTCTTGACTTATTCCAATTGAATATGAGATGGCTTCTAACCTTGAAGAATGCTCATACACTGCCAAAATTTTACTAGATGGTTCAATGGAGTCTATATTGGGACCTGCATTATTTGAAGTTTTGACATTTGAAATATTGTTTTTCTTGTGTAAATTTTCTCCTTTTTTTTTCTATTGAAAACCTTTGATTTGTTGGTTTGTCTCTGAGTTCTTCCCTTCATATTTAAATTGTGTTTCTAAGATTTCAGTTTCCATTATTTCCTCTTCCTCACTTGGGACATCATTTGTGGAAAGTATTTCAAACATATTAGCAAATGACTTTGATTGATCCTTCATAACTATTTTTTTTTAGTGTTCTTCTTCTTAGGTATTTGGAAACCTGCTTGAGTTTATATCTTCTTTCTTTTGATCAGGAATTTTATTTGGGCAAGCACTGGCCAAATGACCATATTCATGGCAAATTCTACAATGAAAAGGAATGTTCTCATAGTCCACTACTTGCTCCCAAGTGTCTTCCCCAAATTGTAATGTGATCTTTTTAGGAAGGGGTTTGTCAAAATCCATTAAAACACAAATTCGAGCATAAATAATATGTTCAAAATTTTGAGTACAATCAGCGAGTCATCATAAAAGTTCCTAAAGAGTTTCCAATTGAAGAAAAAATAGTAGGATTCCAAAATTCAATAGGGAGGCCAAAGAGTCTAACCCACACGGGAGCTATAGAAGGCATCTCTTCTTCGGATTTAAATTTAGTATGCCGGGGCTTCATGAAAAGCCCTGCCCTTCCAAAAAACCAAGGACCCCCTTGAAAAGTTTTCTCTCTATCTTCATTATTAGCAAATAAAACAAGAAAATAACCATTTGGATAAATAGAGATTTGTAACTCACCTTTAGTTTTCCAGCTTTTTGCAGCCCAGACTTTGAAAGCGAGATAGACTCGGACGAAAACCCACGAACCGACAAATTAGTCCTCTTTTTTCCAAATCTTCAATGCCAGTCTGAATGTTCCCCATATCAAGCTTAACAATAGGAGTTCCATCAGCTGCTTTAAGACATCCTGACTCTATTTTCCTAGGATCAATCTTGTTGAACAAGGTGTAGCAACAGTATTGTCATTATTGTCAACACAGTCAGATAGATCTTTTGATGTAGTGGACAGGAAGTTCAAAAGCTATTCAGATGCAGAAGACAAGAGTTCAAAGGTTATTCAAAGTATGTACAGTGATTTTCCAAGAAGACCGAAGTAGCCCATATGCAAAAGATCAAAGAAAAAGACAAGTAAGAAAAGTGTCGCGATATCGCGACATATACAGCAAGCAGGAAAAACTATCATGATTCCGTGACATGTTGGAAGAGAGAGAAAAAGTAGGAAAAACTGTCACGATTTCGCGACATGTTGGAAGAGAAAAAGGCAAGAGGAAAAACTGTCGCGATTTCGTGACATGTTGGAAGAGAAAAAGGCAAGTGGAAAAATTGTCGTGATTTCGTGACATGTTGGAAGAGAAAAAGGCAAGTGGAAAAATTATCGTGATTTCGCGACATGTTGGAAGAGAAAAAGGCAAGAGGAAAAACTGTCACGATTTTGCGACATGTTGGAAGAGAAAGAGAAAGCAAGAAAAAGTGTCGCGATTTTGCGACAAGTTCGAAGAAAGAGAACAAGTAAGAAAAGTGTCACGATTTCGCGACATGTCGCATTTTCACGACTAAAATAGGAGAGAGAAAGTAAGTTGGAAAAGTGTCACGATTTCGTGACATGTCACATTTTTGCGACTAAAATAGGAGAGAGAAAGTAAGTTGGAAAAGTGTCACGATTTTGTGACATGTCGCATTTTCGCGACTAAAATAGGAGAGAGAAAGTAAGTTGGAAAAGTGTCACGATTTCATGACATGTCGCATTTTTGCGACTAAAATAGGAGAGAGAAAGTAAGTTGAAAAGTGTCACGATTTCGCGACATGTCACATTTTCGTGACTCGAAAAGGGCAGGCTGGCAGACAAACAAAAGTGTCACGATATCGCGACATGTCACATTTTCATGACTAAAAGGCCAGGCAGTAAGTGAAACAAAAGTGTCGTGATATCGCGACATGTCGCATTTTCGCGACTCAAAAAGGCTAGGCAGGATGAGAAACAAAAGTGTCACGATATCGCGACATGTCGCATTTTTGCAACTCAAGAAAGGCATGCTGCCAGAGAAACAAAAGTGTCACGATATCGCGACATGTCGCATTTTTGTGACAAAAGAAAGAGAGGAAGCGTACGAAAGTAGAACTGTCACGATTTCGTGACAAAAGCAGAAAGCAAGACTTCGGAAGCAGAAGTGTCGTGATTTCACAAAAAAAGTAGATTAGAAGACTTCGAAGGCAGAAGTGTCACAATTTCACGATAAAAGCAGAAAGCAAGACTTCAGAAGCAGAAGTGTCACGATTTCACAACAAAAGTAGAGAAGAAGACTTCAAAGGTAGAAGTGTCATGATTTCGCAACAAAATCAGAGAAGAAGACTTCGAAGGTAGAAGTGTCACAATTTCATGACAAAAGCAAAGAAGTAAAGTATGAAAGCAGAAGTGTCATGATTTCACGACAAAAGTAGAGTTGAATACTACGGAGGCAGAAGTTTCACGATATCACGACAAAAGCAAAGTCGAAGTCTATGGAAGTAGAAGTGTCGCGATTTCACGACAAAAGCTAAGATGAAGTATATGGAGGCAAAAGTGTCATGATATTGCGACATGTATTTTCGCGGGCCAAAGCTAAGAGAAAGAGCAAGGAGAAAAAGTGTCGCAATATCGTGACATGTGTATTCTCACTGTCCGATGCAAAGAGAAAGAGCATTTTTGTGGTCCGATGCAAGGAGAAAGAGAGAGAAAGAAAAAGTGTCATGATATCGCGACATGTTGTGATTTCACGGCAACAGGAACAAGAGAAGCTACAGAGGCAGAAATGTCATGATTTCGTGATAGATCGTAAAAGTGCAAGTCAAGAAGGAGAAGCCGACGAAAATGAGAAGGATGATAGCCAACTAAAATTAGGGTTTACAATTGTTATGAAAGCCAACCAAGATTAGGGTTTACAGTCAACTAAAATTAGGATTTTCATCATGAAAATATTGTTATAAAAGGAGGGTTGTTTGGAGAATTGTGGTGTTGTTACACAAGTCGTCGAATTCATGTCAAAGTGTGAAATGTGGTCGTAAGAGCGCAGAAAGTGCAGAAGCGGCGAGATGATGGCAAAGTGCACAAAGTGAGCGAAGAGTCATGTCGAATTGTCCTAAGTGCATCTATGAGTGCGTAGATAGAGCAAAGTGCACAGAGAGCAAAAAGGTTGAAATTCGATCAAGTGCGGCTGTGATTGCATAGAGAAAGCAGAAGGCGTAGAGAGTGCAAAGGGCGAAGATGAACGCAAAGTGCAGCTGTAACGAAGTAGAGTGTGTGAAGTGATTGCATAGAGAGAGCAGAGTGCACAGAGAGCGCAAAGGTGAAGAAGACCAGTCAGGGTCTTGCAAAAGCAAAGGTATCTTACTATCAATCTTCTAGTTTCAGAATTGAAGTCCAAGTTGGTGCTTGGCATCAGGGGTTGGTGCTCCTTCCAGTTGGTGCTGGTAAATTAGGGGTTGGTGCTCCTTCCAGTTGGTGCCGGTAAATCGGGGGTTGGTGCTCCTTTCTGTTGGTGCAGATAAATAAGGGGTTGGTGCTCCTTCTAGTGGGTTCTGGTAAATTGATTGTAAAGTTGGTGCTTTGCAAAGGCTGGATTTGGATGGTAGTCCAAGAAGTCATTCTTGAGGAGTAGCCAAATTGGTGAACCTCGTTAAATCTTATGTTGTGTGATGTTCTCTTGTGATACTTGCTTTATCTGGTTTTAAGGTTTCATTATTTCAATTTTAAGAGTTGTGAATTTAAGTTTAAAGAACTACACTGATTCACCCCCCTCTCAGTGCCATTGTAAGACTAACAATTGGTATCAGAGCCAAGTTCTCTTATCAAGCTAAACCGGCTAGGGTGATCTTGGAAGTAACACAATGGCAGGTGGTGAAGGCTTCTCATCAAACAAAGCACCGTTGTTTGACGGATCTAATTACGCATTTTGGAGAATCAAGATGCAGACATATCTCTATGCTTTGGGTTATGACATCTGGGATGTAGTAGACAATGAATACACAATACCCATCACTCCTCCAACCGATGCTACCGATAAGAATCTATTTGAAAATGACTCAAAAGCAAAGAATACTATCAGGTGCGGATTAGTAGACAGTGAATGGGTAAAGATCATGAGTTGTAAAATGGCAAAAGAAATATGGGACAAACTGAGGAGTATTCATGAAGGAGACAATGAGATCAAGGAGGCCAAGTTACAAACACATCAAGCTCGCTTCGAAGCTTTAAAAAATAACGATGAGAACATAGAGGCATATATGCTAAGAGTTAATGAAGTCCTAGAGGATGATTCTAAAAAGGAAACAGGTGGAGGTCTTTTCATGACAATCGAAGAAGAAACAGAAAAAGAATAGGAATGTGATGAAGAAGAAATCGATGCAAAAATAAAATTGAAAGAGGAACTAATTGCAGCTCTAGATGAATTGAAGATAGAAAGAAAAAGGAATAAGGAAATCTCAAGAAATCTTGAGGATGCAAATGAAATAATAACCAGTTTGAAAGTACAGGTAGAAGAATTCAAAAGGATTGAAGAAAATCTTAGGTCACAGATCAATGAGAAAGATATTGGTTGCTGCAAACAAGAGGAAGAGATTGTTTTATTGAAGAAACAACTAGAAGAGGCCAATACAAATCTCAAATTCGAGAAGAGCACAGAGTTGCTAGATAAAATGATAAGCCAACAAAGAAGCTCCACGGATAAGTGTGGTCTTGGATATGAAGTTGAACAACCTTCATCTTCCAACTCTGTAGAGAAGAAGAAGTTCACTGTTGAAGGATCGAAGCAAGAAAAGTTTGAAGCTGAATCTTCAAAAGGAAAAAAATATCAAAGGAGATCTACAGCAAAGCAACCACAACAAAAGAGGTTCTATCACTCTCACTCTATTCATAATAATACTTTTAATGGCTATTGTTTTAGATGCAACCAATATGGTCACAAGGCAACTTATTGTGGATTGAATAATAAATCAAAGAGTTATGCTGGTAGAAATACATCTACATTTCTGAGTGAACACTATGTACAATGTTTTCAATGTAATGCTCATGGGAACATAGCAAGGTTTTGTCCTAGAACTTCTGTATCTAATCTAAGGCAAAATAGTAGATTTCATCAGACACAAAGAATGCAACACAAACAAGGAAGAAATCATGTGCATCAAAGAAAGGAAAATAATCATCCATCAAGGATGCACAAGAGACAACCACCCAATAGAAATGGTTATTCACCTTTGATGGATTATGCAGTAGAATGTTATAACTGTCATAATTTTGGGCACACTATAAGAAATTGTCGAAGTACATTTGCATCAAATCAATTTCAGGGAAGAAAATTTCAACCAAATAGAATGAGACAAAATATAAGATTTCTTGGAAAACATGCACAAGCTACTAAAAAAGAAAATTCAAAACAAGAGCCCAAAACTATAATCAAACCAAAGTGGAGAAAGAAAGAAGAAAGGAAATCGTGTCTCCTTGGACTGAAGGAGACTACTCCTCTATTGCACTAAGCAACTCCAGGTAGCACATCCTTAGGGGGAGCAATCTTAAAGTTTTATTTTAATGCTCCTATGTTTGTTTGGTTATCTGAGGATGAAAGGCAAGTAGTCAGGGAAGTTGTCGCATAGTTGTCGAAGTGTGTTTTTAGTTCATGTAGTTGTTTGTGGAAGTGTCGTGAAGGGTTGTGATTAAATTGAGAGTTGTCATTATTGGTAGTATTGCTATATGTCATTGTTGTACTGGTGATGGTTCTTACTGCCACTGTCCAAAGTTAAGGATTATAATAATTCATATTAGTTGGTTAGTGAAAGAATGTTGCCCTAGCCACATATATGTGTTTCGATAAAAGCAGTATGTATTTGAACTACACATTGACGTGAAGATTGTTAGATCTATTATGACATTGTGGTGAAAAATATTGAAGTCTGATTATTGATTCATGTTTAGCTCATCAATATGAGCAACTTTGCTTTGTGAATCATACCTATCCGAGGTCCATAAGTATGAGTTTGAGTAAGGTGCACTATAGTTGGCCGTGAAGTGTTTGAAAAAATGTTGTCTCCTGATTCGAACAGTTGAAAGTAAGGTGTGACATGTGGTGACTATAGAAAACATAGACCAAGTTGAAAATGTAAAAAGGGATTTGGTTAGTATTGTGGTACAATGTTTGATGCTTGCATAGAGTTGGTAGTAAAATTGTAGTGTCGGTACAATGTTGGACAAAAGTTGGTACAAGTGTGAGTCACTTGACAATTTTTTTGACAGATGTGAAATCAACATTTTTGAATGGGAATCTTGAAGAAGAGGTTTATATTGAGCAGCCAGATGGTTTCCAGCTTGGTGATGATCCCAAATTGGTGTGTAAGTTGAAGATATATGGCTTGTAACAGGCACCCCGAGCATAGTGTGCATGATAGCACGATTTCAGGCTAATCCCAAGGAGACTCTTGTGACAGCAGTGAAAAGGATTGATTATTGTTTCTTTTTCAAAAGTGATTGGTTGAGTAGAGTTGATTGAGCCTAGTCAAGTGATTGGATGCATGTGGTTTTTCAAGTTCCATAAAATAAACTATTCTATATTTTGGATTTGAGTTGAGATTGATTTGAGTTGAGATTGGGATTTGAGTATAGAAGATATTGAGTCTCTAACAATTCTCTTTATGCTTCTATGAGATTTAGTTGATATATTGATTGAGCATTAAGTATAGAACATATTGAGTCTCTAACAATTCTCTTTATGATTCTATGAGATTGGATAAGTTCTGTGTGATCTTGTTAAGCAGATTTGAAACAAGCCTTTTCACCCTTATGTACCTCAAGGGTACTATGGAATATGGGTTATGGTATCCGAAAGGTAAAGACTTCACCCTTATTTCATATTCAGATGCAGATTGGGCAGGAGGTGTCGATGACAAAAAGTGTACCAGTGGAAGTGCATTCTATCTTGGAGATAGATTGGTCGCGTGGCACAGTAAGAAACAAGAGTCAGTTTCTTTATCGACAGTAGAAGCAGCATATATTGCAGCAACAATAGGTTGTATGCAGGCATCACTTTTTGAAGGAGAAAGTTGCGGAAGGTGAGGTTAAGTTGGATTTTGTTCCAACTACAAAGCAAGTAGCAGGGATCACATTCTTAGGGGGAGCATTTAAGTATTTGATTATATTTTTGCTCATGTTCATGATTTTTGCTAAGTGTAATAAATTTTGCCTAAGAATGTTGTGCATGGACTCAAGGGGAGTCTGCAGTAGCCCTTTGGTATTATTTTCAAAGGGGGAGAAGAGTTACAGGAAATTGCACATGTGTTGCCAATAATTCCAAAGGGGGAGATTGTTGAGCAAGGTGCAACAACAGTATTGTCATTATTGTCAACACAATTAGATAGATCTGTTGATGTAGTGGATAGGAAGTTCAAAAGCTATTCAGATGCATAAGACAAGAGTTCAAAGGTTATTCAGAGTATGTACAATGATTTTCCAAGAAGATCGAAGTAGCCCATATGCAAAAGATCAAAGAAAAAGACAAGTAAGAAAAGTGTCGCGATATCACGACATATACAACAAGTAGGAAAAACTGTCACGATTTTGTGACATGTTGGAAGAGAGAGAAAAAGCAAGAAAAACTGTCACGATTTCGTGACATGTTGGAAGAGAGAAAAGGCAAGAGGAAAAAATGTTGCGATTTCGTGACATGTTGGAAGAGAAAAAGGCAAGTGGAAAAACTATCGCGATTTCATGACATGTTGGAAGAGAAAAAGGCAAGTGGAAAAACTGTCACGATTTCGCGACATGTTGGAAGAGAAAAAGGCAAGAGGAAAAACTATCATGATTTCGTGACATGTTGGAAGAGAAAGAGAAAGCAAGAAAAAGTGTCACGATTTCATGACAAGTTCGAAGAAAGATAACAAGTAAGAAAAGTGTCACGATTTCGCGACATGTCGCATTTTCGTGACTAAAATAGGAGAGATAAAGTAAGTTGGAAAAGTGTCACGATTTCGCAACATGTCGTGTTTTCGTGACTAAAATAGGAGAGAGAAAGTAAGTTGGAAAAGTGTCGTGATTTCGTGACATGTCGCATTTTCGCGACTAAAATAGGAGAGAGAAAGTAAGTTGGAAAAGTGTCACGATTTTGCGACATGTCACATTTTTGCGACTAAAATAGGAGAGAGAAAGTAAGTTGAAAAGTGTCACGATTTCGTGACATGTCGCATTTTCATGACTCGAAAAGGGTAGGCTGGCAGAGAAACAAAAGTGTCGCGATATCGTGACATGTCACATTTTTGCGACTCGAAAAGGCCAGGCAGGAAGAGAAACAAAAGTGTCACGATATCGCGACATGTTGCATTTTCGCAACTCGAAAAGGCCAGGCAGGATGAGAAACAAAAGTGTCGCGATATCGTGACATGTCACATTTTTGCGACTCAAGAAGGGTAGGCTGGCAGAGAAACAAAAGTGTCGCGATATCGCGACATGTTACATTTTCACGACAAAAGAAAGAGAGGAAGCGTACAGAAGTAGAACTGTCACGATTTTGTGACAAAAGTAGAAAGCAAGACTTCGGAAGCAGAAGTGTCACGATTTCGTGACAAAAGCAGATTACAAGACTTCGAAGGCAAAAGTGTCACGATTTCACAATAAAAGCAGAACGCAAGACTTCGGAAGCAGAAGTGTCGCAATTTCATGAAAAAAGTAGAGAAGAAGACTTTAAAGGCAGAAGTGTCACGATTTCATGACAAAAGCAGAGGAGACTTCGAAGGCAGAAGTGTCATGATTTCATGACAAAAGCAAAGAAGTAAAGTACGAAAGCAGAAGTTCCACGATTTTGTGACAAAACTAGAGTTGAAGACTACGAAGGCAGAAGTGTCGTGATATCGTGACAAAAGCAAAGTCGAAGTCTATGGAAGCAGAAGTGTCGTGATTTCATGAAAAAAGCCAAGATGAAGTATATGGAGGCGAAAGTGTCGCGATATCGTGACATGTATTTTCATGGGCCAAAGCTAAGAGAAATAGCAAGGAGAAAAAGTGTCGTGATATCGCGACATGTTGTATTTTCGCGGTCCGATGCAAAGAGAAAGAGCAAGGAGAAAAAGTATCACGATATCGCGACATGTAGCATTTTCACGGTCCGATGCAAGGAGAAAGAGAGAGAAAGAAAAAGTGTCGCGATATCACAACATGTTGTGTTTTCGCGGCTACAACAACAAGAGAAGCTATAGAGGCAGAAATGTCATGATTTTACGACAGGTCGTAAATGTGCAAGTCAAGAAGGAGAAGCCGATAGAAATGAGAAGGATGACAGCCAACTAAAATTAGGGTTTACAATTGTTATGAAATCCAACCAAGATTAGGGTTTACAACCGACTAAAATTAGGATTTTCATCATGAAAATATTGTTATAAAAGGAGGGCTATTTGGAGAATTGTGGTGTTGTTGCATAAGTCGTCGAATGCGTGTCAAAGTGTGAAATGTGGTCGTAAGAGCACAGAAAGCGTAGAAGTGGCGAGATGATGGTGAAGTGCGAAAAGTGAGCAAAGAGTCATGTCAAATTGTCCTAAGTGTGTCTGTGAGTGCATAGATAGAGCAAAGTGTGCAGAGAGCGAAAAGGTTGAAATTCAATCAAGTGTGATTGTGATTGTGCAGAGAAATTAGAAGGCACAGAGAGTGCAAAGGGTGAAGACGAACGCAAAGTGTAGCTATAACAAAGCAGAGTGTGCGAAGTGATTGCGTAGAGAGAGCAGAGTGTGCAAAGAGTGCAAAGGTGAAGAAGACCAGTCAGGGTATTGCAAAAGCAAAGGTATCTTACTATTAATCTTCTAGTTTCAAAATTGAAGTCCAAGTTGGTGCTTGGCATCAGGGGTTGGTTCTCCTTCCAGTTGGTGCTGGTAAATCAGGGGTTGGTGCTCCTTCTAGTTGTTGCTGGTAAATCAGGGGTTGGTGCTCCTTTCTGTTGGTGCAGATAAATAAGGGGTTGGTGCTCCTTCTAGTGGGTGTTGGTAAATTAATTGTAAAGTTGGTGCTTTGCAAAGGATGGATTTGGATGGTAGTCCAAGAAGTCATTCTTGAGGAGTAGCCAAATTGGTGAACCTCGTTAAATCTTGTGTTGTGTGATGTTCTCTTGTGATACTTGCTTTATCTGGTTTTAAGGTTTCATTATTTCAATTTTAAGAGCTATGAATTTAAGTTTAAAGAACTACACTAATTCACCCCCCTCTTAGTGCCATTGTAATACTAACAAATCTTAGGCATTCTTATAGGTTTATGGGAAGCTCTAATATTGATATTAGCTTTGGTATGAGGCTGTCCACCATGAAGGGCATCCCTAAAATTCATTTTTGGGACTGAGTCTTCAAAATTCTTACCCTTGACAAGGGTTTTCATAGTAGAATTATTTTGTGGGTGCACCTTAGCACCAGATTCATTTGAGATATGAGCCATTTTTTGATCAACTGCTTGAAAATTGTTTCGAGATCTCTTTAATCCTTGCCTTAGACACCGTGGAAAGGTATGGTTTTCACTTTTCTTTTGAGCAGCAAATTGGAAGCCGTTGTCACTCAAGTTCACAGTATGATCTGTTGAAAGACAAATTTATAACCCATCTTGTATCCCCTGCAACATTTCCTGCTAAAATATTGAGCATAAACCACAAAAATATTGGTTGCTAGGGCCCTAAGGCCCTAAAAACCAACCTCTAGAGCTGCCTGCACTCAACCCAAATGAAACCCTCGCATAACCGCTTGCCAAATATATCATTCAAACATAGGGCTGAGCTAGGATATGTGTTGCTCCAAATGATATTAAAATTTGTGGAGACGTTCTAGGATTTTTCAGGCATCTACCCTCAAAATTTCAGCTCAATCCGAGTTCGGATGAGTGAGATATGGCCGAAACGAGTTTGGCAGTTTGGGCAGTCCTGTGAAAAACGTCCAGCTTCTGTTGAATTCATTTTTTTCGTCGATCAATTTTGTTAAAGGATTAATATTTATTTTATTCATTAGCTAAGATATAACCCATTTGTCTCTTGTATTCTCCATCATGTGATCAATATCCTTTGATGCCCATAGACTAATCTTTGGATGATAAAATTATCAGTCTTTTGATTGAGTGATGATAGCTTTTAATAAATTATCAAATGATGTCATCATCCATTTATTCATTTCCATTTTTCTTTGTATTGAAGTATACAATCACAATTATAATAAGGTAGTCTATGTTGTTTATATATTCATAAGGTATGTCATTAATTCTAACCACTGTCTTTTATTATAATGTGGTAGTCATATGGAAGGATAATTGAAGGAAGTTTTCTATAGGGAAACTATCTCATTGGTGATGAAAAATAGAAGTTAAGTTCTCTTTAAAAAATTAATTTCATTTGTAGAATAAATTTTATACATATGATGAGCTCTGTGAGTTACGTATAGCTTAACTTATAGGATTCAATCAATCGTCACAACATATAAAACTTAATGATGATGTCAATTTATGTGGGTGGTTTAATGTACTAAAACTTAATGATGATGCCAATTTGTGTGGGTGGTTTAATGTACTAGCTTCAAGTAATTTTAAAATACTAATCTATAATTTTACCATTTTGAAACATAATATTCATAATATTTCAAATCCAATAATTGGTTTATGTAATATAAGCTCATCAAGTTTAAGTACATCCATTATAATAAATTTATTAATAAGTCAACATTTAATTTCTATAAAATGCTTACATATTACATTACTACTCTTTTCGCATGCAAATTTAAATATTATAACTATAGTAACCTTTTTCAAATACTTACATATTACAATATTACAAAAATTTTACATATATTTAGATCTAATTTCTTGTGATACAATCTATAAGAAATTCCATCTCAACCTCTAACTTATTTAAATCCACATTTCTCATGATGATTATGATGCCCATTCTGCTGAGCCTCCAAAGGAGAATTGCGGTAACAACGCTTGTACCCAAGTGGAAGTGTCGAAAGCTAGCCCTTCTAGGGAACTTGTTCCTTTTGGTTTGCCTACTATTTTATTTGTTCTAGAGGAAAAGTACTTTGCTCTTTTGGGTACATTGCAAGTTGTGGTCTCCTTTGTCAATGAGATTTGGGACGTGGTTAACAAGCAGATGGATATGGCAACCCCGAACTAGCTCTGCTATGATGTTATTTTGGTAGTTGATATCAGGTTATATTTTATGTTGGTTGTATGGGTCCCTTTCTATTTTATTTGACTGAGAGAAGCCTAGTTCCTTTAGCTATTATTACTCGGCTTTATGGTATGATGTTTGTATAAAGTCTTCTCTATTCTACCTTGTTGAGAATGGCCTGTTATTCCTGCCCTTTGGATGATTTTGATTTAGTGTTGTAGTTTAGTGCATTCTCATGCCCTATCTCAACCTATTGTAATAGGTTTGGGGACTCAAAACCCCTTCGTTTACCAAATTAAAAAAAAAAAAAATACACATTTCAAAGAAACAAGCATCATTACAACAACAAAAGAAAATAAAGCTATAAAATTACATACTTTCACTATTATGGAGTTTATAGACTTTGCTAATTATTGTTAAGAATCCAACATGAAAGTATTGCTACAACTGATCCATCCATATGTCTACAATAGGTCTAGACAAAGGTCAAAATCATAAAATAGAAAATATAAAATATAAAACTCAAACGAATCTAGAAGGAAGTTACCTACAAAGTAAATAAGCATGGTAAAATATATATTTTTGGTCCATAATGAAGATTGTTATCATCAAAATAACATTAGCTAAAGTGGTTAAAAATATGGGCCCTCAAGAAGACCTAGATTGAAACTTTGCCAAGAGATATAATACCATTATATGATTAATTGAAATACCATGATAAGATGGTGATGATGTAATATGGATTAGTCCTACTTCAATTTCATATAACCATTTAAAAGACTAAGAATCTTATCACATGTAAATAACCAACCCTACTAAAAAAAATATTCATACAAGGACATAAAAGTTTAACCTAAAAATATCTATAAAAAATCATAAATATAACTTCCAAACCAATTTTTATGTATAAAAAAAATTAAAATAAACTCATAAATATATATTTTATTATTTTAATAATTCAAAAATAATACAGTTAGCAAGCCCATACCATTAAGTATATATATTTTTTAATCTCACGACGCTAAGAAAAACATAAACTTAAAATTATTGTAAGTGTGGCAATATTAATAAAAACCTAACTTAAAACTAGTGTGAGTGTGGCAATGTTCAAAAAAGTTTATTGGTAAAATCACCACCGGATGGGAAAGAATTCATTAACGTATTTGCCAGTTGGCCTTTTCAACGTCATCTCAAGAGTTTGAAAATCTTTCAATGTCAAGAGGACAGCTTATGGTTTTCCCCATCGTATTTCATAGCAATAATTGTACTAGAAGGAAATATCATCTTATCTTTTCCTTGTCTTCTTCTCCCTCAGTTACACTCTCTTCCTCCACCTTTCTTCTTCTCCTTTTCGTACCACAAATCCAAGCGAATTATCCTTCCACTCTTAGTTATTTATTCATTCGTATCGTCCGTAAATGCAGGTGGCCAGTTCTATCTGAGAGTGAGTTTCTTCGTCCGTTCCTCCACTCTGAATGAGTTTGCGTTTGAGCGGTTTGTTTGTTTGCGTTTGAGCTTGAGCGGTTTGTTTATTATTCTTGTTGTCGTCACTGCTACTAGTAATATTCTTCAGTTGAGTTGGGCCATCAGCTACAACCGACTGCAGGGGAATATTTCAGTTGAGCTGGGCCATCTAGCACGAGAGACTAGTAATATTCCAGTCTCACGGGTATGATTCCCTTTCTTTAGGAAACCTATCTGCCTTGATTTAGTTGGACTTGAGAATAAATAATCTCACAGGGTAAAATTGTGCAAACTGACCCATTGTAAGTTGCACTATCCTCTTCTTAATCAAAAACCTTGACTGACTTAAAACTGTGAGATATTAATCTGCCCATTCCTATTAAATTGGGCAGGTTGTCACTTTCATAGGAAACCCCTAAGCCTTTGTGTTGGATTTGTTAGTAAAGAAGCTTATAAACTTCATTCCTACTAAATTGGGAAAATCGACCGAGTTAAAGTTCACTACCTTATTTTCAGTGGACTAACCTTTACTTCCTAAATAAATTGTATTATTCTCATAAGAGGTTTAGTTTATACAATATTTTTGTGTGCAGCAAAATAACATTTGTGGAAACATACCAAATTCCATTGAAAATTGTTTTAAACTAAGGAATTTTTATTTATGTCATAATTTGCTAAGTGGAATGGTGCCTATAGAGTTAGGTAAGTTGTTGTCGCTTAAAAATTTAGCTTACATACAATCACCTTGAAAGACTACAAATTGGTTAAAATCATCTCACTCGTATTTTACTTACCTTCGTCCAGAGACCACCTTTATTTCAAGTTATCTTACTTGAACTTCTCACACAAAATAATAAGTAAAAGCAAACCCAAAGAAATTAGAAATCTTATTAACTTAAACTATTTGAGCCTCAACAACAATATTTTAACCGACAACTTTTCATCTAAAACTGAATGATTCTATAAATTGAGAAAATTAGAGTTGAGCAACAACAACCTATATGGAACCATTCCATCCCATATGAGATTGGTGAGATGCAAAGATTAAGACTACTAGATGCCTTTTGGTATGTTAACTATATTATTTATAAGTTATTAAAATAATAAAATATATTTATCAAATTAATATATTATTTTTTAATGTTTAATAATAATTAAAATTGTTGTATTTTATAAAATTAAATATTAAAAAAAAAAGTCATATTAATTTATTTAATCCAAAATAATTTAAAAGCTTAATTATGAAATATTTATGAATACATATTTTAATTAAATTTAAAATATTTTTTAAAAATCTTAAATTTAAATCTTAGTTATATAGATTTTATATCTTCATCTAAAAAGTTTATGCATTAACATAAACAATTTAAACTTTAAAATAAATTAGTGGAAGTGAAACTCACTTGGATTTGTGATGAAAAATGGAAAGAAGGTGGACAAACACCATCTTATTTGTAGAAAAAAAAAAGTAATAGACAATAGCTATTATTCCACACACATGAAATCGCTTCATCACTTTACACCTTGTTACTCCAATATATATATATATATATATATATATATATATATATATATATATATTTTTGATGCATAGGAAAATTGGTAAGACTATTGGATGTTTACCTTTATTAATCCTAGTTTACTAGTTAAAACAAATTCAATGAGACCTTGACCTTCTAGAGCCTTGAACTATGGGAAGCTCATTCCCATTAGCAAACACTTGGTCATTACCATATAGCTTATCCCCTTCTAGGCACATCATGGGTTGAACCTTGGACCTGCCTAAAAAGAGGCTAAAGTCCTAACCACCGTGCTGTTCTTGCAACTTACTCCAAAAAATATTTTATTTATTAACACATTATTATTTATTTATTGTTTCTAACTCACACAATTATTTCTTGGAATTATCATGGAAAAGACATAAATGCATCTTTGCTACATCAAATATTAGATTTTTGTGATCTTTAACTAAAAATAAAATAGTTATTTTTTATAGTGTATATGGGTGTCCATTATATATTTCTCCTTTATCTTTTTTTTTTTATGGTTTTTATATAATATTTGAGTGAGTGGATTTCTTTTGTTTGTTTCTAGAAATAGGTATAAATTTCAATATAATATTAGAGTAGCTATGGGGCTTCAGTGTTTAATCATGTAAAGAGTTTATTCAGAGCCTTTGATTATATTTTGAACTTCTAGGAGAGATTACTTGTAAGAGTTTCATAAGAACCTTTAAAAAAAAGACAAAGAAAGATTCATTTTTTTTCTTTCTTCAATTATTATGATTTTTTGGAGACTCCATATTATGTTCCATTATTATTGAAATGTTTTTAACCTATTTTGTGTAGATCCAAACCACCTATAGTAGAATTATCTCCACTTGAAATTTAGAAGGGTGTCTTGACTCTTCATGTAGATTCAAACAATATTTCCTAATAAAGAGGATTTGGTATTTTTCCAAAGAAGGCTAAATTATAATATCTTCATTTGAATTAGGAGCTTTGGTACCTTGGTTAGAATATGGAAAAGAAGGCACATTCATTTAAATCAATTCAAATATTGCATATCATGTCCATTTAAATGGTTAGAGATTTTTACTATTATGGATCATGATGTCATTTTGTTAGAGAGTATTACATTATTTGGTACATGCTAATGTACCTCCTTGGTACAACCTTGTAATATTATATTAGGGTTGTGTCCTATATTAGAGTGTGAGTAAATATTTTATGTAATGTAATAATGTGCAAGAAATGTACAAGTGTCATGTAAATGAGTGTGCAAGTATGTGCAGAAGTGTCTCATATGTAAGTGTACACTTGTGTTATTATATTAGGAATTATTATGTGAAGAGTTATATCCAAAAGTATATAAAAGATAAATTCATGTGTATTAAAGTGTCAAGTAGAGAAGCCAAGAGTCATGAGACTTGGCATAAGAAAATGAAGAGTCGATTAAACCACGAGTCATCCTTCAATGACTATATATTTTTCCATGGAAAGACATTAATATCATTGACATGGCCTACATAGCCTTCATAGTATGCATTATCTATAATGTAAGCATTGTTATTGTATGAAAGTTTTATGATACATTTGTAAGAGAAAGAGGAGTAATAAAGTGTAGACACGAAAAATTGACCCACCCAAATGAGTCATTTTTCCTTGGGTTCCTTTGAGAGGTTCTCAAACTTGCTAGGAGCAAGTTTGGCCCCTTTTTCTTGTGTTTTGCCTTGCTTTTCTTGACCTTGACCGAATCCATGCCCGATAATTTATGGGGCGTGGATTCGACAAATTTAGGGTTTTTCTTCAAAAACCTAAATTTTAAGTCGACCCTTTTGGGGCGTCGACCTAATCAAGGTTAAGTTTTATTTTTCCACCTTTTAGCCCTCCAAGACCTTTATAAATAAAGGGATTGGATCCCCTTTTTTCCCCTAGTTACTTAAGAATTTCTTCCGCAATCAAGCTATCAAAGAGTTCATGTGAAATTAGAGTTCTCTTTATATTTTAGTGCTCTTGGTGCTTTGGTGTTCTATTATTGGTGTGTTCCTTGTGATTTTACAAGTGGAGAAAGCCTTGATGATAATTTATCTTCTTGAGGGAGGAGAGGTCTTCCACCTTTGCTCTTACTTCTTCCATAAGATCACTAGGTTGTTTCTTTGCATTCATTAGTTCACATATTCATCCTAGTTTATGTTCTATTGCATTTTGGTCTCTATTTTAGGGTTTTAAACCCTCTTGTGTGAATTCATGCCTACTATAGGGCATAAATTTGATAAAAGCCCTACTTTCACCCATTGAGCATTCTACATCCATTTTGGCTCTATTATCAAATCCACGCTCGATATCCTATAGGGCATGAATTCGGTCTAGTTAGGTTTTGGGGTGACTATTCATCCCAAAACCCTAGGGTTTCATTTTGCATGCCCTCTACATTCTATTTCATCTCTATTTATATTCTTTTTTAACTATTATCATTCTATTTCACTTGCATTTCATATCAGATTAGCTTGGGGGCAATTATTTATTCCCAAACCCTAGATTTCAAAATTGCATTCTTGTTCAAGCATTGTATCCATTCTATTTGCATTTCATTCATTATTCTATGCTATCATATTCTATTGTGTTTGTTCCAAAGGTCAAAGCTCATTTTTATTATGAATGATCAACTAAAAGGACCAAGGGGGCTTGACTACTGTACCTCCAAGCTTAGTCTTATAGCGGCCTAAGTAGACCCCCAAACATTGACCATATTTTCTAGAGTTTTTATGAAGCTATTTTATAGATTTGAAGCTGTTGGATATTCTAGATGCAAGACAAATCTTGGATCAAACACCAGATCAGATAAGTTCCCTAAATAAATATTAGGTTGTGTGTTGTTTACTTTTATATTTTTATTCACACCTAGGTTATAAATAAAAAGAAAACATTTGATTGCTTTCTAGGCATTTAAAAGAAAAAGGCATATAGTTTTGCATCTAGGGTTTAGTCTTGTTTGTGCATTTCACTTGTGCCCTTTCTCAAATAAAAAGGATTTCATTTCTTGCAACCTAGGGTTAGATATCATTGAATCAAAGAATCATACTAGGGTTAGACATTGTCTTCTTGCATCTTGTGTGTTTTGCATTATTCTTTCATTTCCATAGTTTAGCATAGAAAGGCCAAACATAGGTGATTTCTTAATTGACACATTAAACATTTCCACCCTAAACTTGGAGCGAGTCCTAAAACCATTCCTAGTGAACCCATTCCTTTGTGTCCTTAAGTGTAGAGAATATAACACACCCATGGTCACCTCAACTCCTAATAGATCCAACCAAGAATCATACATGATAGGGCAATTTTCCCCCTCTACATATTTGGTGAACCCAACATGAACACACATCTTAGTGGCCAAGATAGGAAGCCTCTTCCTTTACTTTTCTCTTAAAAACTTTAAATAAGACCACTAATTTTATTTTTTTAGAAATAAAAAACATTTAAAAACATCTTAAGAATATTCTTGTGTGTCTTTCCTTAGTTTTCTCCTCTATCCTTTCATTTCTCCTAATGGCTCCATTCCTTAGGAGTCAGCGAAGGCATCTAGAATCTGATCAAATTCCTCAAGAAGATGATCAAGTTGATAGAGAGAATCCTAACCTTGATGCAGAAGAGCAAGAACATGTTGAAACTGATACAAATTATGATCCCTATGAGGGGCCTAATGGTGGCTTCACTTTTACATCATTTGATCATGTTTGGGGTTTCATGAAATGCCATAGGGTGGCTTTGCTCAAAGCTATGGAGGAGGAAGCTCAACTCGAAAGGGGTGAGACTTCTCCTCCAGCTATCTCTCCTAGAAATGTTCATGATAACCCCTTATTTGAATCTTCACATCATGGTAATCCTTTACATAAACCAACATATGCTACTACTATGACCACCAATATTGGAAGGGTTCTACAAGTCCCTCCAACTAGTAGTGCATATCAAGATTATGTTCAATTTCCTCCTCATTCTACTCATCTCAACATTCATGCTTCTATCCCACCAAATGTCACTTATCCTCCACAACAAGATACCACATATCATAACCCATACCATAATAGTGTCAATGCTTCCAACATTCACCAAGTTCCCTTTCAACAACCTACCTATACCCCTCCCTTAGGGAACCTAGGGGCATTGCACAACAACAATCCTAAGATGCAAAGTTTAACTAATATGGTGAAATAATTGGTTTCAAGAGTGGATATGATTCAACCTCCTAGTTTCACCTACAACTATAGAGAAATGTGCAATCAACCCTTAGACCCTATCATTACCTCTAGGCCCTACCCTAAGCATTTTCCAATATCGATTTTTGCCTATCTATAAGGGAATGGAAGATCCAATTGAGCATTTAAGAATGTTTAGGACAACATGCCATGATATCATATATGATGACATATTGTTACTAAAGATATTCCCTAAGAGCCTTGGTGGTATGGCATTAGAGTGGTATTATCAACTACCTAATCATTCTTTGAGGAACTTTGAAGAGATAACTAAAATATTTGTTCAACAATTCAGTGCTTATGTTGAAAAGAATGTGACTATGAAAGATGTCTATATGTTAAAACAAGCTAAAGATGAAAGTTTTTAAAAATTTTATCTTATTGGAGGAGTCTAGTTGGATGTTTGAGATATACCTTACCTCCTTGAGACATGCTTGAGATATTTATTGGGAATTTACAAGAACAAATATCTTATGAATTGGAAACTACAACTATCACATATTTTGATCAAGCAATAGATCTAGCAAGAAGGGTAGAGCAAGCCCTTATTAGAAGAGGTCAACTTAAGATAAAAGAAGATAGGACCACTAAAACATAGTATAAGAACAAGCATGTAGTTGGTGATGGGGTAATGGATAGTAGGCCTATTAATAATGTTGTTAACACCCTACAAAATATGGTGCTTCACCAACCTCAAAAACCCCACCAAGAAATTTTACAAGACTCAACACACCTATGAATGTGGTCCTACAACAACTTTTGGAAGCTAATATGATTGAGTTACCTCCCATAAGGCAACCTGATACCATGACTGATTGGTATAAGCCTGGTCAACATTGTGAATATCATAGAGTGGAGGGGCATATGACAAACTCATGTAAGAGGTTGAAACATGTGGTTCAAGACCTAATTGATGAAGGATGACTTGTTATAGAAGGTTCTTGACCCAATCCTCCAACAAAAAATCAACCTCCTACTCAACAAGCACCCACAACTAATCAAGACATGGGAATCTTCCAAGATCCCCTACCTAAGCATGGTCAATAAGTAGCTAATCAAGTGTCATATCATAATGTGCCACCTCCCTATGATAATATGGTTGGAATGATAGCAATAACTACAAGGCAACATGCTCAAGCTCAATGACTCAACATTCTCAGTAGGAGATGAGTTCTTCATCCAACCCACCTTAGTTTTGAAGAATACCCAAAAAAGGAGCACAAGATTAGAAAACCCACCTTTAGTGTTGAAGCCACAACCTAAAGTCTCCTTTGACATTCAACAATAATTAGCTAGTACCCCAACCAATATCTCTCTTAGAGCTTTTGCAAACTTCTCCTATTCATAGGGAAGCCTTGTTGAAGCTTCTAAGACAATAATATATTCCTCAAGACATTTCCCCTAGTGCTATAGCTAATGTTGTAAGTTCTCTTGGGATACATCATATCACATTTTTGGATGATGATATGCCTTCCTCAGATTTACGAGGGGATTCTTCCCTTTACATCATTGCATTTATTGGGGAAACATTTATCAAATAGATTTTGATTGATAATGGTTCTTCCCTCAATTTATGCACTTATCAATTCTTCCAAAAGTTTGGATTAAAAGAGGAAGATTTAACTAAATTTGATATCATCATCAAAGCTTTCAACAATGAGTCCCAAGAGGCTTGCGATATTATATCTCTCCCTTAGGGTTGGACCTAAGATCTTAGATACCTTGTTCTATGTGGTGTCTTGCCCTACATATTTTAATCTTCTTCTTGGATGTCCTTGGATTCATGCAATGAGGGTTGTCCCTTCTACTTTTCATCAATGTTTGAAGTTTGAATCTAAGAATCAACTGGTCACCATTTTGAGTGATCCTCACCCATTCAAATATTGTTCGATGGTGGAGCAAGCTCAATCTGATCTCAATTTATGTCCATCAGTTTCCTCATCTCACATAACTAAACAACTTGAAAATCTAAAAGTGAGTGAGGAACCGCTCATCAATGTTTCATCATGGGATCAAGTTAATCATTTTCTTTTAGAGCCTCTTCTAGATCTTGCCAAGCTACCACCTTCACCAAGGACTATGGGTTTACCCTATAAGAAGGGTGAAGTAGTACACATTGGCATGTGTACCTTTATCTTCATAGGAGTCTCCCTCAAAGAAAATATTTATGGTAGCAACCCTCTTCCCATAGAGCATTCTTTTACCCATTATTACCTATCCAATGATTACCCACTTCCCAAGAAAATCCTATCTAGTATGGGATATATAGGTAAAGGTTTGGGGCCATGATAGAAAGGTATTCAAGAGCCTTTGGAAGTGGATATTTGGCCTAGGAGATGTGGCATAGGCTACATCCCTAATAAAAACCAACCTTTACCCTTTGATAATGATGATCACCTTATTACTTATGTTAAATATTTAGATCATCAAATCTTGGAGTGGAGTGATGAGGATGAGGGTCCCCCTTATCCCTCAGACATTATTTTTTACAATATGGTAACTTTGGTGCATCCAGAGCTAGGTGTGACCCCAAAGGAGTATGCTAAAAGGAATACCCCTTGTGACATAGCTCATGAGGATATCCTCTAGAATAGCTTCTCCTTTGATGGGTCTATCCCTTGTGTTGTGCATATTGAGTCTCCTCATTCTCGAGGGGACCCTATTCCTCTATCTCATAGAGACCTTGCGAAGTTGGGAATCTCTCCCCCTTTCATAAAAAAGGATGGCACAGTCAGAGTTTGCAATGAATTTCATGCAACATCTCCCAGAGAATGTGTTGTGGATGATCCCCTTTATGATGAGAATCATGAAGGTATCCTCCATCATAGCCCTTTATTTGATGGGTCAGTTCCTTGCACTACCATATTGTTTGTTAAAATAGGTGGCACAATCAAAATTTGTGTCGACTTTAAGAACTTAAAGAATCAATGAATCTAATCATCTAAAAAAAAAAAGAGAAACCCCTTAAAAACAATAAAAATCAATAAAATACTATGCATGGCATTATATTTTCATTTCATCTAGTTTGCATCCGATTTGCTTGATTCATACTGCATGACTACCTATCATATTTTGCATGTTTTGACTGACATTTTATTCCACCTTGCATTTTGCTTGTCATACAATTGCATTGTTGCTTGTTCATACTTGCATGACTACTTGATCATATAGATTCTTGGGGATTTTATGATAATGGCAAGTGATGACACCTAGTTAGGTCATAGCTCACATGCATTGCACTCACACTAGGGCTCTGATGCCTAGAAAATCCCCAACCTAGGGCCCATTTTATGCATTTTCATCATTGCATTCGCCCATCCCATCTTCTCTTCTTCTCTCTTCTTCTCTTATATTCCTTGACCTTGAAATTTTTCATTGCTTATATCTCTCCAAGTCAAGGGATATAGTTCTTCTTTGGTATATCCTTATCCTTTGCATGTTTTCCTTTCTTCCTTTCATCAAGACAAGGATATACATTCTTCTTCTATCTGCTCATCCATGCTTTCACACTTTTTCCTTCTTGATATTTCGATGGTTAAGTGATCCTCATGGGATAGGATAGATACCGCATGAATATCCTTTATGGTGTTCATACGACCACTGACTATCTTACGCACACCTCTTAACCATTGAAACTTCAAGATAGATACACACACTCACCTCTTGTTCTACTCCATTGGCTTTGTCCATACACCTTCTTGCACACACCACACCCCTATTAGGTAGTACTCACTTTGGCACATCATTCACACACAACACACCCCATATGGGATCAACTTCATGGTCATGAGTGAGGGGTAGCCTCCATTCAACCATTTGCGAGCATACATCCTAGTAGGTATATCTCTTTCTCTCTAGCCATATTAGCGAGCACTACACCCCTAGTGGGTAATCACTCCACACTTGTCCATATTTTTGCAAGCATAACACCCTCACAAGATAGCTTCATGGCCACACATGAGGGGTAACCTCCATCTCGATCATTTGTGAGCATACATCCTTATAAGGTTTCACTCTTTTTTCTATTCTTTTGCTTAGCCTTTTGGAGCTTTGTTTTCATCTCCTTCTTCTTTACCATCTATTTTTCTTCATTTTTCCTCTTCTTCTTTCCATCCATCCATCCATGCATTTCATGTTGCATATCATTTTAGGTTTACATTTAGATGCTTGCATTTAGTTAGATTCATTCCATTTCATTCATTTAGTTGCATTCATTATGTTTGTCATCACCATGCATAAAACAAAAATTAACACTAATGCACACACATTTTCACACCATAATATAATAAAAACTATAGCATGATATTAATTGATAAGTAGTGAATACATGTCAGCTAGGTTGGTGCACCATAGTCCAAGCCTGATGCACTCGACCCTCCCCAAGGATGCATGCCATAATCTAAAATTGGCATGTCACCCCAATCCCAATCCTAGCTCTATGAGCCTACCTCCTCCACTCTACCTACTAGTGGTGGTCCTAGTAGGGGTATGTTCATAGACCACATAGCTATCATGACTGACTCTATCAACTAAAGGGAGACTAGTGGTTGCACCCTCTAATCCACCAACACCACCTAGAAGTACAAATCCTAGTAGAAGGTCTCCCTCCATACCACTACATCTCACCTCTCCTCTACCCTCTATAACTACTCCTATAGAAGGTAGATCCCCTCACTTGGTTGGCTACTCATCACAATAGCCATCCCCTTAGCCTAGGCCCATTGATGCTCCTACTCTAGCTAACCCATCTCCCCTCTAAGGTGGCTCACCTTGACCCTCACTACATCCCTCTCTATTATGACCTAGCCTAGCTATGCCTAAAGAGTGTCTATCTCCCTACACAATGATCACCCTATCTATCAACCCCTCTACTACTCTCATTGGGTCTCCTTGACCCATAGTCCCACTAGGTCCTACCTATGCTACCATAGGGACACCTAGCTATCCTCCCTACCTTACCCAAAGAGAGTGATGGTGGTCCTCATGGTGGTCACCACCTCTACCTTGACCTATACCCTAGCCTACCTAGGAGGCTATGGCATCTACTCTCATCACTCCATTATGCATTCGATTAGCCTCTCAAAGTACTAACTACACTCGTCAACCCATGACTTGGTACCTCTACACTAGCACCAATGGGGAGATCCTTAGGGGTATAATACCCCTATACCATCTCCTATATCTAAGGGCTACCCCAACATCATCGACTCTAGGATCAATATAGAGGGGATCATCTAAATCCTCCTCCATGAACCTAGCCACATCAAGGTCCCCTATAACCCTTGATGGATCCCTCCTCACCCTCCTATACTAGTAGTCCCCTAGGTTTAGTATCTCCTAGAGAATCTTAAACTATCATTGTACTCGATCAAACTGATATAGCTCTAGCTCACCCTTCTCTATGGTGACCCATCAGACCCTCCTAACCTAAGCTAGCTCCTCCACATCCTCATCCCACCTAAGGTGTAGATACCATGGCCACCATATGATCTAATGGTCTCATAGCTCATCTATGACCCATCTCCCTAGTGGTAGAATACCTACATACAACCTCTATGTACGCTCAAGGTCTTAAGACCACATATATCCTACTAGTCACTCTAGGTCAAGTAGTGGTCCTAGTAGTGCATCTAGCCTCCTAATGGCTATGTGCTCCCAACACCACACCTAGAGCAAAATCATGCATACTAATCATATATATCATTTATACATGATATTGTACAATATCCTATACAAATGGGCCAACATATATGAACCCCATGCGAACCACACCTACTAGTCTCGCATATCTATCACCACTCCACAAATACCCATGGTAGGTGTTATCAACTCATGTGGTACACTAGAAATCCTACCACCACTCCATAGAGCATAGTCATTAGTGCCCCAACCCCATGTCATCATGATATATCATCGACATGGAATCTGCTCTTATAGATCTCATGTGATGGGTCACCCATCAATCTCTCTATTACTACCTATGGCACCTATGCCCTATAAACCATCCTCCTCCTAATGGGGATCCTCAAGATGCACCACACATCCTCTAGTGTGATGGTCATCTCTCCCATCGATAACTAAAATATGGATGATTTTGGGTACCACCACTCTACCAACATTGTTAGTAGTACTCTATTAACCTCCACCCAAGGTATCTCTACCAAGTGTAGAAGCCCCACTACACCTAGTGTGTCTCTCTACTAGTGTGAGCTCCATAGTGCCTCCTCTCAATGGTACTCACCACCATTCCCTACTCCCAAAGACATCATGCTACAAAAAAAACAAAATTTTCATTAATAAACACACTAAGAGCAACATTTTTTTATTTTCTTCAAATCTGTACCCCATGTCCTCTAGGGCATAGATTCATAAATTTGTACCCTATACAACATATGGTGTGGATTCGATCACCACTAGGGTTGATCAAATTCATGGGAAACTATTGGATCCACTCTTGGGTCCCACATGATGACTTTCACATAAAAACATCAAAAAATAAATAAAATTCATAAAAAATGCTAAAATCAATCTAAAATCTAATTGCTAGCTAGGATTTTGGCTCTTACCCATGTCTAGTCTACTATTGCACCAGCCTCACCCCTCACAACTACCGCTCAATGTGTAGGAAGAGTCATTCTCCCATTTTCTCTAGAGCCCCTTTCTTGTTTTCTCATGCAGTGAAAATGAGTTAGGTTTTCCCCCTTTTTGCTTTTGTTTCTTCCTTTTATCTTTTTCTCTCTCCTCTTTCCTCCTTTTGGCACCTTTTTCATTGTTTGTCGCTCTCTTTTCTTCTGAGTCTACCATTTTGAGTTTCCTTAGGAATTTTACATTCCTCCCAAAACTCGAGGGGGCACCCTGGCCTGAGAGGCATTAATGTCCCTAATGCCTCATTTTGCATGCCAAATATTCAAAGTGTCTGGAATGACACTATTTGTGCACCACCCCTTTCTTCTAAACTGGCCACCCATTTTTTTCTTTTGTTTGCCATATTTTTTTCCCATAGGTGTCTACATATTTCTTTGATGCATTTATTAGGCCATAAATGCATCAAAGAGGGGGTAAAATGTAGACACAAAAAATTGACCCACCCAAATGAGTCATTTTTCCTTGGGTTCCTTTGAGAGGTTCTCAAACTTGCTAGGAGCAAGTTTGGCCCCTTTTTCTTGTGTTTTGCCTTGCTTTTCTTGACCTTGACCGAATCCACGCTCGATAATTTATGAGGCATGGATTTGGTAAATTTAGGGTTTTTCTTCAAAAACCTAAATTTTAAGTCGACCCTTTTGGGGCGTCAGCCTAATCAAGGTTAAGTTTTATTTTCTCACCTTTTAGCCCTCCAAGACCTTTATAAATAAAGGGATTGGATCCCCTTTTTCTCCCTAGTTACTTAAGAGTTCCTTTTGTAATCAAGCTATCAAAGAGTTCATGTGAAATTAGAGTTCTCTTGTCTTCTGGTGCTCTTGGTGCTTTGGTGTTCTATTGTTGGTGTGTTCCTTGTGATTTTGCAAGTGGAGAAAGCCTTGATGATAATTTGTCTTCTTGAGGGAGGAGAGGTCTTCCACCTTTGCTCTTGCTTCTTCCACGAGATCACCAGGTTGTTTCTTTGCATTCATTAGTTCGCATATTCATCCTAGTTTATGTTTTGTTGCATTTTGATCTTTGTTTTAGGGTTTTAAACCCTCTTGTGTGAATCCATGCCCCATATTCTACAAGGTGCAGATTCAATGAAAGCCCTACTTTCACCCATCGAGCATTCTATGTCTATTTTGGCTCTATTACCGAATCCATGCTCGATATCCTACAGGGCACGAATTCGGTCTAGTTAGGTTTTGGGGTGATTATTCATCCCAAAACCCTAGGGTTTCATTTTGCGTGCCCTCTACATTCTATTTCATCTCTATTTTGCATTTTTTTTTTATTGTTATCATTATTTTTCACTTGCATTTCATATCAGATTAGCTTGGGGGCAATTATTTGTCCCCAAACCCTAGTTTTTAAAATTGCATTCTTGTTCAAGATTTTGTATCCATTCTATTTGCATTTCATTTGTTGTTCTATGTTGTCATATTCTATTGTGTTTGTTCCAAAGGTCAAAGCTCATTTTTATTATGAACGATCAACTAAAAGGACCTAGGGGGCTTGATTGTTGCACCTCCAAGCTTAGTCTTATAGCAGCCTAAGTAGGCCCCCAAATGCTGACCATATTTTCTAGAGTTTTTGTGAAGTTATTTTGTATATTTGAAGCTGTTGGATATTTTGGATGCAAGACAAAGCTTGGATCAAACACCGATCAGATAAGTGCTCTAAGTAAAAATTTGAAAATGATTGAAAATCCAACTAAGTGTTCTACTATTTACAATTCAATTTATAGGCTCTAATGGCCCAAAATACATAACCAAACCCATCAAATCATGGATTTGATCCAATATGCTTAACCATAAGCTACAAAAGTGCAAAGGAGAATGCACATAACTTTCTAAGCTAGGAGAAAGGAATAATGCTAACTATAAGATCCTTTTTAGCTATCTTGAAGTACACACTTCCTAGTTTGAGTTCACACTTCCTAACTAACACTCCTAAGTGACAACTAGAAGATAACTAGTGCCCAAAAGTTCATGTGAGAAAGATACTCACTTACAATATTAATTTGCAAGAAATAAACTATGCAAAACTAACTAGAAATTACTAGAGGGGTCACATGAGTGATCAAACATCAATCCTCATCATGCCTCCCCAAAATAGAAGCATTGGACTCCAATGCTTTCAGAAGAGTAGGAAAGTCATGGGACATCTGATGAAAAGAAATCCAACAAGCCTGATGCGGCATCTGTCCTCACCAAGCCACAAGATATGAGGTGGTAGACCCCTGGCGAATCTGTCAAGTCTTTGTGTCATAGATCTAATCAGAATCCAATGGTAACTGAGAATAAGGAACCACGTCCACAGGATGACTGATAGCTGGTGATGTCTCCAATGTAGAGTCAAAATACAACTTCAAAAGATCTACATTGATGACGTCGTGAATTCCCAAGTGTGCAGGAAGATCAAGGTGACAAGCATTCTCAGACACCTATTGAAGAATAGTATAAGGCCCATAGCGAATCGGTTTGATTTTACTATGAGTCTTATCAGAAAAACGTCGCTTGTCAAGATGCAACCAAACTTTGTCACCAACCTAAAATGGATGAGGAATTCGATGTTGATCCATGGAATTTTTTTGCTGTTGCTATGTCTTTTGTAAAATCTCAACCACCTTTGATTGCAGATTGTGCAAATGCTAAATAAATGAGTGTGCTTTGTCTTTCTCCTTCTGAAGATGTGAAGTGACAGGAGAAGGCAAAGACAAAGGTAACTCATAAGGTGCCAAGGGCTGAAATCCCATACAAACCTTAAAGGGTGAATGACCTATAGAAGAATGTAGGGCCCTATTGTAGGCATGTTCAATATGAGTGAGACTCAAGTCCCACTTTGCTGGTGAAGCGTGATGATAGATTTTTAAACTTTGCACAAGGGTATGATTTACCACTTTAGTCTGCCCATCTGAATGTGGATGATAGGCGGTGGAAAAGTTAAGGGAAACTCCCAAAATTTTCCACAAATAATGCCAAAAGTGACCCACAAAGTGTGAATCACGATCCGATATAATGCTGGTAGGTAGACCAAAGGAACACCAAATGCTGTCAAAGAAAAATTGGGCTAAGTCTACTGCAGAACTCGTCTTGTGGCATGGAATAAACTTAGCAATTTTACTGAATCTATCAACCACCACGAACACACAATAATTTTATCGCACTATCATAGGAAAACCACTAACCAAATCCATGGAAATTCTTTCCAAAGGATGGGAAGGAATGGGCAAAGGCATGCCTAAGCCAAACTTCCTGTTAGCTGGTTTTGAGCGACAACAAATTGCACACTGTTTGAGAAATCTCAACACATCCCTCTGCATTTTAGGCCAATAGAAAAATATTTGCAAGTGATGAAGTGTTTTGTGCTTCCCAAAGTGACCACCATAAAGTGTAGAATGAGCTTCCTTAAGAAGTGACACTCTAGGCTCACAAGGAACACAAACCTTGTCCAATTTGTAAAGAAGTCCTTTGATGTAGAAATCTTGGAAAGGATGCAAATTGGAAGAAGAATTCTTACTCACTTGCTCAAATATTTTCCCAAAATCAGGATCCTGTGAATACTGATTAGGCCAAGTCTGAAATCCCAAGTGTGAATTAGACATAACTTTTAAGGTAAGAGCGACAAGAGGCCTATTCAAACAATCAGCAACAGTATTACTCTTCCCATTTTTGTACTTGATCACCAAGTGAAATTTTTGGAGGTAAGAGGCCCACTTCATATGTCTTGATTCTTCAATTTTACTTTGAGATTGTAAAAACTTGAGAGGCATATGATCAGTGTGTACTACTATATCTTTTCCCAAAAGATAATGTCTCTAGTACTTGATAGCTTAAACTAATGCATACAACTCCTTGTCATATGTAGAATAGTTCAACTGAGCAGCAGAAAAAGTTTCTGAATGATAAGCAACTAGATGACCATTCTATTTTAGCACAGCTCCTAAGGAAACTTTAGAGGCATCTATTTCAATCTCAAAAGGTTGAGAGAGGTCAAGTAAAGTTAACACAAGTGATGTAAAAATTTTCTTTTTGAGTTTTGCAAAGGCAACTTCTTGGCTTTTCTCCCAATGAAATGGAATTTTAGACTTAGTGAGATAATGCAATGGAGCTGCAAGGGTGGAATATTGAGGAATGAACTTGCGATAAAAATTTGCAAGTCCTAGAAAACTCCTTAACTCAGTGAGAGTTGTAGGAGGGGACCACTTAAGTAAAACATCAACTTTTATGGGATCTACCTAAATTCCACTTTCACTAATCACATAACCAAGGTAAGAAACTGCAGTATTGCCAAAAGAACACTTGGAAGAATTGGCATATAATTGATTCTTCGCAAGAAGATCAAGTGTTTGTTGGATATGCCTAAGGTGTTCCTCCCAAGTTTTTGAGAAAATCAATATATCATCAAGATATATTATTACAAATTTGTCAAGTACATCATGAAATACATCATTCATCAACCTCATGAAGGTTGCAGGAGCATTAGTAAGACCGAAGGGCATGACCAACCATTCAAAGAGGTCCATCTTTGTCTTAAAATTTGTCTTCCATGTATCCTCAACTTGGATACGCACTTAATGATATCCACTTTTGAGATCTATTTTTGAAAAGAACTTATCTCCTTGAAGCTGATATAATAAATCATCAATGCGTGGTAATGGATATCTATTCTTTACAGAAATTCTATTCAAAGCACGAAAATCAATGCACAATCTCCAAGTGCCATATTTTTTAAAAACACCCAAAATAGGTGAGGCACAAGTAGAAGTACTTTCCTTAATGAAACCCTTAGACAATAAATCTTCTATTTGCCTTTTTATTTCTTCATTTTGCAAAATAGATTGTCTATACATGGATGCATTAGGTAGTGAAGAACCGGGAATGATTTCAATGCTGTGATTAATTGTGCGAATTGGAGGAAGAGACTTTGGCTTCTGAAATATGTGTGAATAACTTTGCAATATTTTATCCATTTAAGAGTGTTGCTTTGGAATGGATGTGGATGTAGAAGTGTTTTGAGATTGAATGAAAATTAGAGCAACATCACCACCTTTTTTAATTACTCTTTTTGTTTGCTTGGAACCTAGAATGATGTTAGGAGTGTTGGTGCTTTTAATGAGAAAGACCTTACCATATTTTTGAAGTGTGTAGGTTCTTTTGAAATCATCATAAACAACTCTCCTATCATACTGAAAAGGTTTTCCAAGAAAAATCCCACAACAATCCATAGGAGTCACATCACAAGTGACTTGATCTATGAAATGTGGGCCAAGTGCAAATTTTAATCTGCTAGTGTGAGTGATTTTTGAGCCTCTTCCACTATCCTTCCAACCCAAAGAATAAGGTTGAGGATGAGGCTTCATAGGTAACTTCAAACGCTCGACAATGGAACTCGCAATTAGATTTTTCTATGAGCCATTATCCACTATACAATTTGTTGTAAAATTATGGAGCAAATGAGCTCGAGTGATGAACAAAGCATCATGAGCGCCCTCTGATGAACTTACATTTACCAAGGTAACCTCATTGAGCTTACCTCATAATTGCATGTATACTCTACTTTCTCCTACTGACTCAAGGGGACCTTTGGGAGCATCCTCCTCTTGAGTAGTAATGACTAAACTCTTCTTTTTAAGCTTAAAATAATCAGCTTTTTCATGACATTTCTTCTTATAATAGTTACAAAAATTTTTAGAAGAAGAAGAAGAAGAAGGTTTAGAAGAAGAAGAAGAAGGAGTAGAAGCGAAAGGGGAAGGAGAAGAAGGAGATGGAGAAGAAACATTCTTCTTTTGAGAAAAATTCTTCTTTTGTGAGAAAGAATTATTCCCTTTTGATGAGTTTGCAACCACTTGAGTAACAGGTGCATAGAATGCCTACAAATGCGCCTTAAACTTGTCCTCCGCAAGTTGTTCTTGGTTGAAAACTGAATCCAATGTGTCCATAGAAATAAACATCATTTCCCTGTACAAATGCTCTAACAAGCCACTTTGATATTTGAGAATCAAAGCTGAAACATCATCCTCCACATTCACAAGTATCCTGTACCTGTTGAACTGAAAAATATATTCCTGTACAGTCATATTAGTTCCTTGCCTAAATCGAAACCACCTAATTACCAAATCCTTAGAATAATTGGAAGAATAAAAATTGGTTTTCAAACAGTCTACAAGTTCATCCCAAGTAGTGAGTTCATCATGACCTCTTTTTCTTTCTACAAGGACTTTACCTAAACCAGAAATTTTTAGCTTAGCATAAGGAACCACATCATCATCTGAAAGCTGAGAGTAAGAAAACCAAGAACTCATGTCAAGAATCCAACTATTCAAGACATCAGGGTTCCTGGATCCATCATAAAATGGAACTTCATAACAAACTCTCAAATGAGAATCATGAGCAGAAGTTGAAGCATTATGCACAAAAATGTCATTTACCTTCATGGCAAGATTACCAAGGACTTCTACTATGGTAGTATCATTAGATTTATCTGCTAAAGCGTTAACAACATGGGCAAGTTCTGCCACTTGGGAAGCCAAGTCAGAATCCATGTTCAATCGGGTATAAGCCATGAGTAAAAAAATAAGAAAGCACTAAATCAAGGAAAAATGGAAATTTTCCTTGTTACAATGGAGTGCCTCTGAATTTTGAAAATTACTCCTAAGACTCAAAATTTGAAATTTTAAACTAGCCTAAGGTGCAATTTATAATTTATTAATTTAAAAATAACTTAAGTAAAAATTAAATGTAATTAATCAAAGATTAATTAATTTTAATTAAGTTATTAAAAAAATTAAATTAATAAAAAAATAAAATTGAACATGCAACCTTAGAATAGTAAAAATTAAAAAATTACAATAAATTACCCTTTTGCATGCAACTCCAAACTTCCAAATTCCCCAATGCATGCTTCTCGAGGCATGAATTTCAGTGCCTATTCCTCCTCAGGTGTAACATATTCACGGTGCTAATTCCCAGACTGAGTGTGTAGCAACAGTTTTTGAGCCCTGACACTAGCATTCTGTCAACGTCGTCAGGCCAAACATTGTCCAGACTCATGACAGTAGTGATGTCATGCCTGATAGCAGTGTCAAGCATGTGGTCTAATGCCCGAACAATGAGCATCGCCTTGACGCTATCAGCAGACAACGATGGCAGCCAGGCCGAGGTGCTTGACAGTAGTGTTGTCACGCCTGACAGCAATGTCAGGCATTAGGCTGAACACCAAGGTGAACGCCTGGCACTATCAACGGACAGTGCTAGAGATCAGGCCGAAGCGCCTGACCAGCATTGTCATGCCTGATAGAAATGTCAGGCGTTAGGCCTGACGCTGTCAGCGGACAATGCTGGTGGTCAGGCTGAAGCGCAGTCATCCCTAACAACGATGGTTGTAGCCTAGATTTTGTCGTACTTGACAGTGTCAGGATCGAATGCCATAGGTCGACAGCTGCTTTCTGGCCACCTGCCGCAAGCCTGCGCACCGGTTGCTGCCGGGTGGTGCTGACCGGTCGCCTACGGCAAATTTGCATGTTGGGTGCTATCGGGTGGTGTTGGCCGGCCGTCGCAAACCTGAACACAACTGGTCAATGAGCCCTTAGGCTATATATATATATATATATATATATATATATATATTTTACAATAGAAATTTAAATTAATATATTTTAAGGAAATAATATATTAATTTAAAATTTAAGTTTTTCTAAAACAATGAAATTTTTTAAAAATTAACCAGGGAGGCTAATTATTAAAAACAATGAAAACTTAAACTATTACAAATATGAGCAACCAGATCCCTTCAGTAGCTCTCCTTTCAAGATCCAGTCGACACACGACCAGCGTTTGAAAGGCAACCAGGCCTAAGTCGACACATGACCTAGTTTTGATGATCTCCTGGAGCTCTTCAGTACTCGAAAATGGGGGGGTAGTAGGGTTAAATGGCTCTCTAATCCTAATTACACCATAGCTACAATCCAATCCCTTCTAAGGATCACAATAGGAAGAACTCTAAGGCAAAATTTTCCTATACCTCTTGAGCATAAACAAAAATTTGGAACGAGGAGTTTGTCATCGAAGGAACTTCCTTCTACGAATGGTTTTCAAGCTACCCTTGAGCTTAAATCAAGTCCTCAATGAGAAAGAATTTCTCATAACAAAATTATCTTCTACCCTCTCACCTCACAAGCCCTAGTGTAAACATGAACTAGGCTCTGATACCAATGAAAAGGATTGAAAATCCAACTAAGTGTTATATTATTTACAATTCAATTTATAGGCTCTAATGGCCCAAAATACATAACCAAACCTATCAAATCATGGATTTGATCCAATATGCTTAACCATAAGCTACAAAAGTGCAAATGAGAATGCACGTAACTTTCTAAGCTAGGAGAAAGGAATAATGCTATCTATAAGATACTTTTTAGCTATCTTGAAGTACACACTTCCTAGTTTGAGTTCACACTTCCTAACTAACACTCCTAAGTGACAACTAGAAGATAACTAGTTCCCACAAGTGCATGTGAGAAAGAGACTCACTTAAAATATTAATTTGCAAGACATAAACTATGCAAAACTAACTAGAAATTACTAGAGGGGTCATATGAGTGATCAAAAGCAATCCTCATCAAAATTGTTAGGTTGTGTGTTGCTTTATTTTATCATTTATGCTCACAACCTAGGTTATAAATTAAAAAAAAAACATTTGATTGCTTTTGTAACAACCCTGGTCTACTCACCTAGTTGTCAAAAACACAATTCAAAAAAATATCAATTCATTTTAAAACAAATATCACAATTTGATGAATGCACACCCAAATTTGTATTAGTATTTAGGCATAGATGTTTAAAATCCGGTATCTTATACCTCTACATATGGAATCGTGAGTGCTCAGGACTGGCCAACTTCCCACAATAGACTACCTTTAATGAGACCTACTTTATCCTGATTTGAGTTTTGGATACTTAGTAAGGGTTTGTCCTTCCAGGCCCCATAACACTTGGAAGGGTGGATGCATATTTTCCCCATCTTGTAACATGGAGTACATTGGTCTATGATCCTATATTCATCCTATGGTCCACTGACCTTATCTTTGCCTTGATTAATCTTTTAAAACCCATGATAGAGTTAGCGTATTTATACCTATGACTGGTAGCATTTCATCCTTATTTGAATGCTTACAGGGCCCACAAACACTTTGGCTATAGGGACAAGGTATATTATAATGTAACATAATTGACGATAATGCTACCCATACCATCTATCACTGGACCTTCCAACCCTAAGGACTAGTTTCCTAGTCTTGAGTCATTGTTGGCTATTCCGTAGCTAGGTTACACTATCGTGAGAATCCTCACGTACTACCTCGTATGAAAACCTGGAATGACATCCCATACCATCGTTCATCCATAGCATAAGGTCCTCTAACCTATTTTATATTTTTCTAGAGAACAATTGTCCTCAAAATCACAACAACCACCTTTGTGAACTGTTAGAGTTGGGTGGATGACATCCTTCTCAATATCATCAAATATAAGTTAATATATCCTAATTGATAGGTCTTGTCCTCTTCAAATAGTACACATCTCTTTTGATGTAGTGTATGCATCATATTTTTCTAAGTTTAGCCTTTTCTTCTAGTAGCCAATTTAAGTTGAAATTTTTTCTAGTTTTTCAAGGGCTTCAGCCTTCTCTCTCTTTTTTTTTAGATCATTATAGGTTCTAGACTATATGAATAAACATGACTATAACTCACTATATACATTCCATTACAAGAGTCCAAATAAATCATTTAAAGTTTAATACATTTAGTTTCTCTAATAATAATGCATGATATAATCAATATAAAGAATTACCTATAATAATATAACCTGGATATTAACATCGAGAGCAAACAATCTCTAATTATTGATATTAAAGCTAAAGTATTTAATATTTACTCCACTAATTAATCAAAAAGGGACATCATTAAATATTTTAAGTAATTTTACCAAAGTTTTGAAACTCTAATAAATACTAAACCTAAAATTCTTATAAATCTATGACTATGATATATTCTTATTATATAAGATAACATTAACTCTTTTATATGGTCATAAAAAGTAAACCACATGCCCTTTAATTAGAAAGATTATAAATTAAAATATGTCTCAACTAATTAATGTAATACTTTGCACCAGCAATAATCATTTTTCTGGAAACACTTCAATGTGAAAAGCAATCAATTTTATACACATACCTAGGTATTGAGGTTTTCCAATGGTTTTCCTAAAACAACATCAAAAAAGAAGCTTTACTTGAATGCTTGGCCATGAAATCAACTTATGATCTTCAATGATAGATGAAAGTAAATATAAATCTGAGTATAAATCTTATAAATTGAATCAATATCTCCTACTCTTGCTACATTTCACATAATTTCATCCTTTTATTCATATTGAATAATCAGTTTTCCGCAGAGCGAATAGAAAAGTTACAAAAAAAATTCTCTTTAAAGTTTCAATTTGGCCTACCATTTGTTTTTGTAATGTCCTATTTCTGGTGGATGCATAATCTAGTAGATTTCCAAATATCATAAAATATACTAAGGTTTTCCTATGTCAATATCTCTTTGGCCCAACGCTCTCCTTAGCCTAGAATAATTAAACTAAATATGAAATATTTTTTGATGTCTAAAAATGAACCAGTTTAAGGGAAACATCTAATTTGAACTATTGTATTCACACTTATAAAATAAAATATAAGATTTAGGTTGGTTTTAGATAAGCGTTTCACTCCAACAAATGACTCCGAGTATAAAGACTCACTTATGAACTTGCATTCCCCAAAACAACCCGATGAATCCACAGATTTGAACAAAAATGTCGACTAATTTCAAAATGTATTTAATTTAAGACTTTTCTCTAGCTCTCCTATTTGGACAAATCTGAAAGTGTTTTAGCAGAGACTTGGAATACATGGTGACTCTACCATCCACATCGTGTGAAGGCACCGCCAAGGATGTCCTTACACTAATGGGGATAAGTTTGAGAGCTTCCTAATGGCTCACCATTCCAATATACAGATTTCATTTAAAGAAATTATTGAAAAAAGGTCCGAATAATACCATATCCTCAACGAACAAGAGATGCATTCAATGATAACATTACCAAGAAGCAGAGGCTAAATAAAGAAAAATAAAAATTCATTAATCATAGTATACTAAGTTGTTATAAATTTTTTACATAAAGAACCTATACTAAACATTCAAAACGATATGAAAAGGTCTATTTTCAACATCATTGAGAGTTTATCATAAAACCAAACCATTTTATACATTTTATCTTTACTTTAAAAATGAATTATAAGTATCCCAAAATGTGAACTCAAAATGATTGGCATCTATACACCTTGTAGGAGGACTGGTGCTGTCCAAACTGGATATATTTCGGAAGAAAATTTGTGATGTTGAGACATATCCAAAAATGATAGGGTAGAGAGACGTGTGATTGAGAGCGAAAAAGATCAACATGGCCCATATATGGATGCATCTAACTAAATGAAATTATTATGCAATATAAAAATGAATTACACCATTCAACTATTTTAAATTATGTCTTATAGACTATTCACCATAGCATACAGATGGTATAAGCCATACTATTCAGATTATACGTTTTAATAAAATAACTATTCATTTTTAGAGCCGATAAATTATAATAAATAAAATAAATAACATCAATCACGCAAATAAAGTTTACAAACTCAATTGAATATGATAGCAAACTGTATATTCCAATATCAATATCCTACACCATAAATATTCTATAATATCCAGTGAAGGTTGTGTCTATACTTGTTCCATAGAAGAAAATTTCTTAAACATATGTTTATTTTAATTCTATTATTTTACTATAAATATATATATATATATATATATATATAAAATTTTATTTTCTTATATATTAGTATTCATATGATAATTTTTAATTTTTATATTTATATAATTTAATATTTATTTATATATATTTTTTACTTTTCTTTTCTATTTTTTTTATAATAAGAGGTACCACAAATTATGATAAAATACCAATTTTCACCCAGCAAGCAAAAATAGTCAAAATTTCAAAATTAGACATATGCATAAAATGTCCTACATGATGTTTACAATGGGCTTCCATGTACCCAAGGGCCATGGTGCATTAAGCACATCATTACCCACCTTATATAACGCTTTCAATCACTATCTCCACCAGGGGTTGGTGTTCTTCTTGTTTGGCTCACTTGCTACGGAGTGGAAACCTGCACCTGCACTCACAAATGCTCTCAATAGTATCACATTCTTCCAGTAATACAGTAATCAAATAGGGAGGATGTTACATTCTCCCAACCAGAATTTAACATAGTCCCCGTGTTAGGTAAATATTTTATAGTTTTCAAAATAATTGAACATAAACAAGCAGCCATACATTATGCAGTATATCGAAAGATGCATGTATTACAACATTAGTACATCAAAATGTATTATAAATCTAAAATATACAAATACTGATATATCAAATATTCAAATGTTCACATAATTATCAGTCCTCAAATAAAAATGGAAATTGTATTTTCATTTCTACCACATATTTCCATGTGGCATTACGCTCTGAGTAGAGATTCCAATGGACTCTAAAATGATAAACATATATTTTTCTTAGTTGTTTAGTTTGGCACCCAAGAATTCAAATGAGACGAACCTCAATGAGCTACGGGTCTGATGTCTACAAATGAGATACTTTCAGTATGTGTGAAAGGTTAGCCACATATCTATGAAGGAGGGACACATGGAAAGTACTATGGATCTTGGACAAGTTAGATGGCAAAGTTAATTTAAATACAAAAAGACTGATTTTGGCAATGATTTTGAAAGATCCTATAAATCTGTAGCTAATTTTGGTGGACTTGATGAAGCTCTTGGTTGGTTTTACTCTTAAAAAAACATTATATCCAACAACAAACTCTTTAGGATTTTGTTTTAAGTCAACATATCTCTTATGATGATCTGCAACTTCTTGAAGTAATTAGACCTCCATTATTTTCACAACATCAAGACCAATCATTTCTTGATCATCCAGGTTATCCCACATTAGCAGTGTTCTACACCTACGCCCATATAGGGATTTAAAAGGGACCACACCCAACGTGATATGATAGCTATTATAATAAGAAAATTCTACTAGGAAGATATAATCTTCCCACTTACTTTGGTGGTCCATATAGTACATACGCAACATATCTTCCAGTACTTGATTGACCCTCTTGGTCTACCCATCCATATCAGGATGATAGGTTGTGTTGATGTTAAGCTTTGTACCCCATGATCGGTGAAAAGCTTACCAAAATTTAGAAGTAAATCATGAATCCCTATCAGAGATGATTATTTTAGGGAAACTATGTAACCTTACAATTTCTCGAGAAAAATTTTATGCTATTGTAGGATATCATCATAAACATTACCCGGTATAAAATGTGCCACCTTAGTTAATTTATCAACAAAAACAAAAATTGCATCATGCCGAAAATGATTCTTTGGGGGACCAACTATAAAATCCATAGAAATCACTTGCCAGTTTTGTGTTGGTATATCAAAAGAATATAGAAATCCTCCAAGATGCTGATGTTCTACTTTAACGTTCTAGAATTCAAGGCACTTGGTGACAAAATGAATTATATATTTCTTCATTATAGGCCAATAAAAGTTATTTTTTGAAGAATTTCCCTCACTTTCACCACTCTTGGATGAGCAGAGTATGGAGCATAGTGTGCTTCTTGCAATATTGTTCTTATTATCTCATCATCATCTAGAACTACTATACGATCTCTAAAATAGATCAGATCCTCTTTAACTTGGAAATTCATATACCGATTTTTTCCTTGCTCGATCTTAAGATGACTTTAGTTACATAATTCATCATTTTTATGGAACACTCTAATTTGTTCGAACAGTTCATATTGGCATCGTGTTAAAGTAGATATGTGTTGTATTTTTGTAAGTGCATCAGCCAGCTTATTTTCTTTCCCCTTGATGTATTCAATCTCGAAATCATATTCGACCAAGAATTCCATCCATCTCCGCTATCTAACATTTAACAATGGTTGAGTAAAAATATATTTCAAAATTTGATGATCTATTTTTAATGCAAAGGATTTTCCCAATAAATAATTTCACCACATTTTAAGAGCATGAACTACAATGGCTAGCTCCAGATCATGAGTAACATAATTTACCTCATCATTTTTAAGATTTTTGGATTCATATGCCACAACAACCTCATTTTGCAATCGAACTCCACATAGACCTTCTAGAGAGGCATCCGTACAAACTGTGAATGGTTTAAAAGGATCTAGAATCTGAATAATTGGTGTGATCATCAATTTTTATTTAAGGAGCCTGAAAGCCTCCTCACACTGAGCAGTCCATTTGAAAAATTTTCCCTTCCTTTGCAGGTTTGCGATAGGAAAAACAATCTTTGAAAACCATTTTACAAAGCATCTATAATATCTATCCATTCCCATAAAACTTCTCACTTCGATTAAATTGGTGGGAGTTGGCTATTCAACTATAGCTTTTATATTTTTCATATCAACCACAAACCCATCGGTTGAGACTATGTGCCCTAAATACTATACTTGTGGAGTATAAAACTCACACTTAGATAATTTTCCATACAAATAATTTCTCTTGAGGATTTCTAAAACTATTCTCATGTGATGGTCATGTTCTTCTCTACTTCGAGAATACATCATAATATCATCTAGAAATATCAACACAAACTGATCTAATTGTTTTTGAAACAAATTGTTCATAAAATTGATGAAGACAGTAGGAGAATTTGTTAAAATGAAAGGTAGAACTGTGAATTCATAATGCCCATAATAGGTTCTAAAGGTTGTATTGAAAGTATCTTCTTCTTTTATTCTCAATTGATGGTATCTAGATCTAAGATTGATCTTTGAGAAGATAGTTGCTCCCTTAAGTTGATCTAAGAGATCATATATTCTTGGTAAAGAATACTTGTTTTTCATAGTCATTTTGTTGAGCATTCTATAGTCAATACACAGTCTTAAGGATACATTCTTCTTCTTGACAAATAGAACAGGTGCACCCTATGGTGAAACACTAGCCTTGATATGTTATTTTTCCAATAAATCCAGAATTTGGGTTTTGAGCTCTTGTAATTCAAATGGAGTCATTCGGTAAGGGTTTATAGCTATATGCGATGCTCCTGGTAAGATATCAATGGAAAATTCAAATTCTCTTTTTTGTGGTAGTCCATGCAAGTCTTGGATACTATTGAAATAGAGCATATATGGACTCAGTTTCTTCTTTCTTGTTCATTTTGACTACATAAAGATTACAACCCTTTCTTAAGGCTCTTTTAACTTGCATAGTAGATAATAGGCGAGGTTCTAGGGTCACTCGATTGCAATGGACTCAAATTTGCTATTTGGAATCCCAGTCCTAAACTATATTCAACTTGCCACCCATTTTCCATAATCCCCGGTCTTACTGGTATGTCCCTCACAATACTAGAGGATATAAAAATATCAGTTGCACCACTATCTATCAAAATATGAACACATTTCTTGCTTGATTTTCCTTTTAATAAAAATGGAGTGGCTTACCCTAAAATATTGGGATTACCTATGGAAACATATATTCAGTGAGGAGTTTTCTTAGCTAACTTTTTCTTATCTTCTCTCTTCGGGTATTGACTTGCATAATGATCTATAGATCCACAAAAAAAACATACATTAGGACCCTTGTTCACTCACCTTTACCCATAATTATTTTGGTTTGCATTGTTCTTTCCTATTTATGGTACTGCATTTCTTTGTGTCACTTTTTTTGGAAAGTTTCTTTTGTCCTACCATCCTTTGTAACCTTGATATTTCCCTTTATTCTTGTTGTCTCTTCTAAATTAGTCATTATATTTACTTCTCTTATATTGATCCTTTGCCTTAATGGGTTTTGGGTATCTTTTTTTCTTAGTTTCATACTTTTCATATTTTTGAAAATAAGCCTTTGTATTTTTCTAGCTTATTTCTTCATAACATGCAACATCAAAAGCTTCTATCAAATTTTTAGGTTTACCTCATCCAATAGGGGTCCCAATTTTGGTATGTAATCCCATTACAAATTTGTGAGCTTTAAAATCTTCTTGTTTATAATATTTTGGTGCATATTTTAATAGTTGGACAAATATTTGATAATATTCTATCACCGACATGCTTTCGTGATGCAGATTGGTGAATTCAGAGTACTTCTCAATGTAAAATTATGATGTAAGAAATATATCCCTGAATTCTTTCTTAAACTCATTCCAAGGAATATTTGCAGTCTCCTTTTGGCTTGTTTTCTTGTATGTGGTTCATAAATCCCTAGTTGGACCTGTTAAATGAGCCACTACCCATGTAGTTTTAAATTCTGCACATAGGGGTTGAATATAAAAGTACCCCTTAGCCTCACTCAACCAGTTTATGATTGTTTCACCATCCCCCTTTCCATAAAATTTAGAAATGTCTAAATTTTTAATTTCTTTTTGCAAATCCACACTGACCTTCCTTCTCAAATATCCCTTAGGAAATTCACTTATTCTATCTGACTCCTTACTTTTAAAAATATTATCTATTACCTTCTATTGCTGAGTAATAATTTCCTATTGTTGAAAAATTTGTGCTCTCTGTTGTTCCATGTGCTCACTCATTTGAGCCTTTTGAATTTCTATTTATTCCCTTTGCTAATTCAATTATTCTTGCATTAGATAAATTATTATCATTAGTCTCAATATTCGTTACTGCTACTGACTCTTTCTTTTCTCAAAATACATCGAAGCATTTTGATTGTTTGTACATGATCTGACTCTCTCATGATTTGTCTTAGTCCCTTTATCAGGACTTCTGAAATTTCCTCTTGCATATTAGCATTTTCTCTTTTTGAGGTCCTCACCATACTTGGTGACAAAAGAGCTATGTTAATTTAACAAATCATATTTTTAACCTATGATTTTCGTAACCTAGGCTTTGATACCAACTGTAACAACCCAGGTCTACTCACCTGGTTGTTAAAAACACAATTAAAAAAAATGATTCATTTAAAAAAAAATGTCACAATTTGATGAATGCACATCCAACTTTATATTAGTACTTAGGCATATATGTTCACACTTTGGGATCTTATACCACTACAAATGGAATCGCAAGTGCTCAAGACTGACCAACTTCCTGCATTGGACTACCTTTTATGAGACCTACTTTCTCCTGACTCGAGTTTTGGATGCTCAATAAGGGGTTGTCCTTCTAGGGCCCATAAATATTGGAAGGGTGGATGCATATTTTTCCTATCTCATAGCATGGAGGACATTGTTTTATGACCCTATATTCATCCTATTGTCCACTAACCTTATCTTTGCCTTGATTAAGATTTTAAAACCCATGCTAGAGTTAGTATATTTATTCCTATGTATGATAGCAGTTCATCCTTATATGAACGCTTATAAGGTTTGCAAAAAAATTAGCTATATGGACCAGGTATCTCAGGATGTAACCTTGTTGATGATAATGTTGTCCATAACATCTCTCGTTGAACCTTCCAAACCAAAGGACTAGCTCCTTAGTCTTGATTCACTGTTGGCTACAATATCGTGAGAACCCTCACGTACAACCTCGTACGTCAACTTGGAATGATGTACCTTAGTATCATTCAGTACTCTTCATAGCAAAAGGTCCTCTGACCTCTTTCATATTCTACTAGAGAATAGTTGTTCCCGAAATCACAACAACCACCTCTATGAACTGTCAAAGTTGGGTGGATGACATCCTTCTCATTGTTATCAAACATAAGTTAAGCCATCCTACTCGATAGTCCTTATCCTCTTCAAATAGTAGACATCTCTTCGAATGTAGTGTGTGCATCGTATTTTTTTGAGTTTAGCCTTTTCTTCTGGTAGCCAATTTAAGTTGAGGAATTTTCCAATTCTTCAAGGGTTTAAACCTTCTCTATTTTTTTTTAAATATTATTATAGGTTCTAGACTATATGAATAAATATGAATATAACTCACTATATACATTCCATTCTAAGAGTCCAAATAAATCATTTAAATTTTAATACTTTTAGTTTCTCTAATAATAGTGCATGATACTCAGTACAAAGAATTACCTATAATAATATAACCTGGATATTAACATCGAGAGAAAATGATCTCCAATTATTGATATCAAAGCTAAAGTATTTAATATTTACTCCACTAATTAATCAAAAAGGAACATCATTAAATATTTTAAGTAATTTTACCAATGTTTCGAAACTCTAATAAATACTATACCTAAAATTATTATAAATCTATGACTAAGATATATTCTTATTATATAAGATAACATTAACTCTTTTATACGGTCATCAAAAGTAAACCACATGCCCTTTAATTAGCAAGCTAATAAATTAAAATATGTCTCAACTAATTAATGTAAGACTTTACACCAGCAATAATCATTGTTTTGGAAAAACTTTGATGCGAAAAGTAATCAATTTTATACACATACCTAGGTATTGAGGTTTTCCAAAGGTTTCCCTAAAACAACGTTGAAAAATAATCTTTACTTGAATGCTTGGCCACGAAATCAACTTATTATATAAGACGATAGATGAAAGTAAATACAAATATGAGTAAAAATCTTAGAAATTGAACCAATCTCTCCTACTCTTGCTACGTTTCACACAATTTCATCATTTTATTCATATTGAATAATTGGTTTTTCATAGAGTAAATAGAAAAGTTACAAAAAGCTTTCTCTGTAATGTTTCAATTTGGCATACCATTTGTTTTTTTAATGCTATATTGTCGACGTACATGTAATCTAGTAGATTTTCGAATATAAGAAAATATACTAATGTTTTCCTATATCAATAGCTCTTCGACCTAGTGCTTTCCTCAGCATAGAATAATTAACTTAAATATGGAATATTTTTTGATTTCTAAACATGAACCATTTTAAGGGAAATGTCTAATTCGAATTGTTGTTTTCACACTTATAAGTAAAATATAATATTTAGGCTAGTTTTAGATAAGCGTTTCACTCCAATAAATGACTCCAAGTATAAATACTCACATATCAACTTGCATTCCCCAAAACAACCAGGTGAATCCATAAATTCAAACAACGACATCGACTAATTTCAAAATATATTCAATTTAAGACTCTTCTCTAGCTCTCCTAGCTGGAAACATCTGAAATTATTTTAGTAGAGACTTGGATTACATGGTGATGCTACCATCCATGTCGTGCGAAGGCGCTGCCAAGAATATCCTTACACTAATGGGGATAAGTTTTAGATATTCCTACTGGCTCGCCATTCCAACATACAGATTTCATTTAAAGAAATTATTGAAAAAATATCTGAGTAATACCACATCCTCAAATAGTAAGAGAGGCATTCAACGATAACATTACCAACATGCAGAGACTAAATAAAGAAAAATCAAAATTCATTAATCATAGTATACCATGTTGTTTTGAAGTTTTTACATAAAGAACCTATACCAAACATTTGAAACGATATGAAAAAGGTATATTTTCAATATCATTGAGAGTTTATCATAAAACCAAATAATCTTATACATTTGCTCTTTTATTGAAGAATTAATTACAACCACGCCAAAATATGAACTCAAAGTGATTGGAATCTATACACCCTGCAGGAGGATTGGTACTGTCCAAACTAGATGTCTTTTGAAAGAAAATTTGTGATGTCGAGACATATCCAAAAATGACAAGGCAGAGAGACGTGTGATTGAGAGTGAAAAGGGTCAGCATGGCCCATATATGGATGCATCTAACTAAATGAAATCATTATGCAACATACAAATGAGTTACACCATTCAACTATTTTAAATTGTGTCTTATAGACTATTCACCATAGCATATAGATAGTATAAGTCATACTATTCAGAAAATATGTTTTAAGAAAATAACTGTTTAGTTTTAGAGCCAAAAAATTATAATAAATAAAATAAATAACATCAATCACACAAGTAAATTTTGCAAACCCAATTGAACATGATAACAAAATATATATTCCAATATCAATATCCTACACAATAAATATTCCATAATATCCAACGATCAAGCAATGGAAACAAAGAAAATTTGACCTTTATCAAGCCGTCCGCAAATGTAGAATTCAAGGTCGATGCCTTCCAAAAATCAATAAGAAAAAGGTAATATTCACAAATTGTTCTCACTCAGTCACTTCTAATTATTGGTTTTGAATGCCTGAATCGGAATTTATCCATTTTTTTATAAGGAAACTCATATACTTCCAAGGTGACACCTCATGGTCATTCATGCAAAAAGGGTTACCTCAAATAACCGCCAGGTGGTGTCTATGTTTGTTCCATAGAAGAAAATTACTTAAATATATGTTTAATTTAATTCTATTATTTTACTATATATATATAGATACATGTATATATTTTATATTTAATTTTATTTTCTTATATATTAGTATTCATATGATGATTTTAATTTTTATATTTATATAATATAATATATATATATATATATATATATATATATATATATATATATATATATATATATTACTTTTATTTTCTTTTCTTTTTTTATAATAGGAGGCACCACAAATGATTACAAAAGACCAATTTTCACCCAACAAGAAAAAATAGTCAATCTTTCACAATTAGACATATGCATAAAATGTAGTTACAGGCAGAATGTCCTACATGAAATGTTTACAATGGGCTTCCATGTACCCATGGGCCATGGTGCATTAAGCACAACATCATATCCCACATTACCTTATGCTTTCAATCACTGTATTCGCCATGGGTGGGTGTTCTTCTTGTTCAGCTCACTTGCTATGGAGTGGAAACCTGCACCTGTACTCACAAATGCTCTTAGCAGTATCACATTATTCTAGTAAGATAGTAATCAAATAGTAGGGATGTTACAACTTTCTAATAATTTAAAAGAAAAAAACATAAAGTTTTTCATCTACGGTTTTGGTCTTGCTTGTGTATTTTACTTGTGCCCTTGCTTAAATAAAATGATATCATTTGTTGCAACCTAAGGCTAGATATAATTGAACCAAATAATCATACTAGGATTAGATATTTTATTCTTTCATCTTGTGCATTTTGCATTGTTCTTTCATTTCCATAGTTTAACATAGAAGGGCAAAATATATGTGATTGCTTTATTGACACATCAAACATTTCCACCATAGACTTGGAGTAAGTCCTAAAACCATTCCTGGTGAACCCATTCCTTTGTGTCTCTGAGTGTAGAGAATATAGCACACCCCCAAAGTCACCTCAAATCCCAATGGATCTAGCCAAGAATCATATGTGGTAGGGTAGTTTTCGCCCTCTACATAAAGAATGCATACATTTGAGAAACTAATATTGTAAGTTGTGCTACATGCTTTGTACATGTATGATTCAAGATATTATATTCATATTGTTGCTTATTAATGAATGTTAGTTGATATATTATTAGCCTTGATTTACATATTAGTTGGCTCATATTATTCTAGTTACATTAATATTTGATCTTATTATATTGTAGCTATCATATATTTTACCTTGTGAATATTTATCCTATGAGTTTACATTAATATTAAGGCTTCAAAAACCGTCACATTCTTCATAGAGAGGGTATACCTTTGGACCAAGCAATGGTAGGGGAATTCAAGCTATAAGGGTATGGTATAAGGGTATTCTAACTTTGATGTAAAGAGTAAAAGAAGAAATTTATTTCTTATTAATTTGTATTGCAAAAAGAATCAAAAGAAATTTTAGGAAATTGATATTTTGAAAAGTGTCACTCTAGGGCTACTTTGGATGGCAAATTTCCATAGGTCATATCTTTGGATGGCTCTTTTGGTGATAGAAATTAGGTGGTCTAAGGGCAAGTTGAAGTTTATGAACAAGGTGTTGTATGTTGTGAAAGGGAAAGTTATGATACCAAGTCTTACTTTATGTGACTATAAAAGGTTGAAGCAACTTTTGAGAGGTAGTACTCTTGTATTCTCCTCCTTATATGGAGTTATAGCATAAGTGTTATTTGGATATGTGTAGGAGTATATAATATTGGTAGTGAATATTAAAATCTATCCTAAGGATATTCTTGTGCATAGGATCTTTTTCCTCAATATATTTTTAGATGATGAGGGGGATTCAAACGAGTCTTCCTCAATTGTAGAGGGTCATTGAAGCATACATTATGGGAGGAAGGATATTATTGTTGTCTAACATATTCTCTCCTTGGATCCTTAATTTAGACTATGAGGGGGTGTTTAAAGTGTAATGACTTATGTCCTAGAACAACAATGTATGATGCAATCCTATATAGATCTATAGACAATCATTGTACAAATGTATTTTTTTACCATGTAAGCCTTATCATAAATGGTTAACCTTATCATAATTAAAACCATATTGTTACTTGTAATTAACCTAAGGTATTCTTGTTATGTTATCTTAGGTTAGGTTAATTTATGTAATCAATATTTTAGGGTTGGTATGCATACCTCAAGCACTCCATCCATTATATAAAAGTCTTTTGATATTTATCTATGAATAGTCTAGTGATTATTTATGGTGCCTATGGGTATCCATTGTATCTTTCTCTCTTTTATCCTTTTTATATGCTTTATATATAATACTTGAGTGGATGGATTATTTATATTAATTTCTGGAAATAGGTATAAATTCCAACACATTATTTCTAAAATAAGAAATATTACTAGAATATTTAAGACAATAAAACTTTCCTTACACCTACAAGGTAGACATGGAGTTAAATTCTCTAAATAACCTTGTTCAATTATATTCACTATAATGACCATAAATTGTTCCGTATAGTTAATGCCATAAATTGTGTCTTAAAAGGATGTTTGTATATATAAATAATTAATAGAATTCCATTATATAGTTGTCCCTCAACTCATTAATTTAAACTAAAAACTAGGAAGATAATTTTTGGAAATAATCATATACATAGAACACAATAATTATGTTATTTGGTCTGGATACAAGTAAAGAAAAAAGTTAGGTAAGATATGCTAACTTATCCCAAGGTCAATCCACCCCTATCATGAGGAACCTTCATAATGTAAGATGAAAATAAATATAGTTATATCTAGGATTATATATTTTAAAGTATACTTGTTGTCCATACAAGGTTTCCTTTTTACCATCAATTAATATCATAATAGAGGGCCTTATGAAAGAAAATTGGTGGTCCTTAATAACTTGCAACATCACAGAAGATATAGTATAATCATATACAGCAAGAGACATTACTCCACAATCATCTAGTATACAAATATAATAATAAATTAATAATGAAAGAAGATGGTATGTATAGTGAAGTTGATTTGTAAGCGATTAAAATATAAAGTATTAGTTTTATTGAGGGTATATTGTTAGATTATATTACATAATTTGGATCATGTAAATGTGACACTCTTGGTACATAACTATAATAGTATATTGCTTTAAGGGGTAGTTAGCTAGTTGCTTCAAGTAATATAATAAATGCATAAGTATCTATGTGCAAGTTGTAAATGTGCAAGTTATCCCCTTGTACAACTAGGTAGAGTGTTGGCCAAGCAATCCATATTTCTATATAAAGGGCCTCATAGTGAGTGATTATATATCACTGTAGGTAGTAGTAGGTATATTGTGTAGATCACCATATATATTGGTGATGGATACAATGTAGTTATTTAGCATTTTTTCTAGAGTGTTAAGTTTCTCCATATTGCATTGTATCATTTTCATTACTTTCCATTAATAAAATATTTTAGCATAATACATTTTTTCATATTTGATATCCTATGATTGCATTCTCCATTGGCATACACCATGAAAAGCTAATAGTGGTATCGGAGCCACAGTAGGTCAATAGGATTAGGGAGAGCTACAATGGAGATAGAGAGGAAAATAAAATCTTAGTTCTATAATTTTTGAGATTGCATTTGGCTAGATTCTTTCCACAAAGTTGCAAAAAAACTCATGAAGACTAGGACTCAACATTCGTTCCACTAGATTGACAAATCAACTAGTGAAGATTCATCATTGATAAGATTTAGAATCATCTTACTAATATGTTATTGTAGAAAAATAAACTAAAGGAAGCCCTATTGTAGGTCTTCACATTGTAGAATTAAATACCATAGAAGCCTTATTACAGAAAAAAAGGCCACAAAAGCCTTAATCCAAAATAAAATTCCATAAAAGCCTTGAACCTAAATAAGACTCCATAGAAGAGTCATTGAACTAGAAGAAGACTCTATAGAAGAGTCAGTGAGAAATAGAAGATTGGATATTGGTGATCTCCATTGAATATTGTAAATTGTAGATTAGCTAGAGTCTTTCCATAAGACTGTGAAGACCAAGAGTTAACACAAGTCTCATACCACTAGTTTCAAGAATAACTAGTGAAGTTGAAAAGGTATGATAAAAGAGCCCATTGGAAAAAGTAGATTGAATATCTATTCTAGACGAAGTTGAAGAGACTCACAAAAAGTCTCATTGAAGAACTTTCAAAAAAAGGAAGATTGAAGAAAGAAGAGCAAAATCTAGTATCTAATTTTAGAAGCAGTAGAATCAAAATATTCAATAATAATGTCTCATTACCAACACTTCCATATAATAAGGTTGAATGAAAGGTCTTATAAAAAATACTAGAGAAGTTGCAAGACTAAATACCTTGGAGAGGTATCAATGAAAAGGCTTGGAGAGACTTATTTAAGAATTCGAAGAAACCATTCAAGAAGTTCCTAGGAGAACACATTGGAGAAATCCACTACCAATGAGATGTTCCTAATGGTGAAGGAATGGGACAATAAAATATCTAAAAACAAACCCAAAAGGAGAAGAATTTGGCAAGGAGTTTCAAATCCTAAAGAATAATATTGAAGATCTCAAGACCTTCATATTCTTGAGAAGAAAGCCCTATTTAAAGAAGAAATCAGATAGAAGAAACCTACCAAATACAAGAATATTTTGATATTTCCCTTCATATCTAAGAAGGTACATTTTAGTGAATAGATTGAATTTTAAAGGACAACAATCAAGATATCATTACTAAATACAAGACTTCAGAGTTCTAGGCCAGATCTTGAAGGAGAAGTTGAAATCATCTACTACAATTTTAAAGCAATAGACTAGAAGCATTCATATCTACGATAAATCACCATTCCAGATAAAAAAATTTGTGAATCAAATAATCAAGATACTCATCATCAAAGGTAAGCAACTTAGGTGCAAAATATTAATTACTTGAACACTTAATTCGGATTACTACTTAACTTCATTAACCACCTTATTCAAATTTGGAAAGTTACAAATTGGAAGGTTGCATTTTAAGTACTCAAAGAAAGTATAGAATATAGTTTCTATTAAGGTTCCTGACCTGCACCTTAATAGGAGTTAGATACATTCTTCCTATTATCTAATTATTGAGAAGAGGACTACATTAAAAAAATTGCAGTGATCATTAGAGCATTTTGAAACTGCTTTGAGAGGTTATTTACATGAGCAATAAGGTGAGATTATTGTTACCTTTAAAATAGCATTAAGTTGGAAATATTATTGATTCATTACACTATACTAGTTATTCATTAAACTAGTTACTCTCAAAAGGGTTATTTTGTGTATTGATTGTTAATATCAAGGAAATAAAAATCTGCAAATATCAAAGTGTCTAAATATACTATTCAAAACTAAATACCAACAATGTAGTGTGGCCTAGATAAGCCATAAAATAGGATAATATTCCTCCAAGGAGTGTAGAATAAAACCACCATTAATATCCTTGAAAAGAAGACAAAAATCAAGACTTGGCGAGTCTCAAATTCAAGGTGTGCTAAGAGCTCATTATAGGTAAAAGTTAGTGTAGAAATTCCTCATCCAAAAGTATATTATGTGCATGATTATTAGTGTGGTTAAATTACTAAATTATCCAAGCAAAGGAGATATTTTCTAATAAATAAGACAACATCAAATCATCCCTTTCCTATAATATATTGTACAAGGAATCAATCATTAGAACTAGCATAAAGCAAGCTTGCAAGGAGATTGGAAAATAGGTTTAAAATAAAATATTCTATTCTAACTTTTGTAAATGTGTTTACATTAGTTTCTTGCACCATTGGAAGGGCAACATTGAGTGTCATAGAAACACTTCAATGGCCTACAAAAATTACAACATTATTCAAGCAAGGAAGAGAGCAAACAAAGGGCTCGTATTCAAGTTAAAAAAAACTCCATGTTTGACCTATCATCAAGCATTTACCTAAAATTCTAAATCCAACATAAGGAGGGTAGAATATCAAGATATTGTTGTTTATTCATTCTATCATATGGCTCACTACAAAAGAGAATAAAGATAGCAATAAGACATTAAAAGAGAATGGCATATTACCAAGAGAAAACTACTAGGAGAGCACCACTTAAGCTACCATAAAAGCTGCATATACACATTGAGGAGAGCACCACTCATCCACCAAAGCATCTTACATTTAACTAGATATAGCTAGAGAATAAGCATTGAGTAAATACAACAGAGCAAGGGTTGGCAAGAAAAGATATACATTGAAGCAAGCTCTACATGCAATTAAAGTATTTAACACTTGGTAAATTTGAAAGGAGCATTCATAACATCTAAAATGTTCATTCTTGAGCATCAGAAGAAGTGCCCATAATATAATGCTCATATTAGAAGTGTTATAGGTATTATTAAAAAAGAGTCAGCTTTATTCCTAGCCAAGAGCATTGAAGATTTGCTCATAGAAGACCATAACTTCTATCCACCAAGTGTTGAAGAGAATCTAAGTCTCTTGAGTATTGAACATAACTCTCAAGATACTTGTCCAATGTCAAGTGACATCCATCCTATTTAAGACACCAAAATTAAAGGAGAGTAGCGCATTCATAGCAAGGAAAAGAGCACAAGTGTAAGAGGAGATAAGAGTATTGAAAGATCATGGTCAAGGACAAAGTAAAAGCAAGGTCAAGCATTGAAAGGTGTGGACGCACATTTGTAGGAAGGATCTAAATCAAGCCTATGCACCATTCAATAGGAGTGTAAGCCTACATTAATTGCATATCATAAACCAACAACTACAATTTCCATACATTGGAGAATACAACACCCATACATTGGAAGATACATCACCCATACATTGGAGAATATAGTTCCCATTTACAACATTATAAAGGTAAGGATTTACCTTAATTAAATTTTATTTCATTAAGGATTTATAAGGGGTATAATATAAGGTTGAAACCATAGCAAAATCAACCACATTTGAAAGTAAAATTAAAATATATATATACACCTAAATAGGTTAATATTTGCAATTTATAACATAGGATATATAAGGGTTTCTACTTGGAAAATTAAAACTCTATTATTGCAAATATTATTGTTTTCTAATATTCCAAAAATTAGGGAGATATAAGGCATACTAATTCAAACTATATACATATAATTATAATTTAGAAGAATAATCTATTGGAAAGAGAAGCAAATCAATTGCCTACATATAGAGTTGGAATTAATTGAAAAAAATATCTCATACTCATTCTAAGGAGACAAAAAGAAATCCAACCATTAAAGCATGCTTCATTGGGAAAGATAAGGCAAAATTAAAAGGTTGATAGGAGGTGAACTAAGCATATTATAATTATTAGGGAGATATAAGGAAGCCTACAAAACCTAATTCTATTTTTTTTTTTATCAAATTAATTCATATACTCTTATCTAGGGAGTCATAAGGATGTCTACTAACATCTTGAATAATGCTATCATAAAAGGCTTAAGAAAAATACCAACCTAGATTAGAAGCATAATAATGATAAATATACAAACATAAGGAAAGAATCAATAGATTTTAAAAGGATTTTTGATAATGGAAAGATAGATCCATCCGTTACATCTTCAAATGAGATAACAAAAGAAATTGGTGATAATTGCACTAATGAAGATATAGGAGAAGAAAAGAGTATTGAACAGAAATATATCATACAAATGTATGAACAAAGTAAGAATGCAATTGCTTCAATTATCCACATATGGTTTAAGTATCTCATCAAGGAGATAGATAAACATGATATTCCTAAAATAGATAAAGCAGTTGGAATATATTTACTATGCACTTTCAGTGACCAATTGGGTCATGAAAAAGTGAACTACTAGAACCTCCATCCTTGTAAATGTTGTGGAGGAAATAACCATTTATATTTATTCTTTTACTATAAGTACTATAGAATTCATGAAGAAATATTACTACACATAATATATTTCTTCTTTCAAGATCTCATTTTAGAAGCATCCACTAAAAATAAGTTCAAGCTTAACATTTGTGAAGATCAAAGAAGCAAGTTATACAAAGAATCAAAGGAGGAAATATGAAGTTTCCCTAATCCACTTGCAACATGCAAAATTATGATATCTCTAGTTCATAAAAGATACCATACAACAAGTAAAAATGGATATAACATGAAGACTACTACAAAAGAAGAAGAACTGGTTGAAGCCAAAGACTATTCAAGAGAAGAAGATCCATATTGAAGACTAAAGTCTTCAATACCCAAATAATGTAATATGGGGGGGTGTTAGATTATATTATATTATTTGGATCATGTAAATTTACCACCATTGGTATATAACTAGAGTAGTAGATTACTTTAAGGGGTAGTTAGCTAGTTACATCATGTAATATAATAAATGCACAAGTGTCTGTGTGCAAGTTGTAAATATGCAAGGTGTCCCCTTGTATAGCTAGGTAGAGTATTGGCCAAGAAATCCATATTTCTATATAGAGGGCCTCATATTGAATGATTATATATCATTGTAGGTAGTAGTAGGTATACTATGTAGATCACCATATAGATTGATGATGGATACAATGTAGTTCTTTAGCATCTATTATCGAGTGTTCATTTTCTCCATATTGCATTATATCATTTTTGTTACTTTACGTTAATAACATATTTCACCATATTAAGTTTTTGCATATTTTATATCATGTGATTGCATTATAACTTGGTATATGAGAGTATGGATATTAACTAGGATAATTATGTACCTATTTTTTAGGAGAAATCAATATAGATTATGGATCTACTAGTAAGGAAGAGGAGGTCCCCTTAATTGAACATAAGGGGATGCACGATAGAAATATAGATATCATATGGGATGGAGATGATGGAAGCGATAATTATATTAGAAGTGGATATAGACTTATATGGATAATGATACTTGTATGGAGCACTACAAATGATATTTTAGAGTGGGATTCACTTTACATGATGTATTTAATAATGTGGTATGAGGAAAGGGATGGATGGTTACCATTGAGGGTAAGGAAAACATGGTATAAACTCATTTGGTTGTAGGATGGAGGAACCTAGTGATACTCTATGTACATAGAGATATAGGTAATCAAGGCTAAAATTCACCAATGTACCTTATGTATGCTTAATTTATTTTAACTAGTAAATGTAGATAATCAAATGCTAGAAATAAAATTCCATAGTTTAAACTTATATGAAATGCTAGTGCAAGGCCACCTTATTCAAAGCCACCCTCTAGAGAATACTTGTTTTCTTTCTTTCCATATTTCATATTCTAATTGAAGTGTGCAACAAAATAGAAAAAATCCACTTAAAATTCCTATGGTCGAGCTCTGAACATACGTAGATATTTCATTTAGTTGCATGGAACCAAGTCTATTCTAGGAAATAATATGGAGGCATCAAGATCAGGAAAGTCAAAAACATGAATTCAACTCTTATAGCCAAACAAGGGTGGAGTGTCCTTCAAAATGAAAACTCTCTATGGGTTGACATTATCAAGGTCAAGTACCTCTGAAACCAAGCAATTTTTTGGATGATCCCTCATCCATACTAGTTGCTATGGTCTAGAATTCCATCATAAGATCAAGAGATATCATCAAGAAATAAATTCAATGGAAGCTTGGAAAAATATAGAAAATAAACTTCTGGGAGGACAAATGGTTGGGCGATAGTCCACTCCAGAACTACGTTGATCTAATCTGCGTAAAACCTATTATTGTTATTCTATTTAGTTCAAAAAGTGTGCAATTTTATTGACACCAATAGTAGGTGTTAAAAATCCTTTCCTCTTGGTGATGTGAATGAGTAACAAAGAAGAGCTACTACTATTTTATCTAACATGTTGCACCTTTGTGTCATTGCAAACTCTCTATTAGAATACAAGCTCCTTTGGGCACCTAATATGAATTGTTTTTTTACTATTAAATTTGCATATTTCCTCACCAAGAGTCTAGGTTAGCCATGGTTCCCTTTGAATATTATCTAGAATAAACACCTCATACCAAAAGTTAGTTTCTTTTATTGGCTTTCTATCCAAAATAAAATCATTTACATTACTAACCTCTAGATTCATAGATTCCCTATTCCTAATTGTTGCTACCTATGTAATCAAGATTGTCAATCCACCCAACACATCTTCATGTATTAAAATTTTTCTCTCAACATTATTTCATCCTTATTTTACACCATTGGGATTGCTTGGTCTCCACCCTTTATCTTGAATTATTTTAACTTGGAGTGGCCCAACCCCTTCTCCCTAAAATGGACCCTTTACCTACTCAAGTCTCAGGAGTCCATTAAAATTTTAAATGCAAAACTTAAACACCCTCCAAAAATGTACAAGCATACAAACTAAAAATAACAAGGAGAGAATCCCATACTTCTCTCTATAATGGCCCCTTTACCTACTCAAGTCTCAAGAGATAACCATAATTTTCAAAATCAACCTTCTTAAAAAAAAAAACCTCTTTATGTTTTACTTATCTAAACATCAAACAATAAATATAACGCACTATATTCTTTCATCAAACAAAACATTAATATTTATTTAACAACCACACCCATATAAGCATAAATTCTTTCTTATGATTACAAAACAAATATTCTTTTTATTGGTAAAAAAAGGGTTTTGAAAGGGTCCCTGAACCTTTTACACATAAACCAAAAGAGGCACCCAACCAGGAACACCTTAGAACACCAATATCTAGACCACCATACAAAGAAAAAAATAAAATATAATCTTAGGGATAAACACAATAGAAACCATAAAGGAAAACAACAAAAGCATTACATAAATTCTCCAAGCAAAAACTACTCAATAGAGCTAGATGGTCTAACAACACCACCTTTAGTAGGTTTGGGATTCTCCTTGGAGAGATATTTGATGGTATTTACCATTTTACAATCTTGTTGGAGTATGGACCACATCATTGAAAATGACATTGATATATTGTACAACGTGTTCGATAATATTACAATAGGTTCAATTGTGCTCCCCTAGAATGAGATCGAGTCTTGATCGGAGAACTTTCCAACTTTTGCATTTTAAACTTGGTAGGAGAATATTGTGATGAATATTTATCACGTCCAGTAAAAAATTTCCTTTGATCAATAACTACTTTGAATCTATAGGAGCAATGCATGGGCTCCCTTTTGGAATGAAAAATAGTCTTACCTTTGGATTTACCCAAGTCAGCATAAATATTCATAGTATCATCATTGCTAAAATCTATACATTGATGACTATCGTTATTAGGACTAGCTTCTGGAGGACCATGAAGGGAACCAATGGCTACAGTAGCAGCTATCTTGACTTATTTCATTAGTCCATGATTATACAAAATTAAGTGCAAGCCTTGGTGATTTGGATGCATTGAAGAATTAGCCTTGATACTCTCTACAACAATCTCCAAAGATATTACTAGGTCATCAGGGATGTTTATATATTTAATATTCCTTAGGTGATTTACAAACACAAGGTGAAAACTCCTAAGGGGTTCTCCGAGATCATCAACCATAAAACATTGCATAATAGGCAAAAGAACCCTATCCCAAGGATCTGAGAGATCATTTTTGATGATCCCTCCATTCTTATTTAGAAGCCTTTAACTGAATAACCCCACCTTCGTAGTAAGGGAATTATTGTTGCAATGAATAATATCTCCATCATTGGGGAGCTTGGTCACTTCAACTAATAATTGATTCATAATTTTGAAATAAGAGGAAATGGTAGCTCGTTATTAGATAATTTTTTGATATTAGCGATGTTGGATCTTATTTCTAACCTTGATACCCAAAAGGATAAGGATGTATTGTCCCTATCACTAGGCCTACCTCAAGGGGGATCTCCATCCCTATCCCTAGGCCTACCTCATGGGGACTCTCCAAAAGAATTCATTCCCATGGTGAAACTTGTTCCTATCCCCTTGTCTGAGCTTTCTAGAACCTCCTAATAATGGGATGAACTATTTCCTTTGGTTTTGGAAGGTGTATAACCCATGATATTGAGGTTGGAATATGTTGAAAGGTGGCATCTTATCAAACACAAGCTGATAATTCCTAGGTTGTAGGTTTCTAGGAAACAAGAATGGTTTAGCTACAGGGATGACATCCTCCACAAAACCTAATTTGCATTGAAGCAAAATGAGTTGGAAGGGCTCCAAACACAAGAGCACATCCTAGAAGAAGCAATATTTCAACTATATAACACTTATATTTATTGTGAACCTAGCTACTATTAGAAGTTTGGATACTAGCTATGGCTTACCAAGGCTACGATCAGTAGCTGGTCTGAGAGGATGATCAGCCACACTGGGACTGAGACATGATATAGACTCCTACAAGAGGTAGTAGTGGAGAATTTTCTATAATGGACAAAAGCTTGATAGAGCAATGTTGTATGAAGGTAGAAGGCCCATGGGTTGTAAACTTATTTTCTCAAAGAAGAAGAAATAATAATATTTGAGGAATAAGAATTGGCTAACTATGTGCCAAAAACTATTGTAATATAGAGGATTCAAGCATTATCCAGAATGATTGGGTGCAAAGTGTCTATAGGTGGCTTTTCAAGTCCCTTGTTAAATACCATAGCTCAACCCTGGAAAGGTGGTGGAAAATACTATGCTAGACTATGATAGGGGGAGAGGGAATTTTTGAAGCAATGAAATGCATTGAGATCAAAAATAACACCAATGGCAAAAGCACTCTGCTAGACAAAAACTAACATTGAGAGATGAAATCTAGGGGAGCAAATAGGATTAAAAACCTAGTAGTCCTAGTCATAAATAATGGATACTAGGTGTTGTGAGTATCGACCCATGTAGTGCTCCAACATTTATCTTGGTTTATAATAAAGAGCTAGTTGTAAATTGTGGAGAAGGGAACCTAGCTAGTTCTCCATAGAGTAACATTATATGTAGAGAACCAACATTTTCATCGTATCAGATATAGCTAACCTTTTTATATTCCTCTTCACAACTTAATAACTTGTACTCTAATATTATATCAAGAGTTGTGGCTTAAAAAGTGATCTTTACACTTTATTTTAAAATGTTATTCATGAAGCATTATAAGCTCTATTACAATTATCCAGATCTCAAGAACCTCTCTATTTTAAAGGGATAATCACCCTCTTCTTATTTTTTTATGGTCTTATAAGTTCTAAAAATGTCTGATCAGTAAGCTATCAACACCTTAAAATAGAGAGCTTAAGAGGTAATCCCATTGATATCTCACAATGTTCCCCTCGACACCAACCATTTCTTGCAATCTTATTCAAACAATACGACTAACCTACCTAAAGGATTTACTACCCTGATCAAGCGCAGTCTTATCAACAATACCTTTATAGATAACTAGGCACCCTAAAGGATTCCTGATACATACAATCATAAATATTGCTAGTATTATGAACCTATCTAGGATAATTATAAGTGCTAGGGCTCGTGAAATAAGTTGATATAGGAAAGAACACCAATGGAAAAAGCACTCTACTAGACCAAAATTAACACTAAGAGATGAAATATAGGGAGTAAATGGGATTAGAGACCCTAGTAGTCCTAACCGTAAACAATGTATACTAGGTGTTGTGCGTATCGACCCGTTTAGTGTTCCAACCTTTATCCTCTATATCTTATATGAATAAGATGAGAGAACAACTTTTACCCAAGGAGGTGCTCTCGATCAATTCAATATTTCTTATTATGGTGTTTATCAGTGGTGGTACACAATAGGCTTACACACTAATGAAGAGCTTTATATTTGAGCTTTATTCTTACTATCACTGGGTATCAACACTATGGCTTTCAACTTTAAAAGGGTTGAGTGAGTGTAATAATCATAAAGATACTATTCTAAAAAATATAATATAATACTAGTAAGAGAACTAAGCCATATATAGTTTAAATATGGAAGATCAATTTAGGAAGATATAGGCTTTAACCAGTAGAGTCCTAGCCTAGAAATTCTATGCATAATTATTTTTGAATCTAATGCTATGGATGGCTATAAGGGATTGAGCACTTACGGGGAGTAAAGAAGATAGGTTATGAATCCTAATGAAAATAAAAACTTAAAGAGGAAAACTCCTAGATTGGGAGGAGTATGCTTAGGCAGCTTATTCGCCGAGCACAACTTTATTAAGAGAAATTTGTATTATTCCGTAAACCTATTACTGAAGGGAAGGAACAGAAAGAAGAAGGAGGGGGGGGAGGGAGAGAGGAATCTTCCTACTTGCGGAAAAAGGAATCTTCCTACTCGCTCGTGTAGTTTTTCCGTTAACTCGTTACGTTTTGTTGTTAAAGGTAGAATGAGAGAGTTATGTAGCGATTCAACTTATTGTTTTTTTCTTCAAGGAATATAGGAATCAGTAGGAAGAGAGGAAACCAGAGGAATGGAATAAAGTAGGACATATAATTACTCTAAAGTTTCTAGTATTGACTTTATTATTTAGGCTATCTTCTAATGACCTATAATACTTTGATATTTTATGTGTGATTTTAATGATCGAGGCTGTCTACTTCCTATAGTGTGAATGAGATAGGTTTTTTACTTCCCATGTCCTCTTTGTAGCTTGTGCTCAAGGGTTTCTATCTACCGCGGATAGGTGGGCCCTGATGAATGAGGCTTTCCATGCCGAATCCATCTCTTCTTTGTCTGTCTTTTTCAACAGTGATTGCATTCTATAGTCCATGTTCCTGCAGCTTCGATGATCCCTTAAAACGGCAAAGGCTCTCCCTCTTAAGAGCACTCACTCCGCTATGGATCCAGGGGACCCAGCGCAACACTCCGCCCGGGATACGGTTTCAAAACTCAGGAGATCAAGCCCCTCCTTAAGAGCGAGATAGGATAAAACTACTCTCGATTCTTGGGATTGCTAAGGGAACTTGGCAACCTTATAGATAGAGGACCCCTTCGGGAAAGGAGAGAAGCGCTCAGATCTGGAGTAAAAGGATTCGATTTAAGCATGCATGTCATTTTATTTTCATTCTTTTTTATTAAAAAATATCAATATATTAGTTAGTGAGGATCTATTAAAAAAATAGAATGAAAATAAAATGAGGTGTGAGAAAAGCCATTTTTGCATTCTATCCAAAAAAAGAATGAATTTACAATAGTAGCATTGATGGACGAATTTTTATTCGTCCTTTTCCTTAATTAATATTATAGAACCTTTTTTTTGATTCTAAAGAAAAATTATCTCATATTGTAGATAACCCGAGATAAAGAGCATTTTATTACAAATTCGCCTATTTTAATCAATAGCCCATAGATAAATATCCAACGATTGCACCATGACTCAGTAAAATCCATTGAAAGATCATGATCTGCCCCATCGAATTTGCACAAAAATATAGAAATCCATGTATGTCCAAAATTTGTTCAATGTTAGCCTCCATAATTAAGGTTTCAGGTTTGATTAGAGCTATCGTAATGGGGAAGGGAGTTACAAGAATTCTTAGGCTAAGGGTACTAAGGATTATAAGTTATGAGAAATTGTTTAGATAATTAGCTATAGAAATAGAATGGCCTACCTAAAGTCGTATGCCACTCACATCAAAATTCATAAAGTTATAATGCCATTGATGAAATCTAAATCACCAAGACACATGAGTAAGGATGGCTCAACCAATAATGAAGCAACACCCATTGACATTTGAATTAACCAAAATCCTAAGAGCAATGGTAAGTAGGACAAATATATGATACTTCCACAGGAATGGGTTGGCACACAAATCACTAAGAAGACCCCTAATTCCAACGGGTTTAAAACACAAGAAATAGTGACGATTCAAAATTGAAAACACATTTTTTACTTTAATTTAGGAATAGAAACTTTGGTGACATGATATCTTTCTAAGGAGCTTATTATCGATTATGGATAACCAATACCTTTATAAGTAATCATTCTCAAGGCTGAAGGGTATTATGATAATGTCACATATGCCAATAGAGATACATGAGGCACAAACAAAAGGGCCAATCAGGACAATACTACTATCATAAGCATCATAGGTGGTTGGATAGGCCAATTTATGGTTTATATGGAAAATGGAATGGGTAGGACCATAGCCAATAATAATTTGATTAACATTGACATTGATATACATAGGACTAACCTCCATAAGGATAATAGTAATGAGGCAAGGATGGTCATGATCAGTGATATTCAGATAATACAAGTGATGGCAAATAAAGACATAATTAGCCTCCCTGAAAGACAAGATTAAAATTGATAAGGTGTTAGTGGAAAATTTACTAATCCAAATTATTTGGGTTTGAAAATATAAATCAACTTAGACTTCCATAGTGGCCATTCTAAGGCTAATACCCTAAAAAATTAAAGGGCTTAAGCACTCAATTATCAAGGTGACACACCACAAGGAATTTAACCCAAGATTAGCCCAAGTGTTAAATAAACAAACTCCCATCATCATTAGCATGTATAACAAGACTTGGAGTGAAATTGTTGACCCAAGAGTGTACTCCAACATTGGATAGAATATCTACAACATGATTTCCTTCTCTATACACATGTTGTATTATGATATTTTTAAAATTTCTTAGGAACTTCTTGCACTCAGTAATAATGTTGCTAATGCTTCATGCCGGATTTTGAGTTCCACTCATGCACTTGATGATATTTATTGAATTAACCTCAATGATGAGATTCTTAGGATGGAAGTAATTGATTAATGATATACCTATAAAAAGGGCATGGGCTTCAACAACATTATTGGTTTGAACCCTCATGTTCTCATAATAATCAAAAATAATTTTCTCTTGACTATCTCTAAAGATACCACCACCTCTAGCTTGACCAGGATTACCTTTGGTTGCCCCATCAAAATTAATCTTGAGCTACCCATTTGGGGGAGGAGACTATTTAATTAAGGATCTATCGACTTGGGGTGTTGAGGGTCCAAAATTCTCCACTAGGAGCCTCAAAGAGTCAAACAGAGCAACTTCCAGTATGATTTTTAGGTTCTTAAAATATAGGACTAATCAGACATTCTCAATAGCATAATATTGGGTACGGAGGGACACAAACTAAGGATTACTAGAAGTATTGAAAAAAACCCTATTGTTTTTCTCTAACCAAATTTACCAGATGTAATGAGGGATGTAGAAGGACCAATAAGCCTTGAAATAAGGATTGGAAAATGGATTGGGCCATTTCTCACACAATGTGGAAATGGTTCTTGGTTTAACCCAAATAATGTTGGTCGAATCAAAGAGGAGATCTAATATAGAGCAAGAAAAGGGACACTCGAGGAAAAGGTGAATGATGGATTCCTAGTTAGCCCTGCATTAATAGCAACAATTGGGAATAAGCAGACCTCTAACAAGAAGATTATCAATCGTAAGAACTCTATTTTGTATAGCCAACCAGAAGAAGGTGATTTGGGGGATCAAATTTTTAAGAAAAACTAGTTTATGGGTATGCCAAAAGTTGGTAGGCTAGCTTTGGAGGTAGTAGGTAGATTTAACAGAAAACTAACCATTTTCACAAATATGCCACACAGGAGAGTCCTGAGTCGAAGTGCTAGGGATGACACAGGTTCTTAATAAGTTTGATATTGTAGAAATGGTATTTTTTTTCTCAACACTAATATTGGTTAAAGGAATGACATTCCATTTTTTGTGTTGCAAAAATCCATCAATAAAATTGGTCACCTTACTCCAAATACTTGGTCAGTAACAAATTTTAAAATAGCCAAATTTGGGTCATTGATCAATGGTTGATCCTTGAGCCACTTGTCCTTCCATAAATCAACATTATCTCTATTTCCAAGATGCCACCTTAGACATTCCTTAATTATATCTTTAGTGTTGGTCATTGAGCTCTAAAACTAGGATCCACAAGGGAGAGGATTGTCTAGAAAATCTTGGTGATGAAGGTACTTGCCTTTGATGATATCAACCTAGGTGTCTTGGGTATTGGTTAGGATTATCCATTATTATTTGGCTATAATATCTGTATTAATTAGGTTGACTCTTTAGAATCCCAACCCTCATTGGTTGTTTTTGGAGTAGAATTTATCCCAGGCTACTAAAGGATACCGCCTACAATATTTAGTTCTGAACCAAAGAAATTTATTTTGGATTTGCTCAATTTTTTTGTAAATGGCTAAAGGAGCTTTGAAGATGGATAAGAAATACATTAGGATACTATAAAGAGAGGCTTGGACCAAAGTGGCATTAGTATCTTGTATGATAAGGGCTCCTTTCTATACAACAAGATTTTTGAGGATTCAATCAATGATATTGTTCCACATCAACTCAGTAGGATTGCCTTGGAAGAGAGGTAGACCCAAATAAGTAGATGATAGGCTTGAAATGGAGAATTCCAAAATCTTGGTAATTTTAAGTTGTATCTCAATGGGAGTGTTTAGAAAATAGATTTTACTTTTTTGGAAATTGATTTTCTATCCCACAACTTCTTCATAGTACTTGAGGATGACCTTGATGGCTTTGGCTTCAAAAATTGAGGCATGAGTCAACAAGATAGTGTCATAAACAAACTATTGGTGTGTTATGGGTTTAGAATTGGAAGAAGCTTTGATTATTTAGATTGCACCTAACAAACAAGCTACTAAAATATATCCACTTAGAGATTCTACAAGAATAATAAAAATAAAAGGTGATGTTAATAAAAAGAAAAGGTGATGTGGGATCACCTTGCCTTAATTCTCTAGCAGTTTTGAAGTATCCTTCTACAAATCCATTGAATAACACAAAACAAATAGGTAGAATAAATACATTCTTTAATTAAGGTAATCCAATCAACATGGAAACCAAATTTTGCAATTATGGCACAAATAAAACTCCACAAAACCCTATCGAAATATTTGTTCATGTTGAGTTTGAGGAAAAATCTTACCTTCTTGCTTTAGAACATAGAATGGATGAGCTCGTGGATGGTAATAATTCCATCAATGATAAGTCTACCCTATACAAAGCTACCCTAACAAGGATCGATGATGAGAGGTAAGAATTTTTCCAATCAATTAGCGATGACCTTAGAAGGGATTTTATAAATGACATTACAAAGGCTAATAGGCCTAAAATTAGACATGGACTGGCAAGATTGGATTTTCAGGAGAAGGGCAAGAAATGTGGATTTTATGTTTCTTGGAAAACATTTAGTCATTTGGATATGTTGGACTGCCTTGATGATGTCCTAAGCAACGATATCCCAAAATTGCTAGAATAACCAAGGAGGAAATTTGTTAGGTCTAGGGGCCTTATAGGGACCATAGAAAAGACAACATATTTGACTTTGTCATTGGAGAAGGTTGATAAAATATGGTCATTATGCTCCTGAGTGATAAGACATGGCATATTCTAGAGGATAACAATAAAGGCTTGATTAGAGCTTGGTTGAGATGACCCAAGGATGTTTTCAAAGTGAGAAACTACTTATGATATAATTTCAATGATATTGTTGGTTGAGGTCCCATCATTCTTGGTTAGCTTCTAGATTTTTTTGATGCTCCTATGTCTAACAGTCAATGCATGAAAATACTTGTTGTTATAATCTTCTTCTCTCAACCATAATGCCCTTTATGTTTGCCTCTAGAATGTTTCTTGTTTGGCTAGAATATTATGGTATTTAGATAGGAGGTTTTTTATTTGTTTCTCAAGTCAAAATCTGAATTCCCTTGTTGAATGCAAATTTTAATAGCTTGAAGCTAACTAGCAATATTTTATTTATATTCAAATATGTTCCTAAATATTTCCCTATTTTAGACCTTGAGATTAGTCTTAATGAACCTTAGTTTTTTTGGGATATTTGGAATATTGGTGCATCTAGAAATTCCTTGTTCCACCACTGCAAGATTCTAGTTTAGATATCAAGATGCTACAACCACATAGATTCAAACTAGAATGGAGTTTTGAAGGATGATGTCAAATGGAGAACTTCCAAAGCTAACAGATTGTGGTCGGAGCCAATTCTAGGAAACACATGAAGAGTGTCATCTCAAAATAGGTGAATAGCTTCTTTGGAGATCAAGAATCTGCCAAGTCAAATTTGGATATGCTCACTGCCCAATCTCCTATTTGTCCATGTATATTTGGCTCCTTTCAAGTGAATATATATTATCTCATTCACATGATTGAAATCTGCAAAGTCCTCAAAACATTTTGACATAATAGGAGCACCTTTGCTCTTTTCTAAGGGGTAAAGTAGGGTGTTGAAATCACCAAGCAACATCTAAGCCTTGTTCTAAAAAAATTGTCTCATATGACTTAACATATTCCATAAATTCAAATGACTAGAAGGATTATTAGGGGTGTATATGTTTGATAAAACCCACTGAACCCCTATATCCTTGTTGTAGAAAAAAATATTGACAATCCTTTCAAAGGATGAAAGGAGTCTTCCTTCTATTTTGGTTGGGTCCCATAGACATAAGGGCCCTCCTTAGCAACCTCTAGTTGGGATCAATATATTTTAACAATTATTCCATAATATCTTGGTAATTTTTCCACTATTAGCCACATCAATCTTAGATTCTTGGAGCATTATGATACTTGGTTTAATATCATTCCTCATGGATGAAACTAGTCTTTGTTTGGACCGCTCATTGAGTCCTCTCACATTCCATGAGAGGATCTTCATCTGAGATTTCTAGTTGAGGATTTCTTACCTCCAACCTTACTTTAGGTATGAGGTGGTTTGGTACTCTCTTCCCATCATATTTTAGGAAGTCCACATTAGATTTATCTGCAAGAGAATTGAGGATAGTAGTTTGGATACCATTGGAAATGGTGTCTTCAATTTATTTGTATATATACTTTTGATTAGTTGGATACCTTTTTTTTTCCACTATCTATGTCAGCCAGAAGCCTCCATTGGATTATCGTAATTAGATTAGGGGGACTAGGTTCTTCTTCAATCCCAAAGTAAGGGATAGATATGCCAGTATTTTTATCTTAGTTAGAAACTTGATTGAGAAGCTCAATGGATTCTTTTGATAGGTCCAAGCTTGAAGGACCTGATCATGTTGGGGAATGAGTCAAGTTTAGGATGGGCTCTAAAACTTCAATGGATTATAAAATAAAAATTATAGATATCACATTTTCCTCGAGTGCCCTTTTCCCTTGACTATCCTAAGTGGGGTTTTACAGGCCTTCAATATTTCCTGGGTCAAACTAGCCATCGTTCTTGATTTGTTCATCCAATCGCCTAGCCCCTTTTCAAGCCAAATACTTAGATACATGTGTAAAATTTGTCTCAATAACTATATTTGGCAAGTGTGGTTAGAAAGGAATCATAGAGTATTTAATGAGTCTATCCATGACCATCAAACTATCATTGCCAGGATCCTATCCTTTACCAACAAGAATGTGAAATTTATCCCTCTTGATAGTCGTAAACCTCACCCATAGGAGATCACATTTCTCAATCCCTAAGATTAACCTTGTTATACGATTTTGTGCCTAGGGCAATCAACCCTATAACCAATATCAAGTGGTCCCCACCTCCTATGGGCTAGTTCAAGCTTAATTTTAATGGAGCATCTAAGGACAATCCTGGAAGATCAGGCATTGACGACATTGTGTGAGATCATAATGGGAGTATGATGCTTGCGTTCTCTGAATATTTGGGAACAAGGACGAACAACGAAGCTAAAGCTAGAGCTATGTGGAGAGTCCTTCAAATGACTTAAGGCTTAGAAGGTAGTTTGATCATCGAAGGAGACTCTATGCATGTTATAAACCTCCTCAATAACTGGAAAACCCCTCCTTGGAGGATTAAAACAATTGTTGAAGAGGCTAGGATCCTTTTCCAGGGAAGGCAGGACAAAAAATCCCAACATTATTTTGGGAAGCTAACAAAATTGTTGATAAGCTTGCCAATTTGGGTGCCGATGGTGATGGAATCTTTAAATGGGACCACAGTGTCCTGAGCAAAGTAGAGGAGCTTATTCAATAAGAATGCCAAAAATGATAGTCGACTTTACCAACAGGGAAGGCACTATAAATTTGAAGGCTTGGAGCATTCCCTCTTCTTTTTTGAAATGGAATCACAATAAAAATTATCCGAACTGTCAGCCTCTGTGGATGTTGCTTGGAAATACCACAAAGACTAATGGGGATAGTCACATTTCAGATATAATAGCTCCTAATCACCTCAGTAATATGAGGTTGGTTGATAATCATAGGGAATGGAAGAAACGACAATATAAGACCTTGAACCATAACCACGTGGACCATCAGATAGAAATCGCCATAAATCTAGCCAGCAGGCTCACTTCTCCAAGGCTAATTGGTCACGATGGTATGTGGTCCCAAAATATGTCATATGCGAAAGAAAGTAATTACCAAAGAGTTATTAAGAATAATAATACTCCTTCCTTTTTTAAGCGGGTGATCTATCCAACCCTAATCATGATACCAATGCAAGAAAATATTGACATCGAATATGGTAGATGAGTTGAATTAAGATCAAGGCGACCACGTAAGGATGAGGAGTAAAATTATCTTGTGAAGAGTATCAGGAAATTTTTGGTAAATTCCTTGAAAACCAACTTTCACCCGTGTCTTGACGTTGAAAAAATAATTCACCACCTTTGGGAAGGCTTTTATTTCAAGGGTTTCATGTTGGTTCAGAACATTGTGCATATGAATTCAGATGATAACCAGAGTAATATTGATGAAACAATGACTTTCATTGAGCCTTCCATTATGGTTATGGAATTCCCACCTACGTTCGTCCTTCCCCTTACATCAGAAAACATAAGGGGAAGGGTAAGTTTGTCTTAATGAGGCCCTACGAGGAAAAGGTTGTGCATTGAGGAAGGGGTTGTTAGGTCTTTTGTGTGGCTCAAAAACAAGTAAGCCCAAGACAAGGGCAAGGGCATCATTAAGATTGAGGAAAATGAGGAATGTGACCCCTCACTTCTAACCCTTAAGTGCTTTGTGCTCAACACTTCCAACACTATTGATTAGCTCATGCATGAATTGAATGAAGCCTTTACCAAAGTGTTATTTAATGAGGGACACCAAGATGTGAAGGTGCTTGAGGAGAGTGAGGAATATGACAATGATGCTAAGGAAGATGAAGCTGAGGCAATGGGTGATGATGATGAGGATGACTAAGCTCTGTAGTGGCTGCTGTCAATGCAAAGCTTGTGGGGGTTTTTTTCAGTACTCGACTATATCTACAATTTTTTTTTCTTCTATGTTTCAAGGAAGGGATCCTTGCATGTTTCATCTTTTGTAATTATTATGCAAGTGTGTTTTCTCGGGGTATACCCAGAATGTTGTATGGGAATTTTATTTTTGTTTATTTTAGTGATAATAGGTTGTGTGCCTTACTGGATGTAATGGCTTTGGCAGCATGTATATTTTACATATATAGGATCCTTAGAAAGGATATGTTCATTAACAGCCTTGGGCTGATTTTTGTAAAAGTTTTTGGGTCAACCTGCAAAACCCGGTATTAATTCTATAGCATCTTATCTACCAAAAAAAAAAATTAACCATCATCACAAGAAATAATGATTCCAAAAAGAACATTATAACTATAGCATATTTTATTTTTCCATTAACCATTATCTTAAAACAATAATGATTCCCAAAAGAACATTATAACTATAACATCTTTTTAATTTCCATTAACCATTATCCTAACACAATAATTATTCCCAAAATAATATTTTTTTTGCTTGATAAAAAGGGGTTGTACTCAAGTCCCCCACAATTAAAAAATTACATCTCTCTTCTTTAGAGCTTGAGAGTTACAAATAGATACACTTCTCATCTCAATTGAGATGCTATAGTTAGAAACCTACATCATTTTACATAAAATGTCTAAATTCTTGATTTTCATTTTCTAGATATTTTCAAATATCTTTATGAATACAATTACTCCATAATTTAGCATATTTCTTGATATTTTCCTATTGTAGCCTTCACAATTCCTAAACTTCACCTCTACTATATATGCCTTGCATCTTAGTAGATTATTATTTCCAAAACATCACACTAACATAGTCCACTTTACCAAATCTATATTGCTAGTTTTCTTCCTAAAACACAAGTGCAACCACAAAAATTATAATAAATAGTATAAATGGATATAAATTATTGTTACAAAATAAAATAGATATTACCAATGGAAAAACTTAAATTAAATATTAATCATTAATTGATTTAGGCAATCAAAAAAAAAAATCAGCTTCAACTAAACTTTCTACTTCATCTAACCATGGAAAGGAGATCTTAACTTCATGATACTCAACAAAAACCCCTCTATTGGCTAGCTTATTTCCACATTTGTTTACTTTATTTAATTTATGTGTAAACCTAATTTCTTCAAACTCTTTAGCAAGATCTTGAATTTCCACAATTATCTCTTGTATGTTCCATGGAGCCTTTACTTTCCTCAAAATTACATTTATTACTATGAGCAAATCACCTTCCATCCATACTCTATTCCATTTAATTTGTTTACATATTTGTAATCCTTCTAAAGTTTCCCAAGCTTCAGCTTCATTATTTGTCTTAAATCCACAATTGAAAGCATAATGAGACAAAATTTCTCCTCTATTATATCTAATTATTCCTCCTATTGTTGGTGGTCTTGGGTTTCCTTTAGATGCTCCATAAAAATTCAACTTAACCCACTCCACATCTGATGGTTTCCACTTTATATTCTTTACCTTATTTTTGCTTCTCTTGTACCCGACATCGTAATTCTATTTAATTACTAAACTCCATCTGTCAAAACTCTCTACTTCCAAATTAGGGATTGGATGAGTTGATAGGGTTGGTTTAGAATTCTCTATGGCTAAACATATCTATTTTTCATTACCTCTAAATTGCTTTCCTTTCCTTTAAATATTCTTCTATTCTTTTCTAGACATATAGTCCAAAGTATTGCATCTTTTGATATATCCCATATTGTCTATAAAGCCTCACTTTTATAAGTGCTCTACCATTGTTTTATTTAATCTTCAATTCTTATATTCATCACCATGCATTTATCAAACATATTAATAATACATTGCCATAGATTCTAGACAATTGAGCAATGTCCCAAGAGATGGTCAATACTCTCTTCTCCTCATTATTACAAAAAACACATTTAGAGGGGCCATGAAAACCCCTTTTCATAAGGTTATCCTAGGATAAAAAATTTCTATGACCTATTAAATAAACATACATTTTACCTTTAGGAATGCTTGGGCTATCCTGAATATCTCTCCAAATTCTAGTGATATTATTATTATGTTGGTGTTGAACATTATATCCACTTCTTGTTGTGTATTCTCCCGAGCTATTCAACTCCCAAGTCAATTTATCCTTGGCACCCCTCAAAATAATAATATGTGTTATCTTTCTACTCAATTTCCTCTTAGCATAAATGTCTTGTATACTTGTAAAAACATCTTCTTTCCATTTGTATATTCCTTCTTTATCCTTGTACAAAATGTTTGAAACCGTATCACCGTATTTGTCTTGAAGTAATCTCATCCAAGGTTTCAAAACTGGATCTAAATTGAGTGGTTTTTTATATCAAACCAAGTATCTATCCAAATAGAAAAATTTTCTCCAGATCCCACCACCCATATTAAACCTTCAATCATAAGATCAATATATTTTTTAAAAATATTACAAAGAGCAGAACCATTTGGAAGAGAGAATGCGATAAATATTAAACTTGGGTCATTGGGATCAACATACTTAGAAAAATTCTTGCCCATTGTCTTTGTCTCTCTTTGTACAATCTCCATATAACTTTTTTCCTAAGACCTAAGTTTGCATCTGTAAGAGCTCTTAAACCAAGACCTCCCCTAGTTTTGTAATCACACAACTTGGTCCACTTCACCAAAGAAAATTTCCTTTTATCATGTAAACATGACCATAAAAAGGATCGCATAATAAATATTAAACCTTTTCAACTGATGTTGCATAGAATACAAAGACATATAATATGTTATAATGGCTTGTAAGACTGAATTAATTAGTTGCACTCTTCCTACTAATGATAACCATCTACCTTTCCAAGATGGAATTTTATTTTAAAATTACTAATAACTGGATTCCATAAATCTATCCTCATTCTCCCCTCAAATAAATGCATCCTTAGATATCTTGTTGGAAAATTTACCTTCTCCATTTGAAGCAACCTATAAATTCTTACTTTGATATAAGCATGGGTGTTAAGAAAGCAAATTTTAGATTTAGTCCTATTAATGTTTTGCCCTGAAGCTCTATCGTACTCTTTTAAAAAGTTATTCAAAGCTCTGGCCTCATTTATCCTTGCCCTTCAAAAAAGGGTTGTATCATCTACAAACTATTTATGGGTGATGTTATCGATGTTATTACTATCTTAAGTCCACTTATAAATCCATATTTGCAAGCCTTCTTTAAGTTCTTACTCAAAACTTCCACCATAGTAATAAATAAATAAAGAGATAGATGATCTCCTTGTCTAAATCCTCTCTTGTATTTAAAAGATTCTTTCACTAACTCATTGACCAACACTGAATAAGAATCTATAGAGACACAAGCTTTAATCTATCTAACTCATTTCTTCCCAAATAAACTACAAAAAAAAATTCCATTTAACCCTATCATAGGCTTTACTCATATCAAGTTTTAAGATCATAGCTTTCTTTTTTCTTGAAGCTACTGAATGTATAACTTCATGAGCTACTATGATCCCATCCAAAATTTGTCTCCCTTTCACAAGACGTCCTTGATCTTCTAAAATTATTTTTTCTAATAATGGTCTTAATCTATTCGTAATCACTTTGGAAATAATATTATAAGCCATATTACATAGGCTTATGGATCTAAAAGAATCAAACAATTCATTATCCTTATTTTTTGTAATTAGGGTAAGCTAAGTTGCATGTATTTTATAAGGAATGTATTGTTTTACCCTAGACTATTCCATTGCCACCAATAAAGAATCCTTCATTATATCCCAATTATGTTTTTAAAAAGCTATAGAGAGCCCATATGGACTAGGGAATTTATCCTTATTAAAAGAGAAAAGAGCTAAATTAACTTCTTCTAGAGTAATAGGCTCCATCAGTTTCCTATTGCCTTCATTTGTTATAACTGAAGGAACATCTTGCAGAAGTTTATCATTAAAAAATTATGTCTCCTCTAAACCTAGAATATTTTGACAAAATGGCTTAGCCTCTTTTCTAATTTCACTCTGATCTTCAATCCACAACCTTTCTATTAATTTAATTCTACCAATTCTAGAAGAAGATATTTGTACTATAGCCATCCTATGAAAAAACTTTGTATTTTTATCTCCTTCTTTTAACCAAGTATGTATTGATTTTAATCTTTAGAATTTCTCTTCCTTACTCAAAATATTATGATATTCACTAATCAACTTCATTTCCTCTGAGCTTGTATTATTTTCATTACCTTTTTAGAATTTTGAAAGTTTATTTTTTAGTTTTTCTTTCTTCTAAAAAATATTTCCAAAGGTGTTCTTGTTCCATTCTTTTAATCTAGATGTTACAGTTTTAATTTGGTTTGGAAGAGAATACAACTCACCATTACCTAAAAAAATTCCATGTTTGAGCTATCATATCAAAAAATTGAGTATGGTCTTCCCACATATGCTCATATTTAAAATATGATATTTTTTTGAATTCACTAACCACCATTTTAACTCTTATTGGCCAATTATCTGAACTAAGGAAATTTAGCATAATTTCCTTCATCTAGACAATGATATGAGAGAATACATCTATTTAATTTTTCTACTATTAGGTTTTGGTCTCTCTTGTTGTTGGTCCAAGTATAGTTGTCTTCTTCAAACTCAACTTCCCATAGATTGTTGTTTTGAATAAAAGCTAAGAAATATTTCATACTTTGGGTCAATTTCCTAATTCTCCCAAATTTTTCATTCATCTTGGTAATGGCATTATAATATCCAATAATCATAAAATATTCTTCTTAGTATTTACTTTTCATAAATGCCTCAATACCACTCCAAACTTCTAATCTACCTGTCTGAGTTGTAGGACCATACACATTGATAAGGATGAAGTGAATATCAGCAAAGTACCAAGTGACTAAAGAGGCTATCCAATACCTAGTTTTATGAGTGGTTACACAAGAGGTTCTAGAAGGATTCCAACAAGTTAGAATTCCGCTTGCTGCTCCTTCAAAATCCATAACATCCCATTCACATCTTACCCAAACTACTTTCATAGTTTTTTAAACTTCTTCTTTTGTCATTTTACTTTCCTCGATACATAGAATATTAGTTTTATTATTTAAAAATATGTCCCAATACACCTATGCTTTGAGTGGGTATTAGAACCCCTTATATTACATGAGATGATAATCATATCTCATTAGGGGATTTTGGCCCCTCTTGTGTATTACCAATATCATTTTGTTGTTTGGTAAAGAGAAGTTAAACCAACTTAGTTTTTGTTCCTTTCTCTATGTTAGCTCTTGCTTCCCTAGATCTTGCTTGATAATTTGAGGGTTTTCCTCTTTTGCCTTGCCTATATCATGGGGAGGTCTTATTATTATATTCCTCAATATTATTTCACCATTTTGTTTTTTAACATATTTATCCTCTCTTGGCTCTATTATAGAAGCTTTTGACTTATCCTGCTCATTTTCTAGTATTTCCTTATTAATGGCAGAGGTATTACCTTCTAAAAATGCATTTTATTTACCAATTATTTCCTCCTAAATGGTGCATGGTACTTAAATATATTATTCAAATTTTGATGAAACACATTCCTTGGATTTATCGAGAATGTTCTTCCTTAAATTAGGATCATATTGAATAGATTGTTCCTTGCTAATATTTTGAAATTGTTATCTTGTGTCCTCTAAGTTTTGATCTAATTTTTCTTCATACGCTAAAGCCTCAAAATAATTCGAATTTATTCCAGTATCCTTTCTTATTGATGTCCACTGTTCATTTTATTTTATTTTTCTATATCTATTTTTTGAAAGTTGAAAACCATCTTTATCCATAACCATTTGTAAATTTCTCTTATGATTTTCTACAAATGATTCTGTTCGGCTCTTCTTAGGGCATGATATCTCAATATGCCCCACATCATGACATATGCTACATCTAAAGGATATATTTTCATAATCTATAGTTTTGGTCCACATCTTATCCCCATACTTAAGAATGATAGATTCTAGTAAAGGTTTACTTATATCAATCATGACCAATATTCGAGCATAAATAGCCAAAAATCCATCTTTTGTTGTATCTAAAATCTCAAGGAATTCTCCTAGAGTGTTGCCCTATTGCCTTGAAGGCATATATTTCCAAAAACTCAATGGGCAATCTGAACATCCTAACCCAAACCGGTACTAGGGATAGATTTACATTTTTAGGTGAAAAGCCTTCATACCAATGGATAAGGAAGAGCCCTGCTCTTCCCATAAACCAAGGACCCCCTTTTGGGATTATTTCTCTTTCTTTCCTAGAACATAAAATGGATAGGAAGAAATATTTTGGAAGAAATGATAGAATCACTCCTAGAGAATTCCAAATCCTATCAATCTACTTTCTCAAGGTTGAAGCTCCTGGTCAATACCCATTAAATTTACCAAAAACTACCCTATATTGAAGAAATGAGGATCTCTCTGAGGTGCACTCACTAAAATATACCACTAGGGATGATTCTAAGGATTTAAATATAAATTCATCCATGGAAAGGAAACTAAAACTCAAAATCTACTGAAATTTATCTAAATTTTCTATAACAAATTTAATTTTTGATAAAAAAATTATAAAATTTTCATGCACAATTTCTAAGATAAATAAAGGGAAAAAATAAATTAGCTGAAACATTATTTGTCTAGATAGAAATTCTTGCCTCGCTGAAGTCCTAGCCCTTCATTGCTCTTCCCATCGTTCGAACCCTAGTTGACAAATAATTGCAATTTCATTTTTCATGACTTGAAAAATCGTCACTCTCCTTGTTCTGAATGGTTGATTCACAGGGTTGTATCTCCCTCAATATTGCTCGTATTTTTGCATATTATCACTCATTTTAAATCTATTCAAATTTTGCACAAGTTGGTCCAAGAATCAGCTAAATCGGATAAATCTTCACAAATATATGGCTCCTAAAATATGAGATATTTTTTAGGAAAAAACCCTAATCCTTCACACTTTGCAATTTTATTTTTCATGATTTGAAAAATCATCACTACCCTTTTTTTGAATGGTTGAATTCATAGGGTTGTACTCCCAAAAAAATATTATAACTATAACATATTTTAATTTCCATTAACCAATATCCTAACACAATAATGATTTTAGAAAGGACAATAGATACAACATACCAAAGCATAGAAAAAAAATCTTGGATTTAGATAAAAATCCTCTATACAAAAATATTTAACCAATAACTCTTTTACCCAAAATCAAAACCACTAGTATGTGTCAAGCAAAAAACTCAAGTAGAAAACCTCAGATCACCATTCAAACCAAAAAGGGAATAAGACTTCATATGGATGTTGACTTCATCCAACTTAGAAAATTATACAAGGGAGATACGACTCAAGAAAAATACTCTACAAGGAGGTGATTCTAGATCACAAGTAACTCCATGGTGTTGCCCAAGCCAACATATGACTTACAACACTAAACTAAGACAAGCACTACACTATCCAAAATAGAATGGAAAAGAATAGAATACATAATAAAACAACCCTGTTGGAAATTTGAGGTATTTTATGTTGTCATTGATGTCACATGGATCACATTGAGTTTTGGTGGCCAAAGTATTTCATAAATAAGCATTTATGATATTTTGGAAAGCATGGATATATACGAGGTTTTTGTGAAAACCAAGGCAGGCAAAATAAAAGGTTTTATTTAAAACCATGGATGGCAGATTTGAAATGGGTTTTTCTTAAAACCCAGGTTGGCTTTTCGTTTCATCGAAAAAGGTGCCCCGGTGATGGAGATATTTAATTTTAAATATTTAGTTTAAATTTTAATTATTTAAAATTTAAATTTAAATTTAATTTTAAAATTAAAATTAAAGTCATCGTCGACGTCATAAAAACCATGCGCCATCAAAAGGAAATTAATAATTAAAGGTGCCGACGTATGTGAAATTAAAGGAAGGTTGCATATATATATGCAAAGGCTTTCGATTCAAAAGTCTAAGCATCGAACGAAGAGAACAAAAAGCGGAAGCCCCAAAATCCTTCGATGTGACAACGTGGTCCAATGGTGAGCTTGGGAAGCATGGAGTTTTTGGTTGCGATAGGGCATGCGTTCGATTCCCACCGGGTTCGATTTTCGTAGAGTGTGGAAGAAGAGCATTTGGCACATGTTTTTGGCATGAGCAAGGGCAGCGAAATATAGGGAGCATTTTTGCTCTCTATCCTATGTGAGCAGATAGCTCACGTGGTCTTTGGCACCATGGTTGTGGTGTTGAGTGGGCAGTGATGAGGGTTCGATTCCCTCTAAGAGGTAAGTAAACATTTTATTGAATATTTTTTATTATTGCCTAATGTTGGAGGAATAAGGTGATGCTAAGGGAATAATGTTTGATTAAATTTTTATTTACTTGGAAGGCAAGATATAAGGGTTGAAATGCACTTTTAGAAAAAGAGAAATTTTTGGTGTTTTCCTCTTTTAGAAGTATACCATATTATATATCGTTGGAAAGCTTATTTTGAGGGCTATTTGATTAACTTGATTAGATGGAGAAATAAGGTGTATGTAAAGAGATATTTCTATTTTTGTAAAGGGGTTCAAAGTGAAGGTTGTTTTGTTCTTTTTCAAAGTGTGTTGAGTGTGGCAGATTTCCAAAGGGGTTTCTTCATATTCATAAAAGGTATGGGCACATTCTCCTATTGATTGATTATGGTGGTTGATTTCTGAAATATCATTGGAGAGAAAAGGATTGATTGTGGTTTCCTTTTCGAAAGTGGTTGGTTGAATGCTTCAAGGTTTTCTAGTTTGAGAGTTGTGGTTAAACCTTGTTTTATAAGCATAGTTGTTAAAGCCCATTGGTTATGCAAAGAACTTGAAAAGAACATGAGTATCATTGTTATGTGAAGAATATTTTATTAGCATTGTTGTTGAAGCCCATTGGTTATGCAAAGAACTTGAACTTGAGAAGAACATGAGTATCATTGTTATGTGAGATTTGTGGTTGAGCATTGTTGGAAACATTTGAGTTGGTTGATACATGCTTGGACTAGGGTTTGTAAGAAAGAGTTGTTCCTTGTGGTAGTTGGTTGAGAAGAGTTGTTTGAGCCTAGTCAAGTGATTGTGTGAAGTGGTTGTTCAAGTTCCATGAAACAAACTATTCTATATTATAGATTTGAGTTGAGATTGAGATTTGAGGATAGAACATATTGAGTCTCTAACAATTCTCTTTATGCTTCTATGAGATTGCCTTGAGTTGAGAAAGATATTGGATTTGAGTATAGAACATATTGAGTCTCTAACAATTCTCTTTATGCTTCTATGAGATTGATTTGAGTTGAGATCATTGTGGATCATAGTTGTCATCCTTTGAAGAGTGTATTACCATTCATTATTGAGTTCATATTTGAGCCTTGCCTTCATAAGATTTGTGGATGAGATTTGAGTACTACTTGAGTATGATTGATTGAGCCTTTGAGAAGGCTTTTGGGATAGATTTGGACAAGTTCTGTGTGAGCTTTTTGAGCAGATTTGGACAAGTTTTGTGTGAGCTTGTTGAGAAGATTTGGACAAGTTCTATGTGAGCTTGTTGAGCAGATTTGGACAAGTTTTATGTGAGCTTGTTGAGAAGATTTGGACAAGTTCTATGTGAGCTTGTTGAGAAGATTTGGACAAGTTCTATGTGAGCTTGTTGAGCATATTTGGACAAGTTCTATGTGAGCTTGTTGAGCATATTTGGACAAGTTCTATGTGAGCTTGTTGAGCAGATTTGGACAAGTTCTATGTGAGCTTGTTGAGCAGATCAGTGGAGTGCCTAGCTGAGCAGATCAATGGATTGCCTACCTGAGTAGATCAATGTGTTGCCTAGCTGAGCAGATCAATGGATTGCCTACCTAAGCAGATCAATGTGTTGCCTAGCTGAGTAGATCAGTGGATTGCCTACCTGAGCAGATCAATGTGTTGCCTAGCTAAGCAGATCAGTGGATTGCCTACCTGAGCAGATCAGTGTATTGCCTAGCTTTGAGCAGATCAAAGTAATCATTGTATTGGATAAGGATCCTTATTTTTATGTGAAATATTATAAGGAGATTATCTTGTGGAGTACCCCACATTGGGGGAACCATGTTAAATCTTGTGTCTCAAATTATGTGTGGTGACTTGTGCTCTTGCTTACTATTGCTATCTGAGTTATTAATGCACACTGCTATATTTGGTTATTGCAATTAAGGACATTAATTGATATTGGTTTGGAAAGAAAGTAAAAAGTGGGTGCTATACTATTCACCCCCCTCTCAATATAAGCTTGTGTTCTTCAATTGGTATCAGAGCGGGTTCCTTCAAAAAGGCTAACAGCTTGAGGGCAGATTCTACAAGAACACAGATGGCTTCATAGAATGGATCATCTACAAATAAGGCACCATTATTTGATGGTAACAATTATGCTTTCTAGAGCATGAGAATGAAGAACTACTTGATATCACAAGGATATGAGGTATGGCAGATGGTTGAAAAAGAGTATAAGGTTGAAGGTGATCCCGAGGCAGATAAGACTATCAAGAAATTGGTTGAGATCAATGCAAGGGCAATAAATTATATTTTGAGTGGGCTACGTGAGATAGATTTTGCAAAGGTCATGGTATGTAATTCAGCTAATGAAATGTGGACCAAGTTGTGGAATACTTATGAAGGAGATTCCAAGGTAAAGTTGTCAAAACTACAAACTCATAGAAAAATATTTGAGGAATTGAAAATGGAAGATTCTGAAGATATTGCAAAGTTTTTACTTCGAGTTGATGAGATTACTAACACCATGAGAGGCCTAGGATTTGAGATGAAAGAATCAGAAGTTACTCAAAAGGTTTTGAGATCACTTCCCATGAAGTATGATGCAAAGGTTTCAGCAATAGAAGAAACAATGGATATCAACAAGCTAACAATGGAAGAACTACAAGGAACTCTCACAGATTATGAGATGAGGGTGAGTAAGCATCAAGTTCCAATAAAAGAGATTGCATTCAAGGCTTCAGAGAAAGAGAAAGGGAAGGTTCCAGAGATAGATAGAGATCCAGTTAATGATGAGGAAGCTAACTTCATCAAAAGGAATAAGGACTCAAGGAATTTCAAGGATATGAGGAAAGTCAGATGCTACAAGTGTGGTGATCTTGGTCACTATGCACACAAGTGTCCACATGAAGAAAATAGTGATGATGAAAAATAGGGTCACAGAAGAAAAGAATATGGAAAGCATAAGCATGACAAAGATGACAGATACAAGCAAAACAGGTATGAGAAGAAGAAAAATTTTCGTAAGGTAAAGAAATCTTACTACATTGTAGAAGCAAGTGATAGCTCAGATCACAATGATAAAGACAAGTCAGATGATGAAAAGGAAGAACATCTATTCCTTGGAATAGAAGGTGAAAGAGAACAATGCTTTGTGTGTGGTCAAAGAGATCACAGATCAAGATATTGCAATGGATTCAGTGATAGTGAAGATGAGATGACACATCAAGGAAACAGGCATGGTCAAAGAAATCTTGAGAGTTTGTTTGCTATAGAAGATTATAATGATCTTAGTGATAGTGAAGATGAAGAAGGGTTTTTCTATGGGATAAAAGAAGTAGAAGAAGAACATTCACTCCAAGCAGAAGAAGTTAAACAAGAGAATATTGTAAGAAAGACAGATGTCTCAGTTGATCTAAAGGAAGATTTCAATGAGATCCATGAGCAACTACAAGAGGTTAAGGAGAATCTAAAAGAATTGAGATGTTCCATACGTGAGAAGTTTGATCCATCACATGACTCAAAAGGTCAAGATATTTTCACTAAGAAGGAAACATGTATTTCAGAGACAATAAATATGGATGCCAATTTGCTACTTGACACAAATGAAGAGAAAGAAGAGAAATATTCCAAAGCACCAAAGGTCTCATATTTCAGGTTTGGGGAATCACACTCAAAAGGAAAGGAAGTTCTAAAAGATGAAAGCAAGGAAGCACCTAAGTTTTATGAAGAAAGTTCCAAAGTTCCTATGGCTCCAAATATTCAGTTTGGATCTTGTTTTGAGATAGGTGAATCAAGTTCAAAAGGAAAAGAAATACTTGAAGAGGAAAGCAAGGAAGAAATTAAGGAAAAGGATTTAGATACTACAAAGAAGGTTCAAGGATGCAATGCACAAGTTGAAAATGATCATAGGGAAAATGGTCAAGAAAGGTATGAGGAACTAAGGCATGAACAAAGGGCTTTTCAAGGACATTGTTTTTCTTGTAATGGATTTGGACACAGGGCTATACACTACAGGGTCCATGGATCAAAGAAGTTTGATTTTGCTAGAAGAAACTTCAAAGGAAGAAGGTATGGTTTTTAGGGACATTGCTTCTTATGCAACAGGATTGGTCATAGAGATTCTCAGTGCAAATAAAATGAGCAAAATGGTTTTGGTTTTAGAGCTACACAATTCAGAAGTCATGGTCATAATGGTCATGAAAACAGAGCTTCACAATACAGGGTTCAAGAAAGGAATGGATATGGAAATTATTTCAAGAAAGGATTCAAGATATGGGCACCATCCAAAGGCTACAATATCAAGTGTTTTAATTGCAATAACTTTGGACATATTGCAAAATGGTGTAGGACTCAATTCCAAATAGGTTCAAGGCAAGAAGGTCAAACAAGTTCAAGGCAAGAAGGTCAAATAGGTTCTAGACAAGAAGATCAAGTAATTCATCAAGAGAAGGATATCAAAAAAACATGGAAGGAAGTTGATAGAGGAAAGAAATAATGTAATATGGGAGTAAAAGTACTCCCACCCCAAAATTAATCACCTCAAGAGAGAAGGTGGTAAGGGGGCTAAGCTTAAGAGTCATATATTTTAGCCCCATAGGTGTCCCTTTTGCCATTGATGTCAAAGAGGGAGAGATTTGAGTTAGGGGAGCAGTAAAGAGAGATTTGAGTTAGGGGGAGCAGCCTCCAAAGAGAGCATTGAGTTAGGGGGAGCAGCCTCCAAAGAGAGTATTGAGTCAGGGGGAGCAACTTTGATTCTCAGAAATGGTTTTTGTAGTGATTGTGGTGATTTGCATTAGAGGTGTTGCCATCAATGACAAAGGGGGAGATTGTTGGAAATTTGAGGTATTTTATGTTGTCATTGATGTCACATGGATCACATTGAGTTTTGGTGGCCAAAGTATTTCATAAATAAGCATTTATGATATTTTGGAAAGCATGGATATATACAGGGTTTTTGTGAAAACCAAGGCAGGAAAAATAAAAGGTTTTATTTAAAACCATGGATGGCAGATTTGAAATGGGTTTTTCTTAAAACCCAGGTTGGCTTTTCGTTTCATCGAAAAAGGTGCCCCGGTGATGGAGATATTTAATTTTAAATATTTAGTTTAAATTTTAATTATTTAAAATTTAAATTTAAATTTTAAAATTAAAATTAAAGTCATCGCCGACGTCATAAAAACCATGCGCCATCAAAAGGAAATTAATAATTAAAGGTGTCGACGTATGTGAAATTAAAGGAAGGTTGCATATATATATGCAAAGGCTTTCGATTCAAAAGTCTAAGCATCGAACGAAGAGAACAAAAAGTGGAAGCCCCGAAATCCTTCGATGTGACAACGTGGTCCAATGGTGAGCTTGGGAAGCGTGGAGTTTTTGGTTGCGATAGGGCATGCGTTCGATTCCCACCGGGTTTGATTTTCGTAGAGTGTGGAAGAAGAGCATTTGGTGCACATTTTTGGCATGAGCAAGGGCAGCGAAATATAGGGAGCATTTTTGCTCTCTGTCCTATGTGAGCAGATAGCTCACGTGGTCTTTGGCACCATGGTTGTGGTGTTGAGTGGGCAGTGATGAGGGTTCGATTCCCTCTAAGAGGTAAGTAAACATTTTATTGAATATTTTTTTATTATTGCCTAATGTTGGAGGAATAAGGTGATGCTAAGGGAATAATGTTTGATTAAATTTTTATTTACTTGGAAGGCAAGATATAAGGGTTGAAATGCACTTTTAGAAAAAGAGAAATTTTTGGTGTTTTCCTCTTTTAGAAGTATACCATATTATATATCGTTGGAAAGCTTATTTCGAGGGCTATTTGATTAACTTGATTAGATGGAGAAATAAGGTGTATGTAAAGAGATATTTCTATTTTTGTAAAGGGGTTCAAAGTGAAGGTTGTTTTGTTCTTTTTCAAAGTGTGTTGAGTGTGGCAGATTTCCAAAGGGGTTTCTTCATCTTCATAAAAGGTATGGGCACATTCTCCTATTGATTGATTATGGTGGTTGATTTCTGAAATATCATTGGAGAGAAAAGGATTGATTGTGGTTTCCTTTTCGAAAGTGGTTGGTTGAATGCTTCAAGGTTTTCTAGTTTGAGAGTTGTGGTTAAACCTTGTTTTATAAGCATAGTTGTTGAAGCCCATTGGTTATGCAAAGAACTTGAAAAGAACATGAGTATCATTGTTATGTGAAGAATATTTTATTAGCATTGTTGTTGAAGCCCATTGGTTATGCAAAGAACTTGAACTTGAGAAGAACATGAGTATCATTGTTATGTGAGATTTGTGGTTGAGCATTGTTGGAAACATTTGAGTTGGTTGATACATGCTTGGACTAGGGTTTGTAAGAAAGAGTTGTTCCTTGTGGTAGTTGGTTGAGAAGAGTTGTTTGAGCCTAGTCAAGTGATTGTGTGAAGTGGTTGTTCAAGTTCCATGAAACAAACTATTCTATATTCTAGATTTAAGTTGAGATTGAGATTTGAGGATAGAACATATTGAGTCTCTAACAATTCTCTTTATGCTTCTATGAGATTGCCTTGAGTTGAGAAAGATATTGGATTTGAGTATAGAACATATTGAGTCTCTAACAATTCTCTTTATGCTTCTATGAGATTGATTTGAGTTGAGATCATTGTGGATCATAGTTGTCATCCTTTGAAGAGTGTATTACCATTCATTATTGAGTTCATATTTGAGCCTTGCCTTCATAAGATTTGTGGATGAGATTTGAGTACTACTTGAGTATGATTGATTGAGCCTTTGAGAAGGCTTTTGGGATAGATTTCTAGACAATTTATGGATAGTTTTGAGAGATTTGGACAAGTTCTATGTGAGCTTGTTGAGCAGATTTGGACAAGTTCTATGTGAGCTTGTTGAGCAGATTTGGACAAGTTCTATGTGAGCTTGTTGAGCATATTTGGACAAGTTCTATGTGAGCTTGTTGAGAAGATTTGGACAAGTTTTATGTGAGCTTGTTGAGCAGATTTGGACAAGTTCTATGTGAGCTTGTTGAGAAGATTTGGACAAGTTCTATGTGAGCTTGTTGAGAGATTTGGACAATTTGTTTTGTGAGCTTGTTGAGAAGAAGTTTTGTTAGATAGAAATCTATGGTTGTTGAGCAGATTATGAGTGCCTAGCTAAGAATATTAGTGGATTGCCTACCTAAGAAGATCAATGTGTTGCCTAGCTGAGTAGATCAGTGGATTGCCTAGCTGAGCAGATCAGTGTGTTGCCTAGTTGAGTAGATCAGTGGATTGCCTACCTGAGTAGATCAGTGTGTTGCCTAGCTGAGCAGATCAGTGGATTGCCTACTTGAGCAGATCAGTGTATTGCCTAGCTTTGAGCAGATCAAAGTAATCATTGTATTGGATAAGGATCCTTATTTCTATGTGAAATATTATAAGGAGATTATCTTGTGGAGTACCCCACATTGGGGGAACCACGTTAAATCTTGTGTCTCAAATTGTGTGTGGTGACTTGTGCTCTTGCTTACTATTGCTATCTGAGTTATTAATGCACACTGCTATATTTGGTTATTGCAATTAAGGACATTAATTGATATTGGTTTGGAAAGAAAGTAAAAAGTGGGCGCTATACTGTTCACCCCCCCTCTCAGTATAATCTTGTGTTCTTCAAACCCAAAACTCAAGTGTTGACCAATATATACCTAATAATGAGACCATCATAACAACCAGGTGCCTCAAAGGGGGCACCAACCAACTTAGATCTACCTCCAACAACTTGCTTAAAGGAAGAGCTCTCAAAACTATACCTATAGAAAAAATATCAACTACGGTGTCCTACAACTAAAAGGTACAAAACAACCCAATGTAGTCCAAAAATACTCATAAAACATAATGTCAACAAAGATACAACACTCATCGGACTGAACGCTTGTCCCTTTCCTGGTGCTTTCAGCGACGTAAAAGGTTTAAAATGATTATGGCATGGTGGTTATAGGGGCAGACTACATGAAGATATGTGTGGCGACTTCTAGGGTAGACATCGCAGAATACTGTGGCAGCCATAAAAGTCGGACATCCTGCCCGGATTCGTGGCGGCTACCAATTCCACCATGTAAATTCAAAAAAAAAAAAACAAAGATACAACACCACCAAGCTACATAACACAAAAAAACATAAAGGCAAGCCCAACAAGAAATACAAAAGAGAAAGCACTCATGTCTAGGTAGCTAAAGAATAAAACAACACAAAGGACAAATATATTAAATATTGAAATATAGGTAAAAATAGAGCCTATCTCTTAGCATGAAGTCTCTAACACCAATATTGCATTCTCCAAGCTTCCTTGCCTCCCTTTGCTTGCTAGTGACCCTCAAAAAAGTCCATGGATCCTTGCAAATAGCTCCTATAAATCCTTGTAAAATATGGGAGTCCTTTCCTATTCCTTATTGGATCCCTTGGCCACCATTTCCATCATGCTCCAGCTTGATGGTCATGTTCAGAGAGCATCGTCAAGACTCATTGAGGCCAATCTTGGAAGTTGTCAATTATGCAACTTAATGAAACAAATTTTAATCTCTTATATAAACATTATTTATAATTTTCCAACCTTAGTAACCCTTGGATTAATTTATATTTTATCATATTTTTATTATTGATCATGGCTATAAATGCAAACACAATAATTTATTACAATAATTAATCCAAGATACTATTGCTTCTAACATAGTGAAAGGATCAACTTACTAATTAATACCATATGTCAATATGAATTATTAACACTAATATTAATATAAAAACATTAAAGGTATTATCCCCATTAATACTTTTATTGGGTGAACTACCCACTCTAAAGTCTCCAACACAAGCAAGACAAGGGTTTGCAATTCACTATTATACAACATTTTTTATCTTTAAGTAGATGGCTTTTTAAGATAACTAAAATTTTATCCCCATCACAATAAAATATGAATCCTTTGCAAAAGCAATCTCTTGACCCAATGTTGTATTTATCCAACAAGCACAAATGCATTGCAAATAAATGAAGGGTATTATTCTACCTTGGAGCCATTGATGAACAATTCATCCATAATTTTCCAAAATTTCTCTCAACTTGGGTGGTTTTCCCATATTAATCCATCGATGAGAGCACCTAGTCTTGCAACCACAAATACATCAGTAGTACCATATTCCAAGAATAAAATCAAAGTGTAAAGTTTAACTACCCATTCTTTTTGACATAAAATAAGACTATGCATTAGACATCTACATTTCAATACGTAGTTTATTGTCAAGAATATGTCATACCAAGGAGGGTTGTTACATGTGGCTCAAATGCCTACAATAAGGGTCTTATATTCTATTGTATTATTTGTGCATGAGAATTAAAGTTAAAAATAACAAGGGTATGAGTTGTTATTGTGGGGTAACTATAATTATCCTTGCCCTTGTGCCTTTGATACATCAAGCTCCATCAAAGTACAAAATCCATGTCTCAGGCTCCTAAACTTCTATAGGAAAACTATGTCATTAGAGAAGCTTGTGTCTAAAGGATGTTTGGATTCTAAAGGTGTTGCGACTAATTGGTATTTGAATACTTATCCTTTTAATATTTTTTTATTAACAAATTCAATATCAAACTCACTAAGGGTGATGACCCATTTGGCATTCCACCCTGACAGATAAGGTTTTGACATTAAATATTGTAATAAATCTACACTTTCTATGGTGTATATCTTTTGGTTAAGCATGTAATATCTTAACTTAAGTGATAAAAAGATAACTTCTACACATAGCCTTTCCAATGGTGTAAAATGAGTTTTATAGCTAACCAATTTTCTATTCAAATAGTAGACGACCTTTTATCAATGTTGATCATTGTATTGAGCTAGCATAGTTGCAAGGGCATGATTGATAGATGATATGTAAGAAAAAGTGGTTTAGTTGGATTAGGTGGTATTAAAATAGGTGTTAAGAGATAAATCTTCAAGGTTTCAAAGGACTTTTGCCATTCATTGTCCCATTCAAATTTGGCGTATTTCTTGAATAACTTAGAAAAATGTTGATATTTATTTTCTAATTATGAGATGAGTTATTAAATGGCTTGTAGTTTGCCTTGAAGATTGAATTTTGGTAAGATTTATTGGTGATGGTATATTTGTTATTCTTAAAATTTTAGAGGGATCAACCTCAATCCCATGAAGGGATATGATAAATCCTAACAATTTTCCTTATGTTATCACAAAGACTCATTTTTTACTTTTAACCAAACTTCACATTCTTGCAAGCTCTTGAAGATACATCTTAAGTCTCAGATGTGATATTTACTTTTTTGAGATCATCCTAAAAGGTCATCTACATAGTATTCTATAATATTGTGTATAAGATCCTAAAAAATATATGGCATATCTCTTTGATATGTTGCTTCTACATTCTTTAAGCCAAAGGGCATGACTTGAGAATGAAATATAAGGGGTTATGAAGGCCATTTTAGATTGGTCTTTAAGGACAATTTTTATTTGATTATATCCTAAAAAGACATACATTAGAGACAATATATAAATTTTATTATGAAGTCTACTATCATGTCTATGTTTGGTATTGGGAAATTGTCTTTGGGGTAAGCTTTTTTATATCCCTAAAGTATGTGCAAATCCAAATGGATCCTTCTTTCTTGGTGATAGACACAATATTGGAAATCCAATCTAAATAATCTATCGATTTGATGAAACCAACATTTTGAAGAGACCAAATTAGCTATGGTATTGCACTCTCTCAATCACAATAGTAAATGATGTGCCCATTAATAAAAAGCAGATCTGATTGGAGTTCCATATTGGAAATCCAATCTAAATAATCTATCAATTTAATGAAACCAACATTTTGAAGAGATCAAATTAGCTATGGAATTGCACTCTCTTTGCCACAATAGTAAATGATGTGCCTATTAATAAAAAGCACCGATTGGAGTTCCATATTGGAAATCCAATCTAAATAATCTATCGATTTAATGAAACCAACATTTTGAAGAGACCAAATTAGCTATGGGATTGCACTCTATCATTCACAATAGTAAATGATATGCCCATTAATAAAAAGCAGATTTGATTGGAGTTCCATATTGGAAATCCAATCTAAATAATCTATCGATTTAATGAACCCAACATTTTGAAGAGACCAAATTAGCTATGGGATTGCACTCTATCAGTCACAATAGTAAATGATGTGCCCATTAATAAAAAGCAGATCTGATTGGAGTTTGAAATCCAATATAAATAATTTATCGATTTAATGAAACCAACATTTTGAAGAGATCAAATTAGCTATGGGATTGCACTCTCTCGATCACAATAGTAAACGATGTACCCATTAATAAATAGCTATGGAATTGCACTCTCTGTCACCATAGTAAATGATGTGTCCATTAATAAAAAGCAGAACTGATTGGAGTTCCATACTGGAAATCCAATCTAAATAATCTATCAATTTAATGAAACCAACATTTTGAAGAGATCAAATTAGCTATGGGATTGCACTCTATTGATCACAATAGTAAATGATGTGCCCATTAATAAAAATCAGATCTGATTGAAGTTCCATATTCAGTACTCCTAATGTTGTTATCTTGTACAAAATAAAAAAATAAAATAAAAATAGGTGCAAGTAGATCTGACTGGAGTTCCATATTGGAAATCCAATCTAAATAATCTACCAATTTGACGAAACCAACATTTTGAAGAGACCAAATTAACTGTGCAATAGCACTCTCTTGATCACAATAGTAAATGATGTGCCCATTAATAAAAATCAGATTTGATTGGAGTTCCATATTCAGTACTCCTAATGTTATTCTCTTGTCCAAAAGAAAATGGGTGCAAACAGATCTTACTGGAGTTCCATATTCAATACTCCTAATGTTGTTCTCTTGTCCAAAATAATAAAATAAAATAAAAATGGGTGCAAGCAAATCTGATTTGAGTTCCATATTCAGTACTCCTAATGTTGTTCTCTTGTCCAAAATAAAATATTCAGTACTCCTAATGTTGTTCTCTTGTTCAAAATAACAAAATAAAATATTGTACTCCTAATGTTCTTCTCTTGTCCAAAATAAAAAAAAATAATAATAAAATAATAATGGAATAAAATATTCAGCACTCCTAATGTTCTTCTCTTGTCCAAAATAAAAAAAAAACAAAAATAAAATAATGGGATAAAATATTCAGTACTCCTAATGTTCTTCTCTTGTCCAAAGTAAAAAAATAAAAATAAAATAATAATGGGTGCAACCCTTGGGACTTCCCAGGCAGTCACCCATTCTATTGCCCAAAATATGTTTAATTGCAGAGTTTTACATGGGTGGATCTACCATGGACACTCTTCAAAGCACCCGCGTAGATGCTTTCATGGGCGGTTATTTTGATCCAGCCACAGCCTCACCGCCAGTGCATGCTGCAGCCCTCGCGCCATCAGAGGTGCAAGCGCCGCCATAGTGGCACCCTCTTCACGATGCCACCCAACACCCTCCACCGCCATACCAAGGATCCCTTCGAAAAGGAGTATACACAGTGCTTAGCAGCTGCATCCACTCGCCTGATATATTCTCAGTCGACATGTGAAGCCCGATCCAAATGCTTGACAGAGAGACATTGGTTCCAATGACGCAACGGACGAGTTGGTTCCAGATTCTGCAATCAGGGAGGAGTGTCCGAGGGTTGGAACCATTGTTCGCTCAGGTCTACAAACGAGCTCACGATGTTGTTGAACATTGTTTGCAAGAACATACTCCAAACCTTCGATGCAGGTGTCCAGATCAGACCAGATTGCATCCGTAAGTGGTGGGTGAAGCGTAGCAGACAACATTACCAGCAACATTAAAATGCTCAATCCCCATGATGAAAATATCACTGCAACCACTACTCATCTATGATAGAAATATTGATGAAACATGGAATTCTTGCACGAATGATAGCAAATATTTAACAATACTCGCCATCAGTCCAAGAATGCTAGCTATTTCCGACAACTTTGATCTGCCTTACAATCGAAACAATTACTGGAAATCTATAACTATAGAAGAGCGCCCCCGCACTGTAGATCGACCGATGTAGGAGCCCTCCATACGTTGGAATCATTCTTCTTACCGACACCATCTCACTCACATGTAACTTTCTGTGCGCCTAAGGGAGGAAATCGGGCTCATTTATTGGTGGTGGATCCTTGTTCCAAATCCAACCCTCGCAAATGGGCAATTCCAGATCTGAGCGCCCATACTTCGTGCACTCTCCCTCCTTCTCGATGATGATTCTCTGGCTGTTTGTCGGTTTCTCACAACCCATTTTCGGTGATACTAGCCATTTCTCGGCCATTTTCTGTGTTTTTCAGCGGTTTCTAAGTTTTTCAATGAACACCTAAAGTTTTTCGGTGGTCGACCAGCTATTCTAAAGATTCCTTTTCAATGAACACCTAAAGTTTTTCGGTGGTCGACCAGATATTCTAAAGATGCCTTTTGACCCCACTATTGACAAGCTGATGCGAGCCCGTGTAAGTTCAGTTCTTTTGCCCATGTTTCGGCCAATTTAGTGGGGCCAAATCCAGGCTGCCCCAACTGCATCGACATCTCCAACGATCATATCATCACATGCATGCACGACTGTTCTTCTTCGATCGACTGTTCTCCTCGCGATGAGATGGAAATAATAGGGCCATTGTGGTAAGCTTATCGTGGGAGGTCATTCTCTTTCTGGTGATCTGACCGAGGTTCCCCAAATACCATGTGGATGACATTCTGCTGAGGGAATTCAACACACTTGCTAGTTACTCTATGGTTTAGTCCCACGTGTCTAGTTTATCTACATCTCCTATGAGCATCACACCGCTATTCCGGCCGCTACTCATCAAACAAAATTTTGCTCTCTGGTCACCTCCAAATTGGACCACGTCCCAAGCTTAGCAATAATTCAGCCACTCTAGACCATTCCACACACATTAAACCATTGGATTTGTCTTGACTTCCGAGTTGGTAGAATTGATCCCTTACCAGTCGATTGCGTGCATTTTGGCTTGCCACGTGATGAAGCCAGCTCTGTTTTTCACCTGTTCTTTTGTCCCACATTTGGAACAAAGTGACTTCTCCATCGGCTTAAATTATTAAACCGGTAAGAATTTTTATAGCCGGCTTCATCGACTGGCTCCTTGTCGTCTTTGGCTGGCTCGATCTTTGGTGGTTTACAACATTCGGCAACTGTTCGTTCAACGTTGATCATTCAGTTGTTTTCACCCGTTGGTCCTTCGTTGATCTATAAGCGTGCATTGACTACGCTAAGTAACATTTTACCTAGTTTTAATTTTTAGAACTTTAAAAACGTATTTTGTAAAGGACCATGCACCCCTTTTATTTTGCTCGTGAGAGTCTTATTATTGTTAAGCGTGCATTGACTACGCTAAGTAACATTTAACCTAGTTTTAATTTTTAGAACTTTAAAAACATATTTTGTAAAGGACCATGCACCCCTTTTATTTTGCTCGAGAGAGTCCTATTATTGTTAAGCGTGCATTGACTACGCTAAGTAACATTTTACCTAGTTTTAATTTTTAGAACTCTAAAAACATATTTTGTAAAGGACCATGCACCACTTTTATTTTGCTCGAGAGAGTCCTATTATTGTTCTTGCAACTCGGGGCTTTATTCTGCTACAAAGGTAGCCACTCGAGGTTAGAAACATATTTTCTAAAGGTTCATGCACCCTTTTTTTTTGCTCGAGAGAGTTTTATTATTGTTCTTGCAACTCGGGGCTTTATTTTACTACAAAGGTAACCACTCGAGGTTTTATTATGCTACAAAGGTAGTCTTATATAGTTGTTGGAATTTTTTTTGTAATGGATCTAATAAAAGCATCACATTTAAATTTTGTAAAAGTATACTTTGACATCTGATACCTCACAATTTATGTTGCCAATATTATCATTAAAACTCTTTTATTGTATTATAAAGTGCACTTTCGTTGTACCCGACACTCCTCAATTCACATTCATTTTTAGACTCTTTTTGTAGCACCTATTATTGTTCTTGCAACTCGGAGCTTTATTCCACTACAAAGGTAGCCACTCGAGGTTTTATTATGCTACAAAGGTAGTCTTATATATAGTTGTTGGAAAGTTCTTTTCGCAATGGATCCAATAGAAGCATCACATTTGAATTTTATAAAGGTATACTTTGACCTTTGATGCCCCACAATTTATGTTGCCAATATTATCATTAAAAATCTTTTATTGTATTATGGAGTGCACTTTCGGTTGTACCCAACACTCCTCAATTCACATTCATTTTTAGAGACTCTTTTTGTAGCAAATTTATCCTCTAGACCGTGACCTTTGCATACATGTACTCTTCACTCATGGAGAAGTCTCAGAGATGTTCATGACCATGACCCTCCTTATGTGATCTACAATCATCACATGGGTACTCCTCAATCACAGAGTTGTCGTTATCTCTTCCTTAAAAAGCTCAAGGCCCTTTCCTTGTGATTCTAATCATCATATGGGTCTTTGCCCTCTTGCAGCATTTGGTACTCCTACAACTTGGACTTTATTTTTCCTCTCGTGGCCTCTCTCAGTGGATTTTAGCACATCAACTTTTCAACTCAGCACATGCCTTCCCCACCAAGACATATTAGGAAACACTACATCAATTCATTCGGCATCAACTTCTACCTCAACTGTTTTTGGATCCTTAGCCTCATTCGGCTCTTGTTCTCTTCTCCAAATCCTCCTTCCCTATTTTTATGCATTGGGGATCAATGCATCTACAGTGGGGAGGAATGATAGGGATGCACATTGTATTGAATTAAATAATTTATTTGTAAGTTTTTAATGCCTTCTAGAAAGGTATAATGTGACAAGATAAAGATAGTGCACATTAAATATTATTGTGCATATTAAATGCACTTTCATCTCTTGCCCACACATGGTAATGAGCCCATGGTTTGGCTCATACCATGGTATTGTAAAGGTATCTCATGCCTATAAATATGTATATTTGATCAATAACATTCAATTTAGATTCTTGGTTCTTAGTTTCTGTATTAGTCAATCCTAGGAATGTCTACATAAGTCCAAGCATAAATTTCATTGATCTCCTCTAAAAGGTTGGTGTATTCTATTTGTTCATTTTGTGTCAAGAATTTACCTAATTTCAAGGTCTAAGGATTTTTCTCAATGCTAATGTTGATGTCTATTGTATCTTCAATTAAGATTTGGGATTCATCTTAAAATTGAGGGGGATCAGGTAACACTCCCAAGTCTTCAAATTCTTTGAGGTCTAATGTCATTTGTTCTAGTTCATGTAGTTGGGTAGAATCTAGGTTGAATATTTAATTAAGAGATTATTTAATGTGATCTTGATCACAAGAATATTTAAGGTCCTCTTCTTCTTTCTTTGATATTAGTTCAGGACCATAAATCCTTATCATATTCATCCCCCATTGTGAGCCATGCAAATATTTTGTGTAATGATATTCATCATCTTCTTCTAGCAAATGTAATAATTCATTTTATGAAGGATATACCCTATTCTACATTGTCCTGCCCAAGGCTCAACTTCTAAAGACTATTTAATGTCGTGTTTAAATTGACCTAAGCCTTTTTCTTGATAGCCCATGCTAACTAGCATTTACTTAGAGGTTGAAAATACAAGTGACATGTAACATGATGCATATTTTTATCCATTAAGCATGGGTTACCAACTTGAATTTGTTCACTTAAAGTGGTTTGACATAGATATATGAAGTTTATATTTGGACTTTTAAACCTTTTCTATTGGGGAAACCTATGATATGAAGGGAAAGGAAATGGCTAACTAAATCTACAAAAGTATATGAATTCGGATGGATTAAATAAACTTGTTCTTTTATTGAAGATTGAGGATCATCTTCGAAGTTAATTAAAGGTTCTTCTAATATTATTTTTACTTTCCTCGACTAATACAAAGTTGATGGTAATGTTGATTGAAGAGAAGGATAAAGGTTGAATTCCTTTTTTTGAATGCCTAATAGTTGGCAATAAGTGAAAATGTTTTGGATCTCTAAAAATATGAATAATCCTTTATTGATATTCATATTTCAAAAATTGATGTAAGGTATATGGTACTACCTTCATGGCATGCATCCAAGCTCTACCAAGCAAAATATTATATGTTACATCACAAGATATAACATAAAAGAGAGTGTTTAAAATGTATGGTCCTACCTTAAGGGGTAAAGATACGTTGCTTGTGACCTCTCATACTTCATGATCAAAATATCTAATAAGGAGGTAATATTCTATAAATATTTTGTTCTTAAATCAAAATTTTGTAAAAATTTAATGTTACAAATATTAAGAGTTGATCCGTTGTTGACCAAAACTCTCTTGATATGTTTATCCTCTATTTGGGCTATTATTTAAAAAGGTGAGTCTTTTGATATGGTTTCAAGAGGTGTATTCATCTCAATGAATAGCTAAGATAGCATTCTTAATTCTAGTGAAGCTTGCTATATTAACAATATCATTAGGACATCTATTCTTAAGTTTAAGCAATATTTCCCTATGAGTAGGTGATGTTTTTAGCAACTCTAAATGGAAAATATCAATTGGTATATTATCTGGTTGTTATCAAAGATCAAAAGAATGTAAGAACGTAAGTACTAAAGATAGTCTATTAGAATTATTTAATTTGGTTGTGCAAGGAACGGGCAATGGTGGTTGTGTGGATGGTTCTAAATATTGGTTTTTAGCTTATTTTCTAGTTACTACATAGGATGTTTTGGATAGATGAATTGTACCTACAATATTAGTGACTTTTTTGTTATGAGTTGGTAAAATATTTCAAAAAAATCAAGATTTTATTTGAAATTGAAGATCATTTTTCCTTCTTCCATGAGATATTGCATAAGATTTCATAAAGTGATACATCTATCAATTTTTGTGACCATTCACCTGATAATAGTCATAATATTCTTCTTGTTTGTATCAATTGGGTAACTCTTTCAAAGTGTACCATGGCCTAATGGTTAAAAGATTTATCATTTTTGAATCAAGGAGCATTTTTAGCATAGTTGTTTGGGTTTGTCTAGTATTTGTAAATTTTCCCTTAGATTTATCTTGATTTGATAATACTAGATTTTGAGGAACATTTTGAGTTGTGTTTACATTTTTGGTTATGTGGGAATCAGATACATTGTCCCCTACAACATGTTTGTTTTTGTATTATCATTTAATAGAAGGTTTTTCTTCTTCCTTATTATAGATAAGTTTTCCTCATCTTATAAGGATAGATTCTACCCTTTTTTCTATGTACTACCTCCTCAAAAAAGTGAATGTTGGTCATTTCTAATGGATAACATAAATATTAATGAAGTTTTTTTATGAAGATATGTAGGATTTAATTAGGGGGAGGGATAGATTGAAGTATTCCTACTAAGGCACTTCACTTTGCTAAATTTGTTTAGAATTTTTCATTTTTATCTTGCTTAAGTTGATATAGGTCATCTATGGTAACTTTTTATTTTATGTAGATTGCAAATTGCTTTAAAATACCTCCATAATCTCTTTAAATATTTTTATGGAATGGATAGGTCTTTGGAAGTACCATTATAAGGATAATACACCAAGTCTCTTTTGGAATAAATTAAGAAGTAACTTTTCTTTGTGATTTATATCACTATATGCAATTTGAGATGATCTTAAGTGATCGATGGGATCTTGTTGACCATTATACATTTTAAACTTAGAAGTTTTAAAATTTGGTGGAATAGGATGATTAATGATTGTAGGATATAGAGGTTCACTATATAGTTCATCAAAAGAATACTTTTGTCTAGATGATTCTTGAAGAGAGGAAATTTGTTCTAATTATTCAAACTTGGAGTCCATATTTTCAAGGTGTTCTAGTTTAGCACTGATGTTTTAAAATTATTCATTTGGTTGAATTGGTAGTGCAGGTAAAATTAGTGTGGGTTGAGAATAAGGTTGAGGTATGGAAGGTAAAGTTGAAATTGGTTGAGTAACTTGATTGGATGTAATGGATATAGGGATATAACTAATCCCTAAATCATTTGACAAAAAGAGGTTAGTGGAGTTAGGATTTGAAATAGGGGGTGTAATACTAGGAGATTATGTTGAAATTGGTATACCCATAATAGGCACACCTACATATATAGTTGTGGGAGTTGTAGAGATTGTAGGATGTGACATATCCACATTAAGACTAGCAAAATTATTTTTATTTTTATGCATTTGGGCAATAGTGGATTGCTCATTATATTGGTCAACATTTTCATTAAAAATAGAAGGTTATGTCTTATATGTTCTTCAAGTTATTCTTGAAGAGTATGTAAGAAGATATATTTATTCCTTTAACATATTCTCTAATGTGATCTATAGAATCAAAGGTTACCTTTTCAACAACATGTTCTACTTCTCTATATTTAGAGTTTCCCCAAGGGTTTTCTAAGTGTTCTTCATTTTCATGTGTAAAAATTTCATAAGATGTTGTTGCTAAACCCTTGATTTGAGTATTATAAGGATGTTTATCCATAGGTTAATAGTTTTGGAGAAGGAGGATTATTTTTTTTTAATTTTTGTTTCCATAGTTATTTATAAAATATAATATGTATTGTAACCCTTATGTCACTCTAGAAAAATAGATTTCCATGAGTCCTAATAGCCCACCGTAATATACTAGCCAAGAGGTATATCCCCTCAAGGTTGGTACATTGGTTTACTCAAGGGGTAATTATCCATCCCTAGTAGGACTAACACTTTGGTTATGTGATTGTTATCTTGGATAAATTTTATTTACATTATGTAAAAAAATTAGATGATCTTGTTTAAATTTAAATAATTTTTATCTTATAACACAAAGGTGTGTGTTGTTAGGTTCACAAAAATATTGATTCAAAACCTTACACGTTTTGGGGGGTTTTTTGGTACCCCTACTTCCTCAGAAGCTTCTTTCCAAAAGAGATCCTAAATATTGACCTTCATTAGAGTAGTATCTACCTCCAAGTATACGTTTAAGTTTCTTTTTTATGTTCAATTTTATGTTGTGTTTTATGGGTTAATCAAACAAACACCAAATTTTTTATCCCTAACAAACCTTTTAAAGATAAAGCTTATTAAAATTAAGGAAATGATCACCTAACTTGTAAATTAAATGCAATCAAACAAGAATGCAAGAAAATATGTTTAACCTTTATGCTCTTTAGATTTGAATGATGATCTATGCTAAAGATTTTTTTTTTATTTTCAAAGGTAAACAAATGGATTATGCAAAAACTAAATTAGACTAAAATGTAGCTAAATGATTTTATTTTCTTTTGTGAAAATAGAATTTGACTATCTAAAAGTGTTTCTTGATTTTCCAAAGTAGGTGTGTTTTCAAGCAAAATTATAGAAAATCATAGAAAAAAAAGTTAAAAATAAGTAGAAAAGAAAATTTAGTGATAAAGGAACCTATTTTTGATGTTAAAAAAAAAAATCACAACTAAGCATAAACACCATTGGCAAATTTGACACTGCTTGGTGAATTTGAAACCTACCAGAATTGAAGGGGGAAAAGTTAGATAGGTCTATTTTTAAGGATCTAAGTGTACATAGATATTATATCTTCCCAATTGATCAAACCCCCTTCTATAAATTAAAATCAAAATTTCCTTGTATTTGGATAAGATGATCTATCAAGTTTACCACAGTGCAACAAATTTACCACTAGCATTTTTGACAAAGGTTGGTGAATTTCGACTATGTAAAAATAAAGAGTCAAAATTGCTATTTTCTAGGGGACTAGAAAATTTGACTTGCAACTAAGAACTAATAGATTTTTAGAAGAAATTTAAGGTTGATTAGGTCTAATTGGTCCCAAATTCAATAAAAATGTTTAAAATCTTTAATCCCTAGGGCCCATGACTCAAGAATTTACAAAAACATGTTGAATAACTTAAAAATTTCCCAAAACTTAAGGGATAACTTGCATATGGAAGAGAGGAAGCTATAATGATATTTGGTTGGTTGTAATATCTCAAATGGGAGTTTGAGGATGCCTAAATTTTAGGAAAATATCCTAAAATGCTTATGAGAGATGACAAAATGATAAAAAAAAGCTAATTAAAATTTATGATATGACAAATGGGATACTATGAAATTAATATTATATTATGGAAAAGGTAATATGATACTACTATAACTCAAGGGAGCCTACAATTATTGGATAATTGACAAAAGATATAACAATATACAAAATATAAAATGTAATCAACTTGATAAATGTAAATTCATGTAACCATCATGACAAGAAAATAAAGAAACAAAAGCATTCTTCTCATTAATATTCAAGAAATATCTTTACAACGGGTTAAAATATATCCCTCTTAGGGATTCATAAAATTGATACAAAATTATATCAAGATTCTAGCAATAAGTGTTCTCAAAATACCTCTTGTAATATCCTAAACTAATAATGGAGGTTTTTCCTAGAAACCTTCGCTTGATGATGCCAAGAAGGATGATCCTGATAATGACTTTCTCTTGATTAGGCGTGTAACCTACACACATAAGCACCTACAAAGAATCAATAGAAAATGTAAAGCCTCTCAATATGAGGCCTATTTAATGATAATGAAAAATGGAAAGAAAATGCATAAACCAGTGAATAAATGTATGAAAATACTGAATGAAAATACTGCTAAACTATGTCAAAAACATAATAAAAAATTGTTAAAACTGATCTAATTGCTAAAACAGGGGAAATTGAAGATAAAAGCAAGGTCATTATCAATAAGAATGACAAGCTCTGTTAATCATTGTCAGTTTTTATGGATGTGCCTATGAATTGTTTTCAAGAAAAACTATCACTAAACAAAGACTCTATTCTCTACGCTCGATGCTTGGTAATGTTCAATTCAACTGTTGAATTGATGCTCAAGGTTTGTTGTATTCTAAAACGCAATTGGATCATGGGAATTGGCTTGAATTGATGGTGAATAGATTATGAATAATGGGATAATTTGTCCTTCAAGCTCCAATGCACTCCATGGATGCAAGAGATAGCTTCATAATGCAATTTCAACAACACCATGATGCTTATGAGAGATTGAACTCTCTAATCACAAAATGATAGCACTTTGTTGCATTCAACTCCAGATCGATTCTCTCTCTTCTGATGTTTTTAGGTGCCTTATATAGAACTCCCGAATTGGCATCCTAGTTTGCTAAAGAAGCCAAGACCAAGATTTAGTTAGGCTTAGGAAGGTGAGGCATCACTTCTAGAAATTTCTTGAACCAAAATCATTCAACAATTGTTACCCTGTAATGGATTTTTCTTGGCTCAAGGAGCCTGAGTTTGTTACATATGATGTCATCCTCAATATACATGACCCACTTGGGGGCTATCATCGGTTCCAGCAGTTTCTAGGAAGCTATTAGGTAGGATAATGACCTAGGCTGAAAAGGACTAGTTTGCCATGTTTTAGTGGTTACAACCACTTTTAGGTCTTGAGAAGGTCCAATATGAGTCATATTATGAAACCAGGACCAGGTGGCAATAGGAAAATTAATAGGAATAAACAATTCTTTATTCCAGATCTCGCAGAGCTATTACATTATTCACAAACTATAGGAAATACATCTAATTTATATGAAGGGAGAGGAGGTTAGAGGAGAAGCGGGAAGGGAGGAAGTCGGAGGAGAAGATGAAGGGAGGTTGGAGGAATAACAGGGAAGGGAGATGGAGTGATAAGGGAGAAGAGGGAATATAGGAGAGAATGGAGGGATAAGGAGGATAGAAGAGAAATTCAAAAATATCATGCCGACTTATTTAAACAATTTAGCCGACAACTCTAACCTAGCCTAGCCACTAAATTAACCACTTAATAAATTAAGTGTTCACACTTGCTACATTCTCCCCCTTAAAGTTGAGAGGACTGACAAGACAGTCTCTCAGCTTTACAAATTGAGCTTTGGCCAGCGCCTTGGTGAAGATGTCCACAACATTCTCCAAAGTGTGGCAATAGTGAAGCTCAACAGGTTCAGTTTCCACCATATCTCTGATGAAGTGGTACTTCATATCAAAATGCTTTGATCTACTATGGTGGACAGGATTGTATGCCAACTGATGTTGATGTGACTTTAGCAAAAAGTTTCATCAGCATCACAACATTGGAAGAAACTCAATCTTTTTCGTCTCCTCCAGTTTTGTAACAAGAAATCAAAAATTGTAAAATTTTGTCTTGGGCACTCCTTCCATTGTTTGTGTGGGATTTCCTCCATCTTTGTTATTGCTGCTGCTTGCAAGTAATCGAGTGCCTCCTTTTGATGAGCTACTCCCCCTTCATCAAATACTCCTTCAAATGATGGTATTCCCAGAATGCCACAAGTATTGGTTCTCATTAACGAATCCAAAACATTTCTTTTATCATTCATTCTATGGTCTTCAAACCATATTTCAGCTCCTAATACTCCACCTGAGTATGTACAATGCATCATCTGATGTAGATGGTTTTGCCATATTACAATTTCACATACCTCTACACAGATCTTCAAACAAAATATAGCTATGCAATAGCTAATTACATATGCAACAAAATGTTGTTCCTCACACAAATTTGCACGTAACACAATGATTTTACAATATTCCTTCGTCCAAGGAATTTTTAACACATAATTTGGATCCATGTGACCCAAGTTCTCCATCACTGTCTTCTCTCCAAGAAGACTCTTCACCAAAGTTGTCTCAATGAGACAATCACCTCTCAATAATGCCTTTGGAAGACATTCTCCTTTCTTTTCATTCCTGCTCACAAAAAACAAATCATTAATCATAAAAACTTTACCTTTAATATGAGTAGATTTGGTGCTTCCCATAAAGCTATTTTGTAGCAGTTCTCCTTCAGTGTATGTTGCTTCAAGATCAACCATAAACTCTTCTCTAAGAGTTCTCCTCCTTTGTTCAATCCATGTTGATGTGTTGAAACACCATTCATTCAAGCAATCATACATAGTTGCCTTTTCATTCAAGCAATCATACATTGTTGCCTTTTCATGACAACACTTTCTCTGCAATGTAGTCACTCCAAGTGAGTGATCATCATCCATGAGTGATGTTTTCTTTGCCATTATGACAAGAAAATCAGCAATCTCATTTCCATTTTCTGTTTCTATCCCATTTGCCCTCTCACTTTCCATATCCCAAATGAGAGAGTCTTGTGTGTTCTTTTCTTCACACAACACATCCTTCACCCTTGATGAGTGATCTTCAAACAAGAAGCCTATCGCTTCCATCTCCTCTTCATCAAACTTTTCTTGTGGATCAACATCCACAATTGCCTCTTCAATACAATTCTCAATCTCCTTTGATGATGTCTCCAATACATCATGAAGTCTATTAATGACTATCTCACTATTTTCTATCTCCTCCTTGAGATAGTCTTCTTCATCATTATTTTTTTCTTTCATTATCTCATCCATGAGATAAGCTTCATCATGGAGCATGAAAATTATGCCCTTCATCTCTTCTTCCTCTTCTAAACTTGAGAAATCATCCCATATAACTTCATTTGCTCTTTCAAGAGAGCACACATCCATTCCAAGTGAATGGTCTTCAATATAAGGGAGCAAATGATCTTCCATGACCATTGCTTCTCTACCATCATCTTCTTTATTCTCCTCCATGAGAATTGTCGATGCATTCTCCATGAAGCATTCTTCAACAAATAGCTGAAATGGTGTCTTCTCCAAAAGACACTCTTCTTCATATGTCTCCTTCATGAGACATTCTTCATCATACATCTCACCTTGGTGATCTTCAAGCAAGGAACACTCCAATGTGAGTGTTTCTCTTCCTTTATCTTCAAAGGCTTCTTCCACTTTTGAGTGGTCTTCACTACAAGGTCCTTGAGCAATTGTATCTCCATTGAGATATCCATCCTCTTTGCTATCAATGCGAATGCTTTCCAAGCATGCCATTCCTATAAAAAATTCATTAGTACAATTTTTCTTTTCATCTTTTTCTCCTCCTAAAAGAAATAATTGACTATTACAAATTTCCATGCCTTCACAAGACATGTTTACAACTATGGGTGTCTCACAAGAACTTTCTCCAAGGAAAGTTGTACAAGGCTCCTGTGCCTTCTCATCCTCTTCTCCATGAAGGGATTCCGCATCTTCGGCTCTTTTCTCTTCAAGAAGTTCATCATCACTCTCTTCGTCACACATGTCGTCCTCTTCAAGGAAGAATTCAGCATCATAAGAATGTATGTATTCTTCAAATGACCTACCTTCATATGAGCCTTCACAAGAGTCTTCAAAAGCTCCTGCAAAAGGATCTAATTCAGAAACTTCTTCAAGGAAGCAAGGCTCCTCCTTGCTTAAACAATCTTCATGATTGTCACACATGGCTTTATGGGTATCCTCATCAAACCCATAAGCATCCTTCAACACTTGCCATGCCATTTTAGCTGAGCTACAACTGGCTATGAGAGGAAAAACATTCTTTTCCATTCCTCTCCTCAAATCCATAAGAGCTAAGCAATTTGCATATTGCTGCTCCTTCTTCTCCTGCTTTTCTTCACCTTCAAGCAAGTTCCATTGTGGTGGTTCTTCATATCCTTCTTCGACAATGCTCCAGAGGTCTTTGGCCATCAAGAAGGTCTTCATCATTATGCTCCAAATAGCATAATCATCTCCATTGAAACTTGGCACCTTCATGTTTTCCATCACAATACTTAACCCTTGAACGGGGTTCCAAGGGCGCAGTGCCCCATAGTCCAAATTTTTTGGAGGTGCTAAACGGGCGTTCCGGAAGACTTCCCGACACTTTTCCAAGTTCACAATATGCAAATTTTCACTTTCCACTTTTCACAATTTAAAAAAAAAAAATTCCAAAATTTGTTTTAATAAAGCCCTTAGAAATTTTTTTAACAATTTCCTATATATATTTTAATTATCTTTTTTTAAATAAAAGTTTATTTAAAAAACATAATAATAAAAATATATGGAAATTATTAAATAATTTTTAAAAACTTTAATTAAAAACTAAATAATGAAAAAATTAAATAAAAACCTTTTTGTTTTTTTTGAAAAATCCCCGACGGGATTTGATCTGCTGACCTCCGCTTCCAACCCGAAAGCTCTAGCCGCTGCACCACGCGGCTCCGGTGGAAGGACTATGGCTCCAAGGATTAATAAATCCTTGATCGACGACATAAAACAAAAAAAAAAAACTGTATTGTTTCTAACCCCGACGGGATTCGACCCCGGGACCTCTGTGCCGCAACCAAACAACCCAACCAACTGCGCTACGCGCTTCGACGGGTAGTAAAAGGAACGACCGGTTCCTTATTCCGTCTACGGGCGGTGATTTTTTAAAAAAAATGCGGATTTATCCCACATTGAGTGGGAGGAAGACAAACTGGTCTTCAAATATGCGCGCGAGCGCATTAAACTTTGATTGCCTTCGGGAAATCACTCCCCAACTCTGCTTCAGACGAATCTGCTTCCGCCACGTGGACAAACAAAATTTTGCCACGTCAGCACACGCCCGATCCGCCACGTCCGATCCGCCACGTCAGCTCGCCACCTCTGCTCGCCATGTCAGCGTCCACCTCAGATCGCCACATCAGCGTCCACGTCAGATCGCCACGTCAGCATCCGGCTCGCCACGTCAGATCTCGGCTCGCCCAGTCAGCACTCTGCCAGCATGCTTCTGCCATGTCAGCGGCTGCTCTGCCTGCCACGTGTCACCTCAAAAATCATGCAGTCAATCACCTCAAAAATTGAGCCCAGCTCTACGCTCTACCACCTCCTCGATCCGCTCGCCCAGCTCCTCGATCACGATGTGCCCTCGGGATTCGTGCCCAACACGCTCGCCTAGCTGACTCACCGTGCGCTCTCGGGATTCGTGCCCAGCACGCTCGCCCGACTGGCTCTGATACCAAATATGAAACCAGGACCAGGTGGCAATAGGAAAATTAATAGGAATAAACAATTCTTTATTCCAGATCTCGTAGAGCTATTACATTATTCACAAACTATAGGAAATACATCTAATTTATATGAAGGGAGAGGAGGTTAGAGGAGAAGCGGGAAGGGAGGAAGTCGGAGGAGAAGATGAAGGGAGGTTGGAGGAATAACAGGGAAGGGAGATGGAGTGATAAGGGAGAAGAGGGAATATAGGAGAGAATGGAGGGATAAGGAGGATAGAAGAGAAATTCAAAAATATCATGCCGACTTATTTAAACAATTTAGCCGACAACTCTAACCTAGCCTAGCCACTAAATTAACCACTTAATAAATTAAGTGTTCACACTTGCTACACATATGGCTTGAAAAGGTTTCCACATGAGATACCTCCTCAATATGACATGTTTTAGGTGTCTATAGATACCCCTTTTTGAGATGCGTTGTGGGAAAACACAAAATTGAGCAAAAATAGACAATCTAACGTTACATTGCAGGTTGATTGATGTTCATTGATCTAGTCAAATTTAGATACCCCAATCATGGAAAGAGCATGCATCTCTAAATAATTACCTTCAAAAAAATATGTAGGTTTAAATTTGATTAAAACTCTGACCAATATAAAGGTAATCGGGTAGCATTCTCAAGCTACATGAACCATTAGTCCGGATTGACAAAGGTTTAGTTTAGTGTTTTTGCTTTTTCCTCAGCAAAAGGGTAGATTTATGATAGTTGTTAGCAATGATTCATAGATGAGCACAATTTGCATGATTATATGTTTAATTGTTGATTTTTATTATGAATTGTTATGATTACCCCTCAAGTGATGAGTTGATAAGGAAAATGTCAAGTGATGAAAGTGACGAGTCACTTGATCAAGATGACTGATTTGGAAATTTATAAGATAATAACCTTTGTAAAGGGAAAGTCTTGTTACAACTATGATTTTTACTATTATGAGTAATTGTAAATATCTATCCCATGGTGTAGTCCAACCACAACAGTTTTATTAGGAAATCAAGATGGTAGCAATTCAATTAAAGCATGTGATGAATCACTATGTTCGATGATGTAATGAAATTATCATAGAAGAATGAATTGAATGCCTTGTTCTCATGGAGCAGTCTGGTCACAATGGCCTTCTTGGGAAGTGAAGTGAGTGCATTTTGACTCATCAATGAATGATTTGGTTCAAATAGCCTTAGGTAATTTACTCATCTTATCAGATTGCATGGAGAGCAAGTCACTACAACCACCAAGTGTATAGGGTAAATAACTAGATACGAGTCACATTTGAGATTTTGTTTATTTGATTTTTTTATGAATTTTGGAATTTATGATGAATATGGACTGGTATATGTGATTAAATGTCCAATATGAAGCTCATAATGCTGATAAAATAATTGCACTTATTTCCAGATCAAGGCCATCCTAAAGTACGACAATGGTGATCTACAAATTTTTTGGCCTTCATGAGTTTTGATGATCGCACCGAGATGCGATTGCCATTTAAAGGAATGACTGCAAAATTTAGAAAAATATAAAAGAAGTTTTAGTAATTTTTATAGTTGTAAGTGAGATACATGTGAGATCTAAGGGAGGAGGGAGATAATTTGATGTGAAATGTTGTCGAGATCGAGATAAACTAGCATGGTGGATCAACCTGAGGCATCGATGAACAGTGGAGCTAGTGCTCCTAAGGTAGACTCTCCATCCAACTCTCATGAATTGTGAAATTTAAAATTATCTTCACTAATTAATGGGTTTAATGAACCACATTAAACTGTAGGTAATGAACCTCACCCCTAGTTTAGGATTTTTAGCTTAGGATAGCTTAAGGGGAGGGAATGTTTAATTTTTGTGCATTTTTGGATTGGGACAAGACCCCTCATGGGTGCTGCTATGGGGCTGTCATAAGCAAGATCGATGCTCAACTAGAAAAATGGGGTCATTAGGGGGTCTATCGATAGTGTTTAAATTTCAAATGTCAAAACATTGACTATTGGAAAAGGTAGTCACGGGCATTGGTGGTGGCCATGGCGATTGTCAGGGCCTTGAGCGACGGTAAACATTTGGATTTTTTTTGCTTGATTTTTCTATTTTTTTTATTTTATTCTTTTGATGATTGATTGATTGATTTATTGATTTTATGTGCTATTGGGTGTCAGAATCTAACAACTCGATCTAGGGAGCCTAACATTTTTTTAGATCTACAAACAGTGTCAGATGATGATGACTAGAAGTGGTTTGAAGTGTTCAACCTCAAACAGGTTGCACGCCTACTGATAATGATGTTGGACCAGTCACCTCATAGCCTTGGCTCATTGATGGGATAATATGACCAATATTTTTTGTCTCCCCACTAGAAAAATGATAGTAACATTGGAGGATGTCTACCCCTTATTTTTAGGATTCTCATTGATGGGTTGGCTCACTTCTTCTCCGACTCGGGATCGGGAGATGGTTCTAGAGTGGGTTTTTGATGACAAAGTTGTTGAGACATTGGGGAATATAGATCATGGCAGGGTCCTAGTCTAGAGGTGGTATTAGACACACATATTCTCTTATTTATAGGTAGTGTTGATGCACATCATATCAAATGTGCTACTACCAAATTCATCAGGAGTGAGGTTTCCTTAGAACCTCCTAGACATAGTGTAGGACTTACTGGAGTGTGACGCATAGGACCTAGTGATTATGGCATGGGGGATAAATATCTTAGCACAACTCTATGATGAGTTGTATGAGATACAAAATTAGGGATGTGTGGGAGTAGGATGCAATTTACTTCTTCAGATCTGGAAATGGGATTACATTCGGGTAGATTGACTCACTGGATTACTTGTGTCCTGAGCTGACTTAGATGATGATGATATTAACTATGTAGTGTGATGGTCATGGTATGAGGAGGTTGGTCGAAGTTTGCCACATGTAGGTGTGCTATCACACTATACTAATTATCTGGAGGGACTACAACGTGGTCACATTATATGGAGGCCCTACTTAGATTATCCTAGTTGGCCTGAGGTAGGGAGGTACTTAGCTAAGTGAGGTGAGGCAGATGGCTCATGGAATGCCATAGGTAGGAGATAGAGTATTTCCATTACTCTCGAGTGACTAGGCAGTTTTACGTAGCCTAAGATGTGCTAGAGGAGCCAATCCTTTATCATTGTAGGTACATCAAGACACAATTTGAGTTACCTAAGGTAGAGTAGCTATTAGAGGAGGTGGATCCTCTATTTGTAGAAACAAGTTTAGAATACCTAGGGACCACTATTGAGTATGATACTTGGTGGATCTCTTGACTATGATATGGTGGAGGACATATGGGGAGATCTAGAGGGATGGTAGCGGATGAGGGTGACAATGAGGATGAGCAACAGATTCATTATAAGATAGAGGGTGAGTGGGGGCAGGTAGTATGATAGATGGGTGAACCCTAGGTTGATAAGGAGGGCAAGGTGGATGCCTCATATGATGAGGTAGCACAACTACAGGTACAGGTGCAAAGTTTATAGGTACAACTACATTCTTCCTAGAGGCAATTTATGGAGTGAGATACATCTCTCATTACTACTCAGAGTCAGCTGAGTACTAGGCAAAAACTATGGTGGGGATACATTAAGGAGAGGACTACTCTCTAGGCTCATGTAAATACTTATACAGCTATTATAGAGACTTTATATGTACAACTGGTAGCCAAGACCATCGAGACAGATGCAAGGACCATGGAGAGGGATACTCTACGAGTTCAGTTAGTGATCATTTCTATAGTTTAGGCTACACCATCTACTCCAACCACTTAGGGGATGGTAGCATAAGGTGGGGATGTAGATATTAGGATATTGTGGAGCATCATAGAGGAGGCTTCGATGTAGCACACAACAGATTCAACATATATCATTACTATAGAGACATAGATTAGGCTATGTGGTGAAACTATGTCAGATAGGTCTATATCAAGGAGCTCCTAGCAAAGTAGGTGGAGTGAGTCAGGGTAGTCATCAGTGCATCCCTATCACAGGTTAGCCTCTAAATCTAAGAGATCGACAAGTAATAGCTCTATGCAACCTCATAGAGATGGTGCTGAGGGTGGAGGTGCTTCAGGGGGTGTATGCCCCATTTTATTATATCATGTGTTTATTATTATTATTATTTTTAGTGTAAGGTTAGAGGACCTACATAGTTGTAGCTTGCGGGTATTTTTGTACCACTATGTACTCTGACATATTCACACATATTTATATGATCTCTTTATGGCTCATTATGTATTATAGTTTTACTTTATGTTTATGTATGGATGCATTGATGGATGTAATGCTTATATTATAATGTGATTATGCTATATGTATGTGATGTATTAATGACATGCAATAGTAGATGATTAATGTATGATTAGATGTTGTGATCTAAATGTGTAGATTATGTGAAATCAGTTACAACAGATAAAATAATAAGAAGACAATCCAAAACTTCATTGTATTATCATACCAAAATGTGCCTATAAATAGGTATTACAAGGCATTACAATGGATAAGAACACATTAAATAATGCTTATCCTTAAATAACAACTTATTAAAACATGTGCTACTAATCCATAATATTCCTCCCCACTAAGGAAGCATTGGTCCCCAATGCGTACAAAGGTGGAAGAGAAAGAAGGAAAAATAGCCAGGAGTATTGGGTACAACCGAAAATGTACTCCTGTTACAAAATATGAAGACCAAAATGATAAATTTGTGCATGTCTTCATAAAATGAAAATCTAGCACTGGATCTGAGTTGAGTGTAGAAAATGCGCTCCAACAACTATAAACACTGCTATACCGACGGACATCTAAAAATGGGTCCCTCTAAATGGCAAAAGAAAGCAACGTTGGTGGTACAGGAAGGATGTCAAAGAATATTCCTCAAATTATGTGCCAAAGATGCCAGTTGGAAACTGAGGATGCATTTAATTTTTGGTTTTAATTGGTTGAGCACGCATAATGAAAGCAAACACACACATTAATGAAAAACGGACATGCATTGAATGAAGGTGGGGTGATATGCATTTAATGGGTGGAAAAAAATTAAATTATATTAAAAATAATATAATTTAATTTATGGTTGAAAATTGAATGTGGGTTTTAATGGAGTGGTGCAAGGGTGGAGAAAAATTAAATTATATTAAAAATAATATAATTTAATTTATGGTTGAAAATTGAATGTGGATTTTAATGGAGTGGTGTAAGGGTGAAGAAAAATTAAATTATATTAAAAAATAATATAATTTAATTTATGGTTGAAAATTGAATGGAGTGGTGTACACTTTTTAATGAAAATGGTCAAAAGAAACATTTATTTGGTGGTTATTGGAGGATGGAAGTGGGAAAACTTAAAAATGGGTATGTAAAAATTAAATTAAAAAATTAATTTAATTTAATTTATGGTATTATGGAGGCCATGATGGATCTCGGGTATGCAGAATCAAGTGGTGGGAAAGAAAATGGCATGATATGTGGTGGCCATGATGGTCGCATAGGACAACGAAGCTACAAAGTGATGATGGATAGCACATTAGGGTCACCGAAGATAGCAAAAATTAGAATAGAATGGTGACAAAAATGTTGGATGGATGTTGTAATGCACCAAAAAAAGGTCAATATGACCATGGTGCTCACAAATGAATAGGTTGCGTGACGAGCAACGGATGTGTGGTAAAAACCACAGTGGATCGAGCCACAAAAATGAGGTTGTAATGGTTGTAGTGTGTGAAGGCAATGGAGGCCATTGGAAAGGTCAAACGAAAGGAGAATCAAGTCAAAAAAGATGTGGTGGCAAGATGTAGGATCGATAATGGCTACAACGACAAGACAAATGGAAATTTGTGTGAGCATTGTATAGATCAACACTGGAAGGCTGCAAAAAAAGCATATCAGGTTTGAAAAACAGCCATGGTGATGAAGTGGGTCCACTATGGTGTGAGAGTGGCCACAAAGGAGCAAATTTTTTATGAGTGCAACAACACAAAGGGGTGAGCTGCAAGAATCTAATAAAACATCATCCAAAAACATGAAAACATGTTAAAAAGATATGTGGTGTTCTTGTTGTTCGGAGCCTCATGCAACATCACTGATTGCAAGCGCATCTTGACCTGGATGATAGTGAAATCAGTGGAAGGTTTATGAGGGATTAAGGATTCCAAAGAGGCCATTGTGTTTGTAAATTAGTTATACATACAGGGGATTACCTCGATGTTATACCAATCCATTTGGGCTAGATATGTGTCCACAAGATCTTTTTAAGCTTTCAGGATGTGACATCTACACTGATAAATTTATTTCACTTGGTTTACTATGAGCAAGGAGTCACCAAAGATATTTAGCTTTTTAATCTTCATGTTGATAGTTGTTTGGAGATCGAATATTAGAGCCTTGTATTCAACATTATTGTTAGTGCAAGAGAAATTAAGTTTAAAATACAAGGGCATTGGAGCTCCCTGTGGCATGAAAAACATGATCCCTGCACCACCCCCTTGTTCACATTTTGAACCATCAAAGAAAAAATTCATATTGAATTTGTTATCTAATTATTTAGGTTCAGATGACTCTGATAACACAAATATTGCATCGTCAGAAAGTTCTATGACAATAGATCTATCATCCTAAAGAGGTGCTTTTGCCATTTGATGTACTATGACCTAAAATTTGATAGATTTTTGACTAATGAATTGAAGATTGATTTTTTTCAATAGCATAATCCGCTTTGTAGTACGTATATTGTGATATGTTCGACTCATCATGTATAGCAAAGAATTTTATTTAGATATGGCATACATAGTATGACTTATCATATAGTGGTGCAACTTCTTAGTAGCAAAAACCACTGCTAAATAGATCTTTTCAATGTATGTATATCTCAACTCGTAGCTAACCAAGGTTTGACTAATGTAATATATAGCCTATTCTTTGTCTTATTTATTCTTCTGGGCTAACAGGGTTCCCAGATCAAATTCTATGGCTGATATATATAGAAAAATGGTACACCTAGTCTAGGTGGAGCTAATACTGGCAGTGATGTCAGGTATTGTTTGATATCAAAAAAGGATTTCTAACAGTATTCATACCAATTGAATGGAACCTCCTTGTATAGCAGTTGATTCATGGGTTGACATTTATTTGATAGTTGCGCTATGAAGCACTTAATGGATGTTACTTTACCCTATAGGCTTCAAAGTTCTTTGATGTTTGTTGGGGAAAGCATTTCTAATATAGCTTTCACATTTTTTGGATCGAATTTGATCCCTCAATTAGAAATAATATATCCTAATATTTTTCCTAATGTAATACCAAAAACACATTTCTTGGGGTTTAGCCTGACATTATGCTCTATCGGGCGATCGAAGACTTTTCGTAGAACATATGCATGCTCTTCATGCAATAATGACTTGGTTGCTGAAAAATTGCTCCATCTTCTCTAGGTATCATAATTTATTACAAGTATCCAAAACAACTGGGAATTAGGAATTTTTTCTCTTTATTTTCTTGTTAGACATTGGCAACCTACTTGAGTGGCTTTGTTGTGATTTCTTGTACTGGAGTGTGTATTGGTAGCATTAAAACTCTCAGAATAATGGCCACCTTAATTCTAGAACCATGTTCTCTGACTATTCATGAACATGTCAAGAATATATTGAAGAAGGGTAACATTTTGTAGTGCTTACTAAAATTTAATGGGAACCATAGGGAGATGGCAAAATACATGGCCTATTCTTGGTGTAACAAAGTAGTTAGGTTCAGGATCCTTGAGTTTAAAATTAATATTACCTTGATTGTAGAAGTGACGAGCTTAGTTGTAGAAGGTTTCATTCACAATAGAGAAAAACACTCTCTTGCAAAGGAGTCTCAATTTTTTCTGGATGAAGAGGAAGAGTTGGTTAGAATCCAAAATCGATTCAAGTGTAATTCATTGAAATCTCCTTAGGATAGGGTGGCATTGGTTATTATGCAGTATTTGACTTTGGATAATAACCAGGATATTCTGAGAAGTTTCCACTTTAGGTTCCTCAATCCCTTGTACCATAACAGATTGATGAACATACCCTCTTTATTGTTTTAGTCCATGGTGAAATCGATAAGCAGGGTAAAAAATGATTACCCCATACCCAATTCACCAAGGGTTTATTAAAATATTTTTTGATTATGTGGTCAAGTCTAGAGGTTTGGATGGGATGGAAATATTGAATTCCCTTAATACGGTTCTAACTACAATTGTAGACTATTTAGAATCATCCAACTCTGAAGGTTATGTTTCAATTAGTAAGGAAATTGTTAATGCTACCCTCATTGTGGGGTTAAAAACTAGGGTGGTGGACTCACCCCCAAAAGAGGTTTTAGGTAGCGATGAGAGAACCAAGTCTTCCAAGCATCTATTCATCAAATTGGCCAACCCTGGTAAGGCCCCTTTGTCCATTGAAGACTCAAAATCTAAATAATTCACTCTACCTTCCAATAAAGTGAAGCTCATACTTGATGCAAGAAGTGAAAAAAATATTCAAGATCATCGAATCCAGGCCTCAGGGTTAGACCCTAAACTGCTCAAGCATATACTATTTAAATTGAAGAGGTCCTTAATTGAATCTACATATACTAATATATCTTACACAAAGAAAATATTGGTCCTGAAGGGATGGGAATAGTGGGAGCTAAAGGAGTATGAAGCATACAAAGGCGTTGGTCCCAATGGAACCAAAATATGGATCTCATATTCCTTGCTTTCTAGTGGTTTTTTGGTTTTTGGTATTTTGATCTTGGCTCTTTTTCCCTATGGGGGTTCTCTGCTTGTTTTTTTTTTGTTTTTTGTGTTCATTCTCCCCTTGTCATGACCCTCCCTTGGCATACTTCTTTTCTTTTGGTTAGATTCATACTAGCTAGATGTTTTAGACTAATATTGATGAGTGTCTATTTAAATTATTTAAATTGCAATGCATGTATCTTGTGGAAATTATAAAATAACATGGGGTTCCTATATCCTTTGGTTTCTCGATGCTACTATTGTTAGCTCCTTTTTTGGTTGTTTCTATTTGGTAGTGTGGAGCTATTTTGTTTCATGGATCTTTGGTTTGCTTTTGGCTTTTTTTGTACCCCTTCCTTCCATGCTTCTCTCAAAAGGAGGGTTGGATCCATTTTATAAAAGGTTTGGGATCCCTTTCAAAACCCGTTCATCAACCTAATAAAAAATAATAATAATAACACACTTTAACTCATTGTAAAAAAAAATAACATACATTAAATTTATATTTATTTTCAATCAATTATATAGAATTTAAACACTTTAAAAAATTTGTTTATAGTACAACATCACTATACTATCAAATAGGAGGTTTAAGGTTTAAATTTTTGAGGATAGTAGTCTACATCATGTCCTAATAATGGGATTTTGGTTAAATATATACATATTCATTAAATAACATCATCCATGAGGATGGTCCCATATGGCCTATGGGCTTATGGATGTTAAAAACTACTTTACCAAAATACATACGGAATGAACAACATCTTGGAATCATATGGTCTATCACCTTGTAAATGCTAAAAAATCCACTACTTTACCATGGTATTTTTATGTGTCTCTTCTATTAAAAACCTATATTTTTAACCATTTAATGTGACAAAAAAAAAAGAAATTGTGGAATTTTCATGTATTCCATCTAATATAATATACAACAAAACTTTATTTTTTAGCATTATTTATATCTTTTTAGTAATATTTTTTTATTAGGGTAAAATTAGGATTTTGAAAGAGCCCAAACCCTTTTACAAAAGCACAACTATAGATACAAAACTTCTTACTAAATGAAACACATGTATATTAATGACTCCTAGCTCACATGCCCAAAGAGTTCTAGGTCATCTAGAACCTTGCAAAATATCTTACAAATAATCCTAAATTAACCACAAATATCCAAATCAAGCACAAAAACAAGGTTTTTGGTTCATCCCCAACATTACAAAAATTTAAAGTCAAAATTTAACCCAATATATTGTAGTCTTTAGAATATCCCTTCCTTATGAATTCTCTAAACTAGAACTCAATTGCACAATAGAATAGAAACAATGCACTTTAGTTTTTTTCATGCTCCTTCCACTTTTAATTAAATTCTTTGTGAACTTCCTAAAGTTGAAGTTCATAATCATTGATTTGATCAGTCCATATATGTATTATTTTATCCATATCATACTATCATTAGGCTAGCACCTTCTCATGTTCACTAATTTTTATATGCTCATCAAGCATATCCAACATTGACTTCCACCAATGTAATTACTTAGCATGTGAATCATCTAGTTGCTTCCTAAACTACTCATGCATATCTTATAGCTCTTTCATATCCAAGGTGATTATATTACAATAATTTAAAGTTCTAATAGTATTTACCTCGTATAAATTATAATTTTATTATAATATCAACTTGGTGTCCATTTACCATATATCCTAGTACAATACTATGTTTTGTCTAGAAGCTATTATTTCTAAACTACTCTAAAAATATCTAGGTGGATATCCTTGAGATATATCCACATTTTATCCTCCTCTCACAATGCTCCCGTATTGGCTAGCATGTTTACTACCATATTATCTTCTCTCTCTATATATAGACTATTTCCACATCAACAAAGGCTTGGAGAGCATTCCTCATTTTTAAAAATATTACTTATTTGTCAATTTGTCTTTGTTTTTTTCTTAATATAATTATATTCAAATAATATCCTTCTACTAGTAACTTTCAAACTCCCAAGTGTCTTGCTAGTTCTACCCCTATCAATAGATATCAAGCTTATGCTTGGTGGCTTGTAGTGATTCTTCTAAGATTCGTAGGTTTCACCCTTTATCCTCTCTTATTCATCTCAAACAATAGTGAAGAAAACAAGCTTATAATAAGAGGGAGGGGTGAAAAGTATAAGATACAACTTTTTACTTTCTTTCCAAAGTAGTATTATCCAATATTATCAATTACAATAATAAAACAATGCTCATATAATCACACACATAAGAGACATAGATTGAACGTGACTCACCCAATGTGGGTTACATCCACGGAGAAAATATTTCTTATAAATTTTCTCAGAAAGTCTCTTGGGAATCAATTCCCTATTACAATGTTTATGGGCACCAACCCAAAGGAGACACCAATCCCTTATGCTCAAGTTCATGGACCTCTATCCACAGGAGACACCAATCCTCTTTGCTCTGGTTCATGGACCTTTATCCATAGGAGACATCAATCCCCTCTCTTTGGTTCATGGATATATATCCATAGGAGACACCAATCCCTTTTGCTCTGGTTCATAGACGTCTATCCATAGGAGACACCAATCCCCTCTCTTTAGTTCATGTACCTCTATCCACAAAATACATCAATCCTCTTTGCTCTGGTTCATGGACCTCTATCCATAGGAGACACCAATCCCATTTGCTCTGGTTCGTGGACCTCTATCCACAAGAGACACCAATACCCTTTGCTCTGGTTCATGGACCTCTATCCACAACTCTTCTCAAATATCCTCACATAAACCTGCTCAAAATCTGTTTCAAGCCTACATACAAGGCTTGCTCAAATATACTCCAAAACCTGCTCTTAAATTTTCTCAATTATGCTTCAAGCCTACATACAAGACTTGCTCAAATGTACTCATCAAATCTACTCAACCTGCTCAAATCCTACTCACAAGGCTTGCTCAAATCTACTCCAAACCTACTTACAATATTTGCTCAAATATTCTCCAAGCCTACTCACAAGGCTTGCTCAAATCTGATCGAAACCTACTCATAAGGCTTGCTCAAATCTGCTCACAATCACAGCTCAAATCTACTCAAAATAACCTGCTCAAATCTACCTCAAACCTTTTCACACAACCTGGTCAAACATTCCCAATTCTTGAATGGAAACCAATGCATATATATTTCCCAAAAGTGATTTTTTTAACTAAATTAATTCAAACATATTCTACCCAAAATTATTTTTCTTCATGAACATATAGAGAATGATATGCAATACAATTACCCAATATGTTCTTTCACATTCATTAAGTCTATCGCTTTCACATGTCCCACTTTTATTGCTTTCAAAAGATATTTCTAGTATAGCACTTGATAATTGACCTTCTTATGCACTTTCCAAAATCAATCAAATCCAATGCATAAATTTGCTTCACAAAACTTATCTATAACTCTTGCACTTTCATTCCCAATGTCACTCAAAACCAATGCACAAATTACTTCACAAAACTGCTCTATAACCCTTGCAAATTTATTCCCAATATCAATCAAAATTAATGCACAAACTTTCTCTCAAACCCTTGCTCTTATATTTTCATTTTCTTTCAACAATAATGCACAACTTTGTTCTCATACCCTAGCACATATGTTTCAACAACAATGCACAACTTTGTTCTCAAACCCTAGCACATATATCTCCAAAAATACACGTAAACGTAATCCTTATAACTCCAACTCTATGACATCAAAATATTTTCTTCAAACAAACATCACCCTTTAGAAAGGAATCAAAAACACCATACCTCTAAAACTACCTTGATGATGATGTACCTTCAAAACCTGTCTCAAAGTACTTATCTTTTTTATCATTCAAAATTTTGGTTAGTGATTTTCAAATTCTAGCATAGATAGAAAAATCATCCACTCAAATATTTCCAAAATATCCACAATAAATCTAGAAAATAATACCTTATTTCTCCTCTTTAATATTTCAAAAAGAAGCTTTTAAAACCCTAAAATTTCAACTCACAATACACAGAATATAATAACCATTAAGTACACCTTATAACTCCTAACTTATAATCATTCAACAATACACCCTAATTTTCAACTCATAATACACAAAATATAATAATCATTAAGTACACCTTATAACTCCTAACTTATAATCATTCAACAATACACCCTAATTTTCAACTCACAATACACATAATATAATAATCATTAAGTATACCTTATAACTCCTAACTTTAGAATATAATAAAAAAATTGTTTTCCTTACCTTGCTCAAGGTATTGGTGCGCTTCAAATCTCATTAACTATCATCAACACCAAGCAACCTTAGTGTGTTTCCAAAAAATCATCAACTGCCATCAAAATCCAAGCAAAACACACCCGACGGGTTTTGACCCGCGGACCTCTCTAGCATAGTGTTATCACAAGCACCCTGACCAATTGTGCTACCATAGCGGTTGGAAAAATGGAGAGCCCCACTAAATATATATATGTCCTCAACATGCAATCCAAAAAAATAAACACACAAAACAATGTCTATTTCGACCTTATGACCTTTCTCCCGTCACACTCATGCAAGCCACATAGCCAACTGGGCTACCCTAGCAGGTGGAACAACCTAGGCGCATGCAAAATTTTGATCTTCAATTACTTTGCACACCCTTTTTAAAATTTGTTGAAATATTTTTCACTATCGTTCGCAATAATCACCACAAAATATATCAAAATAAAGCTTGCATTTCATAACATTGCCAATATGGAAATAAAACAAGGTGTATATATATGCTTCATGTGGTCTTCGAATGTCGGCACAACTTTAACCCTTTTATTTTAAATGAAATTTTTGGCGCCTTTGGGTTGGGGTATAATATTTTAAATAAATATTATAACATAAACCTTTTTGAAGCCTTTATTAAAATATAAAAATTATTATAATATTATCCTTTGGCTTTCCCTTTTAAACCTTTGCCTTCTCATTAGCATTTAAACCTTGCTTTCTTTTAGACCTTTGTCCACTTTTAGAACTCTGTATCATGCTTAAATCTTTGTCCTTCTTTATAATATTTAAAATAAATATTATAAATCTTTGCTTTTTACCAATTTTCTTTACTTCGAGATATTCCTTGCCTTGCATAACTGTCCAACCTTAGAAGAATATTTTTTCCTTGAATTCCATGCTCTATTTGACATCAACCCTTTGACATCAATGAGAACTTAATATGCTCAATATTTCCAAAAAATAGCACCTACCTATGCTTTCCCTAGGTTCCTCTTTGAGGCCCTCTCAAAGTTTATTTTCATCCATCTTTCTCAAGGTGATAACCATTTTGTTGGAACTTGTCATTACACCAAAGGCTCAAATTGTTGGTGTCCGCTACAAGATGTAGTGTTAACCTCGAGAAGCTATTAAACCATGTCACGATCCCGAAGGGGGACGCTGGCGATTAGTCCAACAATCCCCCAACGTTACCCAAAGGGATTCGAACTCGAGACCGGCTCTGATACCAATTGTTGGAACTTGTCGTTACACCAAAAGCTCGAACTATTGGTGTCCACTACAAGCCAGAGCGTTAACCTCGAGAGGTTGTTAAACCATGTCACGATCCCGAAGGGGGATGCTGGCGATTAGTCCAACACATTTAGTCTTGAATATTGATTGGTTTTTAGTACCATCCAAGCTACAAAATAGGTCTAAGTTCTAGGTTCTGCTTAGTCTAGCATCATCTCCTATTTCAATTTTGGTAAAAAACTTTACTATCTATACATTTTTCTCAATTAATCATACAATAATCTATATGTTTCTTTGCACTTTTTTGTTCTCCTCATTAAATATTATCCTATTACTTTCTAGCCATATTTCCCAAGCATAGTGGAAAGGGATTAGATTCCAAATTCTATTGATCCTAGGAATGATGAAAGGCTTGTCTCATTGATCTAACCAAGCTAGTATAGTATTCAGTAAAGCCCACACTACTCCCAACTTATTTATTAGTACCTAAAGTATCTTTAGTGAGTAGGCACATTCTAGGAAGATATGTTGAATTGACACTTCTCTCTACTCATAGAGGAAACATCTATTTAGGTAGTAAATTACTCTTATCTACAATTGTCTATAACTAGTATCTTATTTTGTGTAGCCATCTATGTAACAAGACCTCTTATTTGGAAATGTATTTCTTCCCCATATTCTCTTCCACAAATATCATATTCTATAGCTGGATCAATCAAATCATGAACTGATTTGACATTAAATTCACTATCTTGGATGGATATCAACATCAATGAATCTTCTTGTATATCTAAATTTATATTATAACATCCAAGTTTTAACTTCAACTTACTCAATACTTCACTATTCTCCTAATTCATGTTCATATCTTTCCATCTTAACATACCTCCTACCATCACCATATAGTCACTTACAAACTTGTCATATCTTACTTCCAAATTCTTTCATAGTTTATTCATCTTCTCATCCATGGTTAATAGTTTAATGTCTATCCATGCATCCTCCTAGAAGCTAATGGATCTACCATCCCCTACTTTCTATTGTACTCCCTTCCATAACAACTCATTTTCCTTCACTATGTGATTCTATAATGAATATCCCTAGAATATATTTTGTGTAGTAAGTAGTCTAACATCTTTCATATAGTCTAAATATTTCCTTTCAATATGTTAGCCCATATTGAATGTTCCTCATTCATAACTCTCCACCCTACCTTTGCATCCAATGTTAGCTTAATTTTTCTAATTCTCTAAAGTCTCAATCTTCCTTGTATTTGGGTTGACATACCTTCTTCCATGATATTAGAGGTAATATGCTCATTTCTTCTAAATCAATCCATAGAAATCATTTTTGGATTCCTTCCATAATATTAACCACTTCGAAAGGTATTTTAAAAAGTAAAAACTACTATACTAGGATGGTTTATAATCTAATCTTAACCAATTTTATTTATCTAACTTGGGTAAGTAAACTCCCTTTCTAACTTGTCACTTTCTAAAATTTATTTATCAATCCATGCCATAATGGATCTTTATAGTCTCTTGTAAATATCAAAATTATTAAATATGTAAAGGGTAGGGTTGAAATTAAGCAATCAATATCTCTAGATACTCTTCTCTATTTGTTTAATGTCGTGTTTATGAATGTTTATGAAGAAAACCTTATTTTTTTCCATATTAATTTTTTGATGGGATGCCCATTCATATAGATCTAGTATCCTTCTAAACTCTCTAGCTTTTGCCATTGTTGGTTTCCCTAGTAGTATTGTGTTATCCACATATTGTTAGAGAGTTATACCTTCTAGGTTCTATTTTGGCTTCAATTTGTGAAGAGTTCCAAAAGCCTTTGTTGATACTATACATATACCTAAATACTCAACCATTATTATAAACATATATGGTGATATGGGATCGCCATGCCTTAAGTCCCTACTACCACCAATAAAGCAAGCTAAAAAAGTGCTTACAAGTACTGAGAATTTAGCTCCTTTGTAACATTTGCATACCCATATTTTCTATAACTTGCCAAAACTAAACTTGAATAATACCCTATCTAGGAAATTCTAGGACACATTTTCATAGGACTTATTCGTATCAAGTTTAACTATCATTCCCTTCCTATCACTAGGATTTATAGAATAAAAAGTTTCATGTAGTTATTACTCCATCCAAAATTTACCTCCTTTTTACAAACCCCCTTGTTGTTCTAAGATAATAGTTGGGAGTATAAACTTAAGTCTCAAGGCTATCACTTTTAATATTATTTTGTAGATTTTATTACAAAGTATTATGGGCCTATAATCCTTAGAATATGTTGGCCTTGGCTTCTTTGGGATTAAGGCTAAGAATTTATTATTGTACTTCTTCAGTAATTTTCCTATATGATGTGACTCCATGACTACTTAAGTAATATCCTCCTTAATAATGTCCATTAATATTTGGAAGAAACATGCTTAAAAACCATCAGGTCCTAGTTCTTTGTCCGTACCAAGGGATAAAACAACTTCTCTTACATTTTACTAATATCATTAGTCAATAGTTCATTTTGATCAAGATTTGTATATATTGAATTATCTCCTCAACTACTGATTGATCTTCTTTTTCGATAGTAATATTTCAAAAAAATCTACTGCCTCTTGTCTAATTTATATTTCTTCCCTTATGTTTTGATCATATTTTTTTGTACCTCCATTATTTTATATAAGCTCTTATGCTTTATAGTTGATATACAACAGAACTTTATCTTCTAATCACCTTCTTTCAGCCATTGGTTTCTTATTTTTGTCACCAATAGACCACCTCTCTTGCTAAAATGGTGTGTAGCTCTAGATTTAGCTCATTTTTCTTTAAAAATTGAGTTTGATCCATTCCACTCTTATTGATCTCTTCTAACAAACACAATTCTCTTCTGATAAGTTCCTTTGTTTGGAAGATATTTCCAAAGATATTTTTATTCCACCTCATTACCTCCTTCATAGTCTTCAATTTACTTACCACAATGTGCATTTTAGATCCCTATACTAGTATATCCCACCATTTTTCCATATCCTTGAATATATTTGGGTGGTGCAACCACATATATTCAAATTTAAATGGGATATTTTTTCTATTATTTTTTAGGTTGCAAATAAATAAAGGGGGTTATGGTTTGAACCCATTCTTGGTAAGGAGATTAATTTATGCTTATAGTTCCCTTGAAATAAATTCTTTAATAGAAGAATCCTACCTAATTGAACCTGAATCAAGCTATCTTCTTTCCTTTTATTTGACCAAGTAAACCTCTTGCCACTTAGGTCTACGTCAAAAAGGTATGCTTTAGCTATAAAATTACCTAGCTCCTCTATACTATCTGTGTACTCTTGTGTACCTCCTCTCATTTTTGTAGGTTTGAGAGGGGTGTTAAAATCATCCACCACTATCTGTTTAAATCCTCTAAGTTGTCTCATTTTCTCTATAACCCTTCATAATTCCTTATGGGCTATAATAGTCTTAGGAGCATATATATTGGTGATCACAAAAGTTGGCTTTGATATTTTTGTTGTAATTAGAGTTGTTAATTTATTTACACTATTTTCTAGGATTTCACCTTCATAATATTCAAAATTCCATATTTTAATTATACCTATTGATGCCCCTTGGGCTTCTTCCTAATAGATTTCTCCACTCCATATTCCTTGTTGTATTTTACTCTACTTTATTTTATTAAATTTAATTTCTTGAAATATAAAAATATCTTTTTGGTGGTTCTTAATTAGATATTTGACCACCCTATGCTTGTTAGGGGTATTCATACCCCTAACATTCCAACTTAGTAATTTCATCCCCTCATGTTGTAGGCTTCTAATTATTTCCTACATATATTTTCTCTAGGGTCCATTTTTTCCTATAAAATTTATCCTCCTTTGCTTCTTTGATCCTCTTTTATTTCAATGCCAATCTTCCTACTTTGTTGGATTCCTCTCTTCCCAAGTTAGGGATTTTTTGGGAGCTTCCAATTACCCACACAATAGGTGTTGTTGTTACCTCACTAGATGTATTCTTCTTCCCTTATTTGATTTCTATTTCCACCATATCACACCCCTTCATGGGATGCACTATCTCCTCATCCTCATCTCTTTCTCTCATCCCCACTTCTACCTATGTAGGTTGACATACCTCATGACCTGAATCATCATGCTTCATCTCCTTTGCTATCAAGATATATGGGAAGGTAGATAGAACACTCCTTGAGTAATGGTATTAATATCAACTTGTGTATATTGACCATACATTACACCTTTTTTTGCAATCCTCTTTATTGGCTCTTTCTATGTCTGAATTGTTTCTTGTGGAACTTGTATTCTAGTGTCTTTTCTCATGTCTTAGTTCTTGTTTTCTGCTTTTCTCCCACTCGATCTTCATACTTGGCTATTTGACCCTTGTCTTGTCGAGCTCTTTGATTATCACTAGCTTTGTCCTTGTTATTAGTGTTTACTCTTCACACTTGCTTCATATTTGAGTATTGTTTTTTATTCCTTCCATCCAAGTTCTTTATAACAAGATACTTCTTTGCAATATGAATGATTTTTCCATAAAATCTTCAATTGAAAGGGTTGTTTTCATACACCAATTCTTGATTCCACACTCCTTTACTCAACTCCAATAAAGTCTTACCAAATTATATTAAGGTGCATATTCTAGTGGTAAAGTAAACATTTTTCTTTCTTTAGCAACAAAATTCATAGCTATGAATATGTCAATACTATTTCCTATCATTTCAAATTTATCTTCCTCCTACAACTCTAGGGGTAGGATAGGAAGTTTTACCCAAATGGGGGATACTTCAATTTTGTAGTCTCAAGGTTGAATTCAAGATCCTACTTTTTAAGAATATACCAGAAAGACCCATAAACCATAGTCTCCCTAACAAAGCTTTGTTCCAATTCTCTAATGCTATAAATATGGCTACGAAGAATTCCTTGGGTGTCACTAAAAAATCCATGTGCCCCTTGACTCCCCATATTGAGGTAATCCATATTTTAATCTACTCTACTATCAGTCTCACCCCCATAAACTTGCCAACCAAATTGTTTTTCATTCTTTTTTGTGCCTACTCATATATCTTGTCTAGAATTTTCAAGAGGATACCCTCCTCATCTGTATCTATAGGGATTAAGATTTTTGCTTTATTTCTCTCATGTTTAATAATGTTTCTTCCTTTAACATGATCCACCCATCTTTCTCTTATCTTCTCTCCTTTCCTTATCCTTCCCCATTTGACTTTATCATTTATATTTTCCTTCAAAAAATTTCCCAATAGATATTTCATGAGATCCATGGGTTCGTCTAGGCTTCCTTATATATTTTTACTACTTCTCACCTAAGGTTTTAATTAAGGTTAAGGTTTTTCCCATCCTTACTTTTGCTTGCTATTTGTAAAACTAGGTCCCACATCTATCCTCCTACTCGATTCTACCTATCAATTCTTCCCATCTAGTACTTCTAGCACATGAATCCTTTCATTGGTGTTTTTTTCCTTTGACTCTACCCTTTTCATTGTCATAGTTACCACACCCACATCCTTAGATACCATGCCTACATCCATGAATACTTATACCAAACCCTTCACCATAAAAATTATGAAAACCCTCTTCACCATAGAAAAATCCTTCCTCACCATAAAAAAACCCTCTTCACCATAGAAAATTCCTCTTCACCACAAAAAAATTCTCCTCCACTAGAAAAATCCCTCTTCACCACAAAAAAAAATCCCTACCACAAATCTAATTGTAGTTGTCCTACTTTTCTAACTTCAATTAAATTTTATAGAAGCCATTCATCTATGGATTCAAATTATGTTGTTAAACTCTCGCTATATATGAATATAGCGAACAATAGAACAAATGCCAATAAAATAAATGTATTGCATTCTAAATGAATTTGTCAATGCAGATGGCATGATCAAATTACCTTCGTATTTACTTTATATTACGTGGTATCCTAATTAATCTTTCAGATCAATCAAAAACACTAAATCTACCACAAAAATTTATATACAACATCCATGATTTTTTATACCACAGCCGTTACTATAAAACTTCTGAAAACCCTCTTCACCGTAGAAAACCCCCTCTTCAGCATTCTATTTAGTATTTCTGAAGTATGTTGACCCAATACCTTTTAATTAATATTATATATAATTAATATTATATATTATATTATTTTAAAAATATTTTATATCATATAATCTCTTATTTTAATTAATAAAATTATTTCTACCTTAAAATTTTAGAGTTTTTTTTCTAAAATTGCTTTTGACCTCAACGTAAAGCACTCTATAATTTAGACCGTCATCAAAATTCTATACCAGGGGAAGTGTTTAACATCAATTTTCAAGCCTGCCAGTACCTAGTCCTCTTACGATCATGCTAACAGTAGGGGCGCCGGGCATTAACAACGATGTTTGTGCTTTAGAATTTACCATGTAGAATTCACTTCTATACTCATACGTTCATACAATGAAACAGAGATCATCATCAAATCAGCACCCACTTTGGGGTAGTTCCCCTTCAAATCTGTCTTGTTACTTCACATAGCTGTGCACACTTTCAGCCAAAATCTCTATGGCTTTCTCGGAATCTTCACCCGAAAACCGAGTAACTTCTCTTTTGTATTCGTATATATACGACACCTCAAAGAAGAACAACAGGTTCACAAATAATAGCACACCCAAGAATGCGTAATAGTAATCCAGATGCGACGCATTCAAGTTATTCAGAATCCACCCTCTGTGACCTCTTCTCCCCGTAATATCACTTACAATTGTAATGAGAAGGCTGCTCATGAAGGCTTCCACTCCCTGGGTGCTCGTGTACAACGAAGTCCCCAAACTCTGCATGCTCTCGGGGGCCTGGTCGTAAAAGAAGTCGATTTTACCAATATTCAGGAGCGCATCCGCCATCCCCAGCAGAACAAACTGCGGAATCAGAGTAAAAATAGTTCTGGGCACAATCGCCTTCTTCTTGTCTTCAAGTCCGAGATCCCTAACGACCTCTAACCGTTTAATTTCGGTGATCATTGCGATCACCGCTGCGAGAACTTGGAAGGCCATGCCGGTCCCCATCCTCTGTACCGCAGTTATGCCTTTGGGGTTTCCTGTGAATCTTCGGAGCAAGGGGACCAGAAGCCGATCATACACTAGCGTAGTTATCAGCATGGAGAGCGTGAGGAATGCCGTGGTGCTGGCCGGCGGGATTTGGAAGCTGGAGCCAATGTGCCTGTCCAGTGTCTGTGCCTGCTTCACAAATAGAGTCCCAGCTTGTTCTTCCATGGTGCTGGGAAGTATGCAAGCCAACCAGACGGGAAGCATTCCTATCATTAGCTTCGTTTCCTCCACTTGAGTCACAGTGCATACCCTTGAGCTACTGTTTGCATCACTTTTAGTAGCGGCCTTGTCCAGAAATCTGCAAGCCATAATAGGAACAAATTTATTACCTCAGGAAAAGAATGGATTAAATAGATTTGTATGATATATACTAACCTTAGGGCCGAGGTGTGAGCAATGGGGTATCTTCCTTTAGCAACATATTCTTTTGAGTCGATTTCGTAAAGATAAGACGGATCTGAAGGAGACTTCACTTTCCAGTTCCTGGCCAGGTTTGTAAACACTTTGGCTATTCGTTTGAGAGGGCTGCCGGTTCGTCTTTTATGCCTGTAGTAAGGAGTTCCAACCAAGAAGATGATGATAGAGATGATGAGCGCCATTGTGATGAGCCCATAGCTTACCTCCCAGCTGACGTTATCTTCTACATAGATTAGGATCGTTTTGCCGAAGAAAATGCCCAGGAAAATGGTGAACATCCACCAATTGAAAAAGTGGTTTTTCTGGGACTTTTCTCTGGGATCGAAGTCGTCGAACTGGTCGGCGCCGAAAGTGGAGATGGTGGGTTTGATTCCTCCGGCGCCAAGCGCCAGAAGGTAGAGGGCAAAGTAGAAAAATCCAGTTTGAAGGGTTGAGGCTTTCTGGCATCCGTCGCCTGAGGGGCATTCCGGAGGTCTCAAAGATGTCAAAGATACGGCTAATGTCAAAAGACTCATTCCCTGCGTATTCAAACAAGCCACATCAGTTCATTAAATAATGCTGCAGATCAATTGTTTGAAACTCATTGACAAGAATAATGGCTCATAAGATCAAATAGTTGCAGACGTCTCACATGATTTGGGAGATGGTCAAGCTTTAAAGATAGAATAAGTTCTGAAAGATGGGATTAAACGCCGAAAGCAGAGTGGGTTGCTAATTGTGACGTAATTAGCGCTACTTTCTACTTTCCACATCCACTACAACACTATTACAGGATAGGTATACCGAACAGAAAATATAAACATGGTTTAATACAATGAAGGAAATACAGATATTAACGTCGCCTAATAGCCAAATTAGAAGATGTGCGAGTATAAAGCCTCAGACTCATTATAGGATTAGATTGCACAGCAATAAGACAATAAATCTAGGAAACGCCTGTACATGGAACTTGGAAAAAAATATAACACTGATAAATTCGATACACTGTAGGCTACTAGGCAAGGACAATACTATTACCACTAAGTAGACGAAAGCAAAGACTAGGAATGTCCAGTAACGGCCCCAGTGAGTGTCGGCAATGTAAGCGCCAAGAATGGGCATAATCCACATGGTTCCAATCCAATTTGTGACATTTCTTGACGCAGAGACAGTGCCTTCATGCAGTTTGTTTGTCATATATATCACCAGATTAGCCCAAATTCCCCCAAAAGCCAGCCTCTCACAGAACTCGAACCCTGTCCATTTCCAGCAATTTTCTCACATCATAAGCATTCCTGACAAAACATGAAAAAATAGATATGCTTAGATAAAGAAACAATCCATTCCATACCCACGATGAAGGAACAGGCCTTCAATCCTCCAGTTTTGGCTCTTAAAACTGGCCTTCCTAGCAGATCAACGGACCCGTCGAATGCAAAATTCTGTGTTTCTGTTTCGGATGCCGTCTTCTCAGCAGCTTCCTCAGTCACCATTGTCTTAGACATTTCCCAGGCCTTCAACCTACAAAATACAAACCCCCCTCTAAGAAAACATTGAGTGCCTAGACAACAAAGATCCAACCAAACATATATATAAAGATGAATCCCAAATATATGTGCTTGTAACGTCAAGGATACGCATAGCAACTAGTGTACGTGCCTTAACAAACAATCTATTCAACGTAGGGTAGTGTGCACAGGCCTTGACAAAGAAAGTATTTAACGAGTTGTGGACGACACTCATGTTGGACGTGCTGTATTTTGTCACCATGCCCGTACTGGTTTTTTTCACCTGCTTTATATTTATTTTACTTTGTTTTTTATGACGGTACAGATGCTGGTTTTGTTTTACCATGCCTATAGAGCTACCGCTGATTTATTTATCTTATTTAATAGAATCTTTAAAATCTTTATTGGGTAAAAGACCAAGTTTACAAGACCCAACTTTTAAGGAATTGAATCAGGGCAGCCTACAATGCTAGAGCCTACAATGATGACCACTATCAACTTAGCCTATTCTTTATTGCGCTTAAAAATTTTTGAGGCCTATCTTTTAGTGGGCTTAAACATTTTGAGTTAAAAACATAGATTTTTAAGAGGAGTCTTGGTTCCCTTGTATTAGGATTTGAGCTTAGATCTTTTAAATAAAAACTCAAAGTCATACTACTATAATATTTAAAAAAAAATAGTACATAATATTTTATACAAAGAAAACTAGAAAACCTCTAAAATAAAGAGAAGTCGCTTTTGATAGCCTAGAACTTTTGGTCTCAACTCCTTTTTTATAATTTTTTTTACTACTTGCTAAAATTATAAAAGATCAAACCATATTTCAAAAAGGTGCAATTTTCCTTTCAATTTTTTTTTCTTTTCTAAATTTGATTGTAGAAAATTTGGAGTATTTGCTCAATCCGTCTCAATATTCAACTTTTCCCTTAGGGAAAAACCTAGGGGAAGAGGATCTTGCCATGGGACTCCCCCATTCAAAGTCTTTTGGTTTGGTAGAATCTAGCCCTAACCACAAAGAAGAACCAACATGGAAGGATGTCAAGGTGCCAAAAATCATCACTCGTAGTCATTCAAAAGCTTCAGTAGATGTTGGTTTGAGAAACCTGGCAAACCTTCTACAACCATAGTTTTGTAGAAAGAGATTGTTAGGAAAGTGGCCAATGGGACATAGGTTGTTCTAAATTTTAATGGAAATGTCCAAGGGGCCAAACATAAAATATGAAAGTCATCTCTTCAAACATAAAGGGGCTTAACGCCCCCTCTAGGCACCAAGTAGTTTATGCTTTGAGAAGGGACCATAACTCAGACATGCTTCTTCTTCAAGAAACTAAGCTTGATGATAATAAGGTAGAAATAATTAAAAACCTCATTTGAAGAGATGCAAAAGTAGTTTTTAGTGCGATAGAGGGTTTGTATTGGGATATTCTTTGTCTTTGGAACAATGACTCTATAAATGAAAGATTAGTCATCAGTTCTAGATGGTTCATTACCTTGTTTTGCCACAATAGGGAGTCGAAGGAAAATTGGTTTCTAACAAATGTTTATGCTCCAAACACATCGGTTGGGAGAAGGCAACTTTGGGAGAACCTAAGCCAAATGAGATCCATGTTTAGAGGAATTCCATGGGAGCTCCATTGGGTCCAAAGAGGCACTGGATTTTCTATAGCACCTAGATTGTGTGCAGTAATTCTATATTTATGGTGTTTCTATCTTTAGCTAGTTTGGTTTTGTGTAATGTTTTAATTTTAGTTGGTCGTTAATGTGTTGTTTTAGTTTTCTCTTGTAGAATCTTATGTTAGTGTGTTGTCTTAGTTTTGTCTTGCAGAATATTATAGATGTTGTTTTGTTTCCTTTTGAAGAGGTTGTTGGGTCTATTGAAAATTTATTTACAACCTAATGTATGGGTTCGGGGACCCTAAAAAATTTCTACCCTAATCATAAAAAAGAAAAACTTAACTAATTTTTAAGTTCTAAGAATATAATGCATACCAATTTTTTCACATAAAGTATTCGGTGTTAACTTTAAAATCTTTGAAATTTCAAATAAAAATTTTAATATTAAAATAAAAAATAACATTTATGTAAAGATATTTATATTATAAAAAATATATTTTATTTAAATTTAATTATATAACATTTTATTTAGATTATGTTTTAAAATATATATTTTATTTAGATTTGATGTTATAATATTTTTTATTACCTTTAAATAAATATCAGTTTATAATTATTCAAGACATATCTAGACAAATTGAAAAGCTTTTTGTAAATGTGTTGGTTCTAACATCTCTTAGAAGTTTTTTTATGCAAGTAATTTGTTATTGATCATTTTTTGGTTTCTAAACTTATGATATACTCATTTTTCTATAATAGGTTATCTTTCATTAGACCCTCTCATCTAGACTAAATCATTTGGTATCAAAGCCTACAGAAGAGAAGACATGCCACATAGAGGAAGACTAAAGGTACCTAGAAATGTTGATATAATTAAGATCTTGAAAGGTATTATAGCCATATTAGACACAACATAGATAACGCAAAGAAATAAAGTACATGTTAAGGATGAAAAATATGATAAATAAGTTGAAGGTCAAGATCCTAAGGAAGAAGACCATATGGATGTGCATGAGAGCAAATTTTTTAAGACAATTTCAAATATGGGTAGTAAACCACTGTTAGATAGCCCCTACTATAGTGGAAGTCTAAATTTTGAGGATCTTATGAATATGAAGAAATGTTTTGACTATAAATCAATGGAGGACCCAAAAAAGTGAAGTTTGATTGCATTAGGTCAAAGGGTCATGCATTTTCATGGTGGGGTCATGTACAAGCAAAGAGACAAAGAATGGTAAGGATAATGTTAGATCTTAGGATGGAATGGTTGGTAATTTCAAGGCCAAATCCTTGCCCTTATATTATCAAATGGATCTAATGAAAGAGTTACAAAACCATAAACAAAAGGATAAGAATGTGAAAGACTATATAGAGGAATTTTACAAGATCACTATTAGGGATAGCCATATAGAGGATCATGAAGATAAAATTTCAAAGTATGTTGATGAACTTCATATATCTATTCAATATGAGTTTAGTATGATAATATTAAGGTTAGTAGAATAAGCCTATCAATGTGCTTTGAAGGAAGATAAGTTTTCTCAAAGGCAAAAAAATAATTTCAAAGGAAGAGGACAATTCTTTATAGAAATAGGATGATCAAATAGTGGTAGAGGGTAACATATATAAGAAGGAGAATCCAAAACTTCTCAAAATAATAATTTCAATCAAAATACAAAAGGGAGAATAAATTCCTTAAGAGGGAGAGGCTACTACAGTAGAGGAAGAGGTAGAGAATTTATTGGAGCTTGTTATAGGTGTGGTGAAGCTACTCATAGGGTATTTGATTGTCCATAAGTATATCAAAAAATTGGTAGAGGAAATTAAACAAGAAATTACATTGCTCAAGTGGAAGAAAATAGTGTTGCTTCACCAAAACACATAGAGGAATTAGAGCAAGAAGAATATCACATAATTAAGAGAGTGTTATTGAAACTAGCCAAGGTGGGGCATGAGCCAATAGAAACAAAGATCTTGTTTAGAACTATATATTAATTACATTGATGGTATTTAATGATATGGTAGACAAGCTTATAATGAATAAGATTAAACAGCCAAATATATTCAAAGTTTCATGGTTACAAAAGAGACATCAAATCTTGGTAAATGAGTAGTATTGGTAAATACTCATATTGGTTCAAACAAAAATGATATTTTATGTGTTATTATGCCCATGGATGTCTATTATGTTTTTTTTGAAAGGCCTTGTCAATTTGATAGAAATATTATGCATGATGGTAGAATGAATACTTACACTATTTTGAAGGATGGAAAGAAATATACATTAAGAAAATTAAAAGACAAATGGGAACAATTGGACAACACTTCTAAGGTATCTTTGATCTGAGGAAAATATTTCCTAAGAGGAATGAACAAAAAATAATCTTGCTTTGCTTTCACAACTAAACCTACATAAGTAAGGGCAATGAATAGAGTGGATGAAATTCCATACGAAGTGAAAAATACGTTGATATCCTATCATAAGAGTTGTTGGATGGGTTGTCACCCATGAGAATCACCAACTTCCATATGGATTTCATTCCTATAACAAGGTAGCATGTAGGATAACACCTATGGAGAATGAGAAGATGAAAAGGAAAGTCCAAGAGTTGTTGGATAAGGATTTTATTAGAGAGAGTTTAATCCCATGTGCAGTAAACAATGTATTAGCACCTAAGAACTATGGAGAATGGTGTATGTGTAAAAATTCACAAGCCATTAACAAAATAATCATAAAATATTACTTTTTCATTGTTGCAAATGGATGACTTGATGGATTGCATGAATGGAGTTGAGTATTTTATGATGATAAATTTGAACCATAGATATCATCACATCTAGATCAAATAAGGGGATGGGTTAAGAAATATAGCTAATTTAGGAATACCAAGTGTTATAGTAGATATTTTTCTAATTACATGTATGAGTTACATCATAAGGTGAACAAAAATTGAGGAGTATAATGAGATTCAAAAATATCGATCTCAAGAAGAGAACAATAATTTAAAGTTGGAAAACTAGTTTTATCTCATTTGAGGAAGGAAAGGTTCATGTGAGGAACTTAAAACAAAGTGAAATGAAAAATTATTGGAACCTATAAGTTATTGAAGAATTTTGTAGCAAATGCTTATGAGATATAACTTCTAGAAGGAGTAGATATATGTCTAATTTTCTATGTGGAATATTTGTACCCTTATTACAAGGGATCAACAAGTCGAAAATATAGTACAATTGCATATCATTCAATGAAAGAGTGGATACAACAATTACCAGAGAAATAATGAGATGATGTAGAACTGATGATAAACTCACAAGTGATTAAGAAGACGAGACAAATATTATAGTGAATACTTGATGAAATGGAAGATAAAATAGTTGAAGAAGCTGGATGGATGAGTGAATTTGAAGTTGCTAAGTATGGGCTTCAATTTCAAATTTCATAAAATTCTCATGAGATGGAGCTCATGGTACATTTCTCTTAACCGACATGTATGATGTACTAGCATATGGGTTCATGAGCAATCTTGCATCACTAAAAAATAAAAGAATTTTACAACTAAAAAATAATTTTTTATTTTATCTAGATTGTAGTTTTAGATGGATTTGATTCTAAATTGCAATGCATGTAAAATTTTATTTTATCTATATTTGATTTATAATATTTTTATCTAGATCTATTTGTTAATATTTTATTTAGATTGTAATGCATGTTGAAAAAATAAATAATTTATGTTGATATGATTTTATAGTATTTTATCTTTAATACGATTATATAATGTCTCATTAGAATATGATTTCATAATATTTTTATTAGGTCTATACCTTGTAACCATTTAACACATCTCCAAGCAAACTAAAGAGATATTCACAAATGTGTTGGTTGTGATATCTGTCAATAATTATTTTTATGTAAGTAATTTGTTATTGTTCATTTTTTTGGTTTGTAAACTTATGATATATTCAAATTGTTAGAATAAATTATATTTAATTAGACCCCATCATCTAGACTACATCATGGTAAATCATGAAACAACATACTTACATTTATCAATGAATCAACAACAACTAGTAAGTAAGATTTCAATGTTCTCCTAATTTTGATACGATTAACTAAATAATGAATGATAATAATTCTAGAGAATCTCTAGCATTTTCTATATAAGTAGATAAATCTTTTACAACTTCAACTTTTATATTGATTCCTTTATGAATACTACAAAATAGAAAAATTTCAAAACCAAAAATAACATCCATGATCAAATATTATAACTAGATTATGATGGAACTTCATTAATATTTGAAATACTCTATCCCATCTGACATAGCTCTAAACTCCTCTTTATCAAAGGATCATTTTTTTTAAAGAATTATTATTTATTTTTTTATTAGCTAAGATATAACATATTTGTATCTTGTATTCTCCATCATGTGATCAATATCCTCTGATTCCCCTAGACTTATCTTTGGATGATAAAATCACCAGTATTTTTATTTAGTGATGATAACTTTTAGTAACTTATCAAATGATGTTGTCATCAAATCATTCATTTTTTCCTTTGTGTTGAAGCATACAATCACAATTATGATAAGGTAGTCTATGTTGTATATATATTCATAAGATATTTTATTAATTCCAACCTCTATGTCTTTTACTATTGAAAGCACGAGATTCCGGTCCAAGAAAACACCAAGTGCGATTGCATTCAATGTTAAGCACGCCTAAGTCCTAGAAATATAAATTACATGAAACGAAAAAGAGACATGTTGGAAGAGACGCAATCAGATAAATAAAAATAGCCCTTTCATTAATTTCCTTCGATCTCTGTTACAATAATTCCTCCTCCCTTTTCAGGGGCTAGGAGCGCAAATAGGGTTTGATTACAATCGCTGAATGATTCCTCCTTCCGCGTGCCCACGATTGCAATGGGCGGGCCAAGATGATGTCGTCGCTGATGTCGATGAGTTCTTCGCCTCTGCTGCTTCTCCTGCAAACAAAGAAATGATCAAGACGTTAGTAGCACCTGCTGCAAATGAAAAGCATTCTCTCTCTAAAACTAACAAAATATGCATACGAATATTTGCCTGAAATAGTGAAAACAGTGAATCCAAATTGCTTCAAAACCTGACAGAAGGTAAGAAAAGTTACCAGAAGGCCACTGCACTGATGCAGTTGGCCAATCCACCTTAAACTAGAATTCGTCCCTGGGCAGGACGAATTCTGACTGTAATTCGTCCCTGGGTGGGACAAATTCTTCTGAGTAGGAGAAACCGACCTGCTGTTGCTCCAATGTCGGATCTCGGGACCTACAAAACTCCTGCAAACAGGGGGGTTAGGTAATTGGGGCCATTTTGGGATGACCCAGATGGTCGGATTTTCCCAATTTGGCCTCCACCCTCGGGAATTTGACCTTGACACCTGCAAGTTAGCGAAACGACAAAGCAATACAAAACACCCTAAACTCTGACCAAAAACTACAAAATTGAAATTATAGACTAATCAGACCTAGTAACACAGAATGCAATCTAAAAAATAATCTAAAGTGCTCAAAAACTAAAATTAGGACTTGGGAGGTGCGGGGGTGCCCAAGTGGGCCTCCCACCGGTGGCCCTCGATTTTGGAGCCAATCCACCAAGGATGGGCCCAAAACCTTTTAGGATTGGGGGGTCGGCGAATTGGTAGGTTCAGATGTCCATGCGTCGGATTTGAGTAAGGTTCGAGCTTCCAAAGGCCACCCAACAACCTCCCTTGCAAAAGAGATTGATGGATGTAGGAAGGTGAACAAAGGGGGATGCAAGTGAGTCTTCAATTCGGCAGCACTCCGTTGCTTGAACACTCCTTCAACCTGTATGTTTTGGGTGAGAAAAGTCCCACCTTTTATAGACCCAAGGGGTCTCTTTTGGGAGGGAAGCACAAAAGCCAAGTGTTGGCCATAGGTGCCACGTGGCAGTCTTGTCTTCCCATGAGGGAGGGGAGTCCTCAATTGACTTGAAATTTGATAAATGCTTCTTGTAACAGTCCTCTAACGGCCCCTCTGTCCACTTACACATGCGTGCAAGGTAGGAGCCCTTAAGCGAGCCGTTCGGGCTGCCACCGGCACCATTTGTCTTTTTGCCCGTTAAGCTTAGAATTCGTCCCACCCAGGGACGGATTCAAAATTCGTCCTGGGGTGGGACGGATTCTATTTTGAATTCATCCCCGGGTGAGACGAATACTGGGCAAAGTGTCCAAGTGTGCCAAATTGCTTCTTGACCTCACAAAATTGCTATGAAAGTGGTTAAGACCACTGTTTAACCTCTGAGGGCTGCCCCTGGGGGCTGTGTTTGTCAAAGTGATCAGTGTTTGCGGTCACATAATCAGATTGGTGCTATTTTGGTGTCTACAGATGCCCCTTTTTGGGAAGCGCTATGGGTGACGCAGTGTTGAGAAAAAATAGATAACCAAAGCACAAATGATTAGGGTTTCTTGGTAACCTAACCAACTTTTGATGCCCCAAGTATGGAAAGGGCATGCATTCTTGAATCCTTGCTTCTGACGAGCTAAGGAATTTGATTTCAAGTATTAACCTATTTTGGTGAGGTGTGACTTGAACTTAGACATTGATCAGTCATGAACAAGTGAAGGGCATTTTTATCCTTAGGGGGAACCTTGTGTTCATGATTCACGAAATGCCAAGTGTTTGATTGATTTGATTGTTGCTTGTTTACTGCCCCAAGCAGGAGCGTGATTGTCTTTGTCAATGATTCTTTGAATGCATGTCGTTTTCCTTAATTGGGTGTGTGATTGTTGATTGGTGACTAAGTGTGACTACCGAGAGTGCTCGTCCCACCCAAGGACGAATTCTCCAGCTGGAATTCGTCCCACCCAGGGACGAATTCAGCCCAGAACAAAAAAAAATCAAGAAAAATGACTAAAAATACACTAAAAATAGACAATAAAACTGCCTGACAGGATTGCAAATGCAACTGACAACATGGGCATACAAAATTGACATCGGGGTCACAAATTATCAATATCCTACTCCCTAAGAAGGCTACCATACCCGGACCGCTCCAGCGGAAGACAGATTTTTGACAATTTAATCCCAAAATGGTGTCACAAAAAACAACAAAACAACAAAAAAATGCAACACAAAACAAACAATAAACATTGCCAGACACAAGTGCTCTTGCACTTAACCTCTTGGCATAGCAAAATTGATGTTGGAGTTTGCATTGTCACTATCTTACTCCCGAAGAAGGCTACCATAGCCGGACCGCTCCATGGGAGGACGGATTGTCGACAATTCAATCACCATATGGTGTCACAAAAACAACAAAAATAGTACAAAATTCAAAAAAACACAACAAAAACATTGCCAGGCATAAGTACTCATGCACTTAACCTCTAGGCAGAGAAAATCGATGTCGAGGTCCAAATTATCGCTCTCCTAGTTCCCCAAGAAGGCTATCATAGTCGGACCGCTCCACGGGAAATAGGTTTTCGACAATTTCACCTCATTATGACATCACCAAAAGGGTTAACACCCACCAAAAATAGGTCCATATGTTGGAAAAATTGCACACGCTTAATGGTAAACCCTCTAAAGGCAACCTTGCATAAGTCATCTTGGGTCAAGCGACTCGTCGCTTCTCTCACGAAGGTCATTCCCTCATCGATTCGTCGCTTGAGGGGGTAGTCACACTTAGTCACAAATCAACAATCACACACCCAATTAATGAAAATGACATGCATTCAAAGAATCATTGACAAAGACAATCACGCTCCTGCTTGGGGCAGTAAACAAGCAACAATCAAATCAATCAAACACTTGGCATTTCGTGAATCATGAACACAAGGTTCCCCTTGAGGATAAAAATGCCCTTCACTTGTTCATGATTGATCAATGTCTAAGTTCAAGTCACACCTCACCAAAACAAGTTAATACTTGAAATCAAATTCCTTAGCTCGTCAGAAGCAAGGATTCAAGAATGCATGCCCTTTCCATACTTGGGGCATCAAAAGTTGGTTAGGTTACCAAGAAACCCTAATCATTTGTGCTTTGGTTATCTATTTTTGCTCAGCACTGCGTCACCCGCAGCGCTTCCCAAAAAGGGGCATCTGTAGACACCAAAACAGCACCAATCCGATTATGTGACTGCAAACACTGATCGCTTTGACAAACACAGCCCCAGGGCAGCCCTCAGAGGTTAAACAGTGGTCTTAACCACTTTCATAGCAATTTTGTGAGGTCAAGAAGCAATTTGGCACACTTGGACACTTTGCCCAGTATTCGTCTCACCCGGGGACGAATTCAAAATAGAATCCGTCCCACCCCAGGACAAATTCCGAATCCGTCCCCGGGTGGGACGAATTCTAAGCTTAACGGGCAAAAAGGCAAATGGTGCCAAGTGGCAGCCTGAACGAGTCGGTTAAGGGCTCCTACCTTGCACGCATGTGTAAGTGGACGGAGGGGCCGTTAGAGGACTGTTACAAGAAGCATTTATCAAAGTTCAAGTCAATTGAGGACTCCCCTCCCTCATGGGAAGACAAGACTGCCACATGGCGCCTATGGCCAACACTTGGCTTTTGTGCTTCCCTCCCAAAAGAGACCCCTTGGGTCTATAAAAGGTGGGACTTTTCTCACCCAAAACATACAGGTTGAAGGAGTGTTCAAGCAACGGAGTCTCTGCCGAATTGAAGACTCACTTGCATCCCCCTTTGTTCACCTTCCTACATCCATCAATCTCTTTTGCAAGGGAGGTTGTTGGGTGGCCTTTGGAAGCTCGAACCTTACTCAAATTCGACGCATGGACATCTGAACCTACCAATTCACCGACCCCCCAATCCTAAAATGTTTTGGGCCCATCCTTGGTGGATTGGCTCCAAAATTGAGGGCCAACGGTGGGAGGCCCACTTGGGCACCCCCGCACCTCCCAAGTCCTAATTTTAGTTTTTGAGCACTTTAGATTATTTTTTAGATTGCATTCTGTGTTACTAGGTCCGATTAGTCTATAATTGCAATTTTGTAGCTTTTGGTCAGAGTTTAGGGTGTTTTGTATTGCTTTGTCGTTTTGCTAACTTGCAGGTGTCAAGGTCAAATTCCCGAGGGTGGAGGCCAAATTGGGAAAATCCGACCATCTGGGTCGTCCCAAAATGGCCCCAATTACCTAACCCCCCGTTTGCAGGAGTTTTGCAGGTCCGGGATCCAACATTGGAGCAGCGAGCGAGTCGGTTTCTCCTACTCGGAAGAATTCGTCCCACCCGGGGACGAATTACAGTCAGAATTCGTCCCGCCCAGGGACGAATTCTAGTTTAAGGTGGATTGGCCAGCTGCCTCAGTGGCGATGTCCTTCTGGTAACTTTTCTTACCTTCTGTCAGGTTTTGAAGCAATTTGGATTCATTGTTTTCACTGTTTCAAGCAAATATTCGTATGCATATTTTGTTAGTTTTAGAGAGAGAATTCTTTTCATTTGCAGCAGGTGCTACTAACGTCTTAATCATTTCTTTGTTCGCATGAGAAGCAGCAGAGGCGAAGAACTCATCGACATCAGCGACGACATCATCTTGGCCCGCCCATTGCAATCGTGGGCACGCGAAAAGAGGAATCATTCAGCGATTGTAATCAAACCCTATTTGCGCTCCTAGCCCTTGAAAAGGGAGGAGGCATTATTGTAACAGAGATCAAAGGAAATTAATGAAAGGGTTGTTTTTCTTTATCTGATTGCGTCTCTTCCAACATGTCTCTTTTTCGTTTCATGTAATTTATATTTCTAGGACTTAGGCGTGCTTAACTTTGAATGCAATCGCACTTGGTGTTTTCTTGGACCGGAATCTCGTGCTTTCAACTATAATATAGTAACAATATGAAAGGATAATTGAAAGAATTTTTATATAGGGAAACAATCTCATTGGTGATGAAAAAGAGAAGTTAATTTCTCCTTAAAAAATTTCTTTCATTTGTAGAATAAGTTTTTGTTTTTTTTAACAGAATGATAAGCTCCATGAGTTATGTATAGCTTAACTTATAGGATTCAATAAATCATCACAAAATATTAAACTTTAATGATGATGTCGATTTATGTGGATGGTTTAATGTACTACATTAAAGTATTTCAAAATACTAAACTATGATTTTACCCATTAGAATCATAATATTTAAAATATTTCAAATGCAATAATTCATTTTTTGACCTAATATAAGCTCATAAGTACATCCATTATAATAATTATACTAATAAGTCAACATTTAATTTCTATAAAATGCTTACATATTACATACAACTCTTGTTGTATGCAAAGTTAAATATTATAAAAAGAATAACCATTTTCAAATACTTACATATTACAATATTAATATATTTTTACATATATTTAGATCTACTTTCTTGTGATACAATATATGAGAAATTTCATCTCAACCTCCACCTTATCCAAATCCACATTTCATAGAAACAAGCATCATTATAAAAACAAAAGGAAAGGAAGCTATTAAAATTGAATACTTTAAGTATTATGGAGTTTAGAGATTACCAATTATTATTAAAAATTCAATATAAAAGTATCATTACAATTAATCCATGTATATATCTACAATAAGTCTAGACAAGAGACAAAATAATTAAATAATGAAAACCAAAATAGAAAACTCAAAAAATTCTAGAACAAAGTTATCTACTAAGTAAATTATCATAGTATATATATAGGTCTTATTACTAAATGACATTAGCTCAAGTGATTAAAAATATAAACCTTCAATAAGAAAACTTAGATTCAAACCTTACCAAGTGATTTAATACTAATATTTTTGATTCATTAAAATGCCTTAATAAGATAGTGCCAGTGCAATATGAATTAAACTTACTTCAATATTATATAACCATTTAAAGAAACCGACTCTTATTGCATGCAAATAATATAACCTACTAAAATATTCATGTAAGGCATATAAATTTAACCTAAAAATATTTAAAAGAGAATCATAAACATAATTTTCAAACATATTTTTTAATGTGTTATAGAGAAAAATAATATGGTTTTTTTTTTTTTTAGAGTTTTGGCTTCTCATTGGAAGGTCCTTCCAAGATTCAAATTGATGTGTATATGCAATTCCATATGATTCAAGCTTTGATTCTTATATATATCATAAAAAATACTACTTCGAATATGAATATAATAATGTGCATTGTATATGTTTAAAAAAAAAAAAAAAAAGACAAAGACAATGTTAACCACAAAAAAGCACATACCAATAAGTATATTTTTTTTATAATTTAACACCGTTAAAAAAACTAGAAAATTATGTGTGGCATTAAAAAAAACTCAATATAGTTAATAAATTATAAAATCACCATTTGATGAGAAGGAATTCATGAATTTATTTGGCACTTGGCCTTTTTCTTGGTGTACGTTGTCAATGTCATTTTGACATCTCAATATGTGGTGACAGACATACAGGCTTCCAATGTCAATGTGGGGACGGCTGATTGTTTTTTCCACCGTACTTCAAAGCAATAATAAATATCATCTTATCTTTTCCTTGTCTTCTCCTGTCTAAATTACACTCTCTTCTTCACCTTTCTTCTTCTCCTTTTCCGACCACAAAATTCAAGGGAATTATCCTTCCACTCTTATTTATTTATTCACGGCTGATCGTTTTTTCCACCATACTTCAAAGCAATAATAAGTATCATCTTATCTTTTCCTTGTCTTCTCCTGCCTGAATTACACTCTCTTCCTTCACCTTTATTCTTCTCCTTTTCCGACCACAAAATTCAAGTGAATTATCCTCTTCCACTCTTATTTATTTATTCACGGCTGATTGATTTTTCCACCGTACTTCAAAGCAATAATAAGTATCATCTTATCTTTTCCACAGATTGATTGAGTTTGCGTTTGAGTGGTTTGTTTGTTTGGGTTCGAAGAGATGGGAAATTTATTATAATTTTCGTCGTCACTATTACTAGTAATCTCCATGCTGCTCTTGCTCTCGCCTCCTGCGCGTTCCGACTCCGCTCCGTCCAATGTCTCTCACCATGACCAACAAGCGCTGTTGGGATTGAAGCGTGGCATCACTTTTGATCCCAACAATTCCTTGGCCAACTGGACTCCATCTCTTCCTTTCTGCAATTGGACAGGTATCACCTGCTCTTTTCCTTTGCAAAGGGTTCTTAAGTTGAATATCTCATCCATGGGTTTAGTTGGCACTGTTTCTCCCCTTGTTGGAAATCTGTCTGCTCTTGAGTCGCTAGATATGTCCAACAACCTCATTCACGGTCATATTCCACCTCAACTGGGACAGCTTACCAATGCCAAGGAACTGTTTTTGTACCAGAATAAGTTAATAGGAATCATTCCCCAGTATTAGCACTTGTCATAGTTTAGTTGAGTTGGTACTCAGCTACAACCAACTCCAGGAGAATATTCCAGTTGAGCTGGGCCACTTAGCACAATTAGAGAGACTTTATTATAATTCCTTTCTCTTTGGGAAACTTATGTGCCTTCATTGAGTTGAATTTGAGAATAAATAATTCGACGGGCCCTATCCTTGTAGTATTGTGCAAGCTGACCTACTCGTAAATGTTTTACTTCCATATAAATCACGGGCCATCCTCTTTTCCGATTACCTACCCGTAAGTTTTTTACCTCCATATAAATCACGGGCCTTTGGTTGACTCAGAGCTATCAAATATTAAACTGATAGGCCCCATTCGCATTAAATTGGGTAGGTTGATCCATCAGTTGTTATCAGTAGTCATATACTCTTCCATAGGAAATCGTTTTTTACTTTCATATAAACTTTTCATCTTTGGTTGATTTAAAACTGTCGTATATTAACCTTATAGGGTAGGTTGATCTATCTACAGACTCTGTCCCTCTATAAAAAAATCAGTTGTTTTCAGAGTCATACCTTCTTCCATCAGTTGTTTTCAGAGTCATAGAGTCATACCTTCTTCCATAGGAAATCTCTCTTAATTTCAAATGTGTTAAATTTGTTAGTAAATAAAGTTATAAGCATTACAAGAACTTTTTAAATATAGATTTAATGGACCAATCTTTACTTTCCTAATAAATTGTACTACTCTTCTACAATTAAGTTTGGACTAAAACCAACCAAATGAATACATTCCAGAAAAACTTAATATTACAACTTATCAATATACATGATCTTTCTTTGCGACGAAATAAACTTAATGAAAATTATTTTTATTTAAGTCGAATTTGCTAAGTAAAATGGAGCTATGTTGAAGTTACGTAATTTGTTGTTGCTTAAAAGAATTAGCTTGCATGACAATCACTTTGGTAGTGGAAGCATTAACTTATAAAAAAATTTCCTATTGTTTTTACAAATTACTTTCATTTTGAAAAACTATATACTCTTAAAATTATTATTGTGTAAGTGTTTTGTTTTCATTCATAAATCACTTTTCTTACAAATTATTTTACAAAAGATAAGCAAAAGCCTATTCAAAGAAATCAAAAATCTTATTAACTTAATTTATTTGAGCTTCAACAAAATTAAAAATCTTATTAATTTAATTTATGTGAACTTCAACAATAATTAAAAATGTTATTAACTTGTTTAAGCTTCAACAATTGGAAGACTTCATAAATTGGAAAGATTAGATTTGAGTAGCAGCAATATATGTATAAAACCATCTCATATGAGATTGTGAGATGTAAAGATTAAAATTACTAGATGTTATTTTTTTATTATTATTTTTTTTTGTGGTTGCCACAAGGGGTAAACAGACTGTGACCACGAGGGAACCATTACATAACATATCCGCAACATGTGAGGCGAGAGATTTGAACCTGGGCCTCTCAGCAACTAGAGAGGTTTAACTATCCACTTGCTCTCCAACTCCTCTAGAGAGGTTATTTTGATGTGTTAATTATTTGCAAGTTATTAAATTAATAACATATTAGATTGTGAGATGCAAAGATTAAAATTACTAGATATTTTTTTTTATGTGTTAATTATTTTAAAAATCTTATTAATTTAACTTATGTGAACTTCAAAAATAATTAGAAATGTTACTAACTTGTTTAAGCTTCAACAACTGGAAGACTTCATAAATTGGAAATATTAGAATTGAGTAGCAACAACCTGTATAAAACCATCCCATATGAGACTGTGAGATGCAAAGATTAAAATTACTAGATTTTTTTTTATGTGTTAATTATTTGTAAGTTATTAAATTAATAACATATGATATTGTGAGATGCAAAGATTAAAATTACTAGATGTTTTTTTGATGTGTTAATTATTTGTAAGTTATAATAACATTAATGTTTTTTTAATGTTTAATAATAATTAAAATTGTTTAAAAAATTAAATATTAAAAAATTATTTTAGATTAATTTATTTAATCCAAAATAATTTAAAGGTTTAATCATAAAATATTTATTTGAATATAATTTTTAATTAAAATTTTATAATTTTTTTTTAAATCTTAAATTTAAATTTAAATTATTTAATTTTATATGTTCATCTAAGGGTAGCTTTTCCTTTCTCAAAGTGGAAGTGTGCTATCTAGAGAGCTGCTTTACTAGGGGTCAGGAGGACCCCAAGTTTTTGTTCAGTGGTCTACAACAACTTTTCTTTTTTAGGAGAGGATCTTATGCACACGTGTTTTCTCGGAGAGCTATTTTACCAGGGGTCATTAGCACTCCCAATTTTTATTTTGGTGGTTTGTGATGACTTTTCCTTCCTCATAGAGCATAGAGCATCTGGTGGACGCATGCTCTCTTGAAGAACTATTTTACCAAGAGATCCTAGTTTTTCCTTTGGTGGTCTACAATGACTTTCTTTTCCTGGGAGAGCATTCTTTGCACGCGTACTCTTTCAAAAAGTTGTTTTACTAGGGTCCAAGTGGGTCCCTTATTTTTTATTGGGTATTTTACGAAAGTTTTATCTTCCTCAAAGAGCATCCTATGTGTACTCACTCTCTTGGAGAGCTTGTTTTACTGGGGCAAGAGGGCCTCCTATCTTCATTGGGTGGTATGCGATTGGCTTCCTAAAAGAGTATCCTGGGAAGCTTTTTGCTAGGTTTGTAGTGTTGTAATATGCTTTTGTAGTGTTGTAAGATGCTTCTATTTTGAGATGTTTTTTTTATCGATCTTAAAGAAACCCTTTGAGGAAAGGTTTTTTCAAATTTTCAAAATGATAGTTTGAGAAGGATTCTCATGTCTTAGTAAAAGTTTTTCATTTTTGAATTTCTTTTTTGAATAACACCCTTTTTTGGGTGGAAAACCTCAAATTTGAATCTTTTGTAGACCTTTTTTCTATTTAATTTATTGTTCTTTTAACAACCCTTTTGTGGGTTTTTTTTTGTTTTGTAAAATGTTTGAGAACCCTTTCAAAACCTCTTCTTCCAACCAATAAAAACAAAAAACATACATGTATGGACATAAACAATTTTAACTTTAACAAAATTAATGGAAAGTTAAACTCGTTTAATTTTGTCATAAAAAACTGAAAAAAAAAGGTCAAAAGAAAACTATTTTTTTTAATTTTTAATATATAAAATATTAGTAAAATTATTTGGTGTTGTCATTATAAAGCTTAGTCTTTTGGATTGAAGAAAGTCAATAAAACCTCAACAAATACTCAATCATCTAACCTATCCCCTTATAAATGTATTATAATTTAAACCTTAAACCTTTCCTACAAACCAAAGGTGACAAACACAAAAGAAAATGTAACATATGGTGCCTATTTCCATATCGCACAACATTATTACACACATATAAAATCGTTCCATCAGTTTACACTTTGTTAAAACCTTGTTACTTCAAAAATATATATTATTTATTAACAAATTCTTATTTTTTCTAGTTGATACAATTATTGCTTGAAGTTATCATGGAAAAGATAGAAGCGTGCCCCTACTACATCATGTAATAGAGTTTTTTATTTTTTTCTAAAAATAATATAATTATTAATTATAGTGTATATGGGTGTTTATTATATATTTTATATAATATTTGAGTTGATAATTTTTTTGTTTGTTTTTAAAAATAGGTGTGAATTTCAATATAATATTAAAGTAGTTATAGGATATCAACTCTTGATCATATAGAAAGTTTTTTTTTGAAGCTTTTAATATTTTTTTTGAACTTCTAGAATAAATTATTTGTAAGAGTTTCATAAGAACCTTTGAAAAAAGAGAGAATGAAAGATTAATTTTTTCTTTATTCAATTATTATATTTTTTTGGAGACTCTATGTTATGTTCCATTATTATGGAATGATTTTAACCTATTTTGTGCATATCCAAACCATCTATAGCATAAGTATTTCCACTTGGATTGTATAAGGGTGTCTTGATTTCTTGATGTAGAAACAAACATTATTTCTTAACAAAGATAACTTGATGTTATTGAAAAGGAGGGTAAATTATAATATCTTCATCTGACTTAGAAGCTTTGGTTCCTTGGCTAGAAGATGGAAATAAAGACACATTCATTTGCATCAATTCAAATCTTGTATATCATGTCCATTGAAATGGTTAGAGCTCTTTATTACTATGGGTCATGATGTCCTTCTTCATAAAGAGGGCATACCTTTATACCAAGTAGTTATGGGGGTAGTCAAGCTATAAGGGCATGGCATAAGGGTATTCTAACTTTAATGTAAGGAGCAAAAGAAGAATTTTATTTTTTATTAAGTTTTATTGCAAAAATAATTAAAAGTAATTTTAGGAAATTGATATTCTCGAAAGTGTCACTCTAGGACTACTTTGAATGATAAATGTCCATAGGTCATAAATTTTACATGCAAAAGCATTTTGAGCCTTTTTCTTCAAATTGCACAATTGTTTGAACTCTTTGCATTATTCAATCTAGATATTTGGTCTATGTTTATAGGAGATATAGCTGAATTTATGATATCCATAGTAGTTTTTGAGTCTTCTGGATGCATACATAAAAAAATATTTAGAATATACTTTAGTTAATTCCTCTTCCTCATTTGGGTTATTGATTGAACTTATTCATAAAGATCTAGTATTTCATGATCTCTTATTTCTTCTATTCTTTGTATAAGTACTCTTGGAATTTCTTAATATCTCTTTTCATAAATAGGCCTATAGACCCAAAAAGGCAAATTTTGTAAATTTTGGCTAAGTGTTGAAATAACATCAAAGACAATGTTAAAATCTACTGGAGGACAAGCTCGATGTAAAAATCTACGACAAAACTGGTCAAACAACGTCTAGAAAAATTTTGAGCATATTTTGAAGAAGGGAAGGTGAAGGTAACTTCAAGTTGAGGTTAATTTCTATGTAGGAGAGTTTATAGTGTTAAATTCCATTGAACTGCAAAATTTTGTGGTCAAAACAATAAAATGGGCCTTAACAGAATTTGAAGGAGTAGATTTGGATAAAGAAAAGGTGATGTAGTGTTAAAATCCATGGAGAGAAAATACAGTCTAAAATATTGTGGTCAACACGATCAAATGATGCCTAGCATAGTTTGAAGAATTGGAGTGGGATAAAGAAAATGTAATGCAGTGTTAAAATCTATCAAGAGCAAAGATAGTGTAAAATTCCATGATCAACATGATCAAATGATGCCTAGAAAAATTTGAAGAAGAAAATTTTTGCAAAGAAAGATGAATCACAGGAAAGTTTCACTCTCTATCGAATAGGGCCCTATGTTGTTTTTCTAACACCCATATCATAAGGTAAAATTCTGTGATCAACATGGTCAAATAGTGCCCAGTAATATTTTGGAGAGTGGATTTTGAGAAGAAGGCAACCCACAACAAAATTATTCAAAGGTGAAACACTTCTAAGCCTCCATTTCATGGTCAACATGGTCAAACCTAAGGGAGCAAAATTTGGAGGAGTAGATTCTTACACTAAAGGATATGCAAAAAATACTTAGAGAAAAAGTTTTGAGGAGCAAATTTTGAAACCAAAAGGCATGTGATGGTACAGATTCCTAATGTGCCAAGTCATCCTTTATCTCAGCCATTCAAAGCCAGATCAAAGGTGGGTGATGAATTTCAGCCTGAGTTAAAAGGAAGAAGATTCCACACTGCTAAAATGATTCTCAATACATGCGATTAATGAACGTAAGCAAAAAAAATAAAAACTAGGGAAGACCAAAATCATAGAAATCAAGATCCGCCTATGTTTTTAGTTACAGTTCTATGGAGGAGAATCCTAATCAAGACCAAGTGATGGATCAAATCAACCTATAGCCAGTGTAACCGTTGAATTCTGTGGAAGGCCAAGCAACTTGCAAAGAATAGAGTTATATAATTTCATGGAGTGTAGCTCTTCCCTTTCTTCCTATGAATAAATAAAAGGTCACCACCTTAGCACCCTATTGATTTGGCATGATTTTCCTTGTAATGTTCCTATTATTTCTACTTTCATTGTAAAAGCTATATAAAGAGGTCAAACCCTCGATTTGAAGGGTCGGCTCTAGAGTGTTTGCTTGTCCTATTCTTGTAAATTTTTTGAGAAATCAATAGAAGGAGCATTACTTGGACGTTTACCTCAAAATTTTGTCTTCATTTTCTTGTGATTTTAATTTGTGAATTCATTTTTACTACTACTATTATGGTTAGTCAATTCTATTGATATTGGATTTCTGACTTAGGGTAAATTGGAATACTTCATGTTTAAACAAATGCTATAGAGAGCTTATTTTTCTATTAGTCTAGATGTTGATCTAATTTTTCTATTTGGATTATTAACATTTTGGATGTTTGAAATAGTTCTTTGAGTATTTTCTAGTTCTGTAATGATGAAGATCATTTATTTTGAATGTTGTTAGTTACAAGTGTGGCATACTGGAAATATGATCTATCAAAAGGTTCTTTATAGTTGTCAATGTTGTTAGATTTATTCGGTCATTATTCATTCAATTATTTCTAACCCTTACCCCATTTCTATCCCTAACCTTATACTTTAAACTAAGCTTAATTGAGTCAACACACAATTAGTTGACAAGGTATACCAACCTACTCTGGAGGTTGGATTGAAGCAATATTTGATCCATCCAATATCGAGGTTTAAGTTGTGATTAGTGGGTGTGCACCTTCCAAAATATCATAGATTCATAGTCATAGTTTATGATTTCCTTGATGTCAATTCAGACCCCAATAGTTTTGGCATGCCCGATGGGACCCTAAAGACACATTATATTTCCCCTACACATTTATTTATTGATAATTTCTAGAGGAATCAAGATTTAGTGAGTTTTCTTGACCTCATTCAATGGTGAAAGTAAATTCACTTGGTGACTCCTTGAGTGCAAGAAACCAGAAAAGCCACCCTAGTAGCTCATTCATTTTCATGTATACCAGGTCATCTACTAAAAATAGTCAAGACCCTATTACATTTTATGAGCTTCCCTTAAGAGGGTCCAATATCATAAGAAGTTTATTCCCAGACTCATAGTTGGAAGAGGTCCCGATTGAAGTAATCCCTATGGTACCTCCCATACCAGCTCCATTAAAAACACCACCTACAATGGCTCAAAATTAGAATATCAATCAAAATGCCAATAGAACCAGCCCCCACAAAATTATCCCAACTAGAATACTTTTAGTCCTCTTGGGTTTACTAATATGCATGATATCCCTCAGGTTATTCCACATTTGATGGTACATGAAATACCACATATGAGCATTGTCAAGACATACTAAATTTAGCAACTATTCACAATATCAAGAATCAAGATGTTATAGTCAGGCTTCTAGCCCTTTCTTTTAGAGGAAATATCCTGCATTGGTTTAGAACCTTAGGATACCAAACCATCACTTCATGGGATGAGTTAGCAGGCCATTTTGTAGAGGAATTCAATGAGTCATCTGACCCCTTTTCACTACTAAATTAATTCACAGCTATGAAAAAACACCAGCATGAGTTAGTCTCTGATTTTAACTTAAGGTTTAGTAGGATGTGGAAGAGGATTCCCCCTGAATACAAACCAGTGATATCCTTAGCATATATGTATTACATCAGAGCCCTTGGGTCAGAATTGGGGCTAAAAACTCAGAAATTAGGTATAAACACCTTCCCATAGGTTTATCAAGTAGTTGTTCAAATGGAAAATGTATTAGTTGTTGTAGGAAGACTTTCACCAAAAATGGTAATGCCTTATTGCTTTGAAATTCCTCAGTTTCCACCAAAATCAACCTCTCCTTCATATATGGATCCTCCATCAACCCCACAAGAAACTCCATTATTTCCTCCTAAAACAACCCCTATTGTCCCTTTTCCTCCTCTTCCATCTCAAAACCCCCAAGAAACATTTGTATTGTTGGACATCCAGAGCACTCTGAAAACACTCAATAACAAGGTCAATGCAATGGAAAAGAGGAAAATAGAGAGATTTCAATAGAGAAGATTCCCCTATATTAATAAAGATCAAAATCCTAGTACAAGTGGTAGTGCAGGACCCAAAGTCAATGCAAATCAAGTAGAGCAAGAATATGCACCTGAAACTAGTTTGGTCAATGTTTGGTGCTTAGTTTGCAATGATCCACATGATTTTAAAACCTATATGATGTACCAACATCATGTGCAACAAGCTATGGAAAAGGTAGAGAGAAATCAAAAGGGGAGAGTTAACATGTTGTGGTAGCATGATCAAGTTATGACTGGATAAGATTTTTTGAAAGAAGAAAAGGTCTCTATCATGACTAGGTCTGGAAAGAAGTCTTTGCAAGTAGACCCATAGAAAATGGGTGGTTTCCAAGTGCCTTCTTAGAAGAAAAGAGAGCCACCACCACAAGGCAATGACAAGTTTCCCATTTTGCAAGCTATTGATAAAAGTGATGCAGTACCTAGAAGACAAGAAAGGGAAGTGAATACCCCAAGAGAAGGTGAAAAGAAAAAGAGCAAAGAACAAGAAAGTGCTAAAAGGGAAGCCCAAGAAAAATTGAGGTTCCCTTCCATTACAAAAGGTTAGAGAATAGAGGCTACTCAATAGTACAGAAGGAAGTATGGGGAACCAAAAAAAAGGTATGAAAGACCTCCACCAGTTTAGTCTAAGTATAATATTGTGGATGAATTGAAAAGAGTTCCATCTAGATAAATCCTGTATGATACACTTTTTCTCCCTAGTCAAATAGATTTGTTGAAATCTTCTCTACATAAGAAGTCCCCAGTAAGAGAAACCACAACAATGTTCAATCTAGCAAAAGATAAAGAAAAGATGTCTCTCACCATATTGAAGAACAAACCTCCTCCATTCTATATCTCTCTTAGAATGGAAATATGGATAGTTCACAATTGTATGATAGACTCAAGGGCCTCAATGATTGTTATGCCAAAAGTAGTTTATGATGAGATGGGCATGGAGTACACAAGGTCATGTTAGGGGGTCTTGCAACTTGATGGTACCCCAGTTAAGACTATAGGAGTTATAAAGGATGTATTGATGAGGTTGCATAGATCCCCAGAGATTACCATTGTGCAATAAATTGTGGTAGTTGATCTTGAACCTTATTTTGGTATATGCCTTTCAAGAGAATTCACTGCCAATATGGGAGGTTATATGTATTTATACTACTCTGGTATGATGATCCCCTATAAAGGTAAGAGAATAAGGATAACCCTAGAGAAGCCTGTATCTTTCCATATTGAAAAAATTGAAGAGGATTTGTATAACCATTCAATAATGGAAGAGCCAGAGTTAGTAGAAGTCCTAGAATATTTAGAAATTGAAGATGAATTACCCTTCAAGGATGATCACAACCTATTGGAAACAGGTATGGGTACCTATAGTATCTCCTCTGATGTAGAAAAGAGTATTCTTGCCATATCTAATCAATCTCTTAGGTAGTCAAAAATTTGTACAATACATTTTTATGGAGCAAGGTGCAAAAATGGGGTCAAAGTTGGTGTAGTGTTAAAATCTCCTTTAGAAGGTGTGAAGATTTTTTACCTTTAGAATAACTTGATCTTGTACAAATAATGCTACATAATATGAAGCTCTATGTTTGGGATTGATGCAAGTATAAAGGATGGAAATCAAAATGTTATATATTTATTGTGACTCAGACCTAGTGGTTTTTCAAGTTACAGAAAGGTGCAATAGTAAACATCACTACTTGAAAATATATAGAAATAGAGTATAGGATCTGATGGAATTATTTGATGCTCTAAATATCCACTCTATCCCTAGAAAGTAAAATATATTGGTTGATGCTTTGGTAGTTAAGGGTTCTAATTTCAATCCTTCCTTAGACCTTGGGTCAACCACAAATAAAAGAGTCAAATTAGTCTTTAGACCTATAGTTCTAGATAGATAAATATTTTGGTAGGTCTTTGAGAATGATGATCAGATAATTGATTTTCTAGTCAGGCTTGCTTAGACAATGTGAATGAAGAGATTTCTTAGGAAATAGATCAACAAGATATCATTCAGTTGAAGAATAATCACATTCATAAAGGCCTGATCACATTGGAGAGTTTGTTTGATAATGAGGATGGGAAGAAGTCAAAGACTATGAAAGTAGATGATAAAATATGTAGTGAGGTCAAAATTGAAGAGAAAAAGAAGATTAATATTGGTGTAAAGTGTTCTCCAGAAGAAGTTGAGGGAGTCAAGGCACTATGCTTCAAATATCTAGACATTATTGCTTGGTCATATGAGGACCTCAAGGTATATGATAAAAAGATCATTCAACATACCATTGAGCTAGAGCCTGATGCAAAACCCTTTAGACAGATACAAAGGCCTATGAATCCTAAAATTGAATCAATAATGAGGCAAGAGTTTCTCAATATCCTTAAAGGAAATATCATTTATCCAATCAAGCATTCCACATGGGTTGCTAACTTGGTTCCAGTAAGAAAAAGAATGGAGATATTCGATTATGTGTAGATTTTAGGAATCTGAATAGAGCATCACTCAAAAGATCATTATCCACTTCCCTAAAATTGATCAAATTTTCTAGATGGTAGTAGGGGTGGAAAGGTACTCCTTGCTATATGGATTCTTTGGATACAATTAGATATGTATCAAAGATGAGGACCAATTTAAAATAGCCTTCACCACTAAGTGGGGGACATTTTCTTATCAGAGAATTCCTTTTGGCCTATCCAATGCAGGATATACATTCCAAAGGGCCATGGACTATGATTTTGGTGAGTTGATCAAAAAAATAATTTTAATCTATCTTGATGATCTGACTATGTTTTCTCATATGAAGGAATCACACCTTGAGCACTTGGAGAATGTTTTCCAGAAGTGCAAAGATTTCGATATCTCTCTCAACCTAAAGAAAACATTCTTTGATTTCCAAAGAAGGGATGGCAATAGATCCTGATAGATTAAAATTAATTATAGCCCTTCCTCTCCCTAAAAATAAGAAAGGCCTACAGTCCTTATTTGGGTAGTTTAATTTTGTGAGGAAGTTCATCTCAGACTTCTCTCAAGTGGTTAGGCCCATCTCATAGTTACTCAATAAGAACATGGAGTTCAAGTGGACTGAGAAGAGGAAACAAGCCTTTGAAGCAATAAAACAAGCAATTGCAACTACACCTGTATTAATAAATCCTGATTTCAGCAAGGACTTTATTTTGTATGCCTATGGAGCTGAGGAAAGCTATGCATCAGTGCTAACACAAAAGGATGAGAATTAAGAGGAACACCCCATTTTATTCTGGAGCCAAAATCTGCATGAGTATCAGACCAAGTATAACTTCATTGAGAGGCAAGTATTTGTGGTGATGAAATCCTTGAAAAATTTAGGTAGTACTTGGTCCAAAGCAAGAATCTTGTCTATGTAGTACATCCTAATGTGAGGAATTTTATCCTTCAAGGAGAATTGGGTGACAAAATATTTGGTTGGATTACTAAAATACAAGAGTATGATGTAGAGATTCATCCCACCAAGTTAGTCAAAGTGAGAGAGTTGTGCTAAGAACTAGCTGCAAAAGCAGATTCAGATCAAATAGTAGCTTGTTAGGAAGCAGTGTATGATCACAGTGACAGTCTTCTAGAAGGATCAATTTGGGTAGACCATTTGATAGATTATTTTCAAATATGAGCATGCCCTCAGAATTTTAATCTTTCATAGATAATAAGGTTTAGGCTCCATTCTTTGAAATATGTGTTGCTTCTTTATGGGATATACATGAAAAATATAGATGGAATATTTCTAATATGCCTAAAAGAGAATGAAAAACAAAAGGTCATTGGAGAATTTTATGGAGGCCTATCAAGAGGCCATTTTTAGTAAGAATAACTACCATACAAATAATAAGGGCAGGATACTACTAGACCACTATATTTGCAAACACATTCAAAGCAACAAGATCATGTGATAAGTGCCAGAGATATGTGGGAAGGACCAAGAATGCAATATTTCCACTTAAACCAATCCAAGTGGAGGAGCCTTTTTAGCAATGGGGGCTCAATTTTGTAGGGGTAATTAACCCAAATTCATCAGTAGGTCATAAATACATTATGACTACTACTGATTACTTTACTAGATGGGTTGAGGCTATCCCAACCAAGAGGTCAGACCAAGAAGTAGTGATTGAATTCATAGAAAGTCTGATCACAAGGTTTGGACTTCTAGAAGCACTAGTAAGTGATAATGGCCCAACTTTCATAGGTGCAAAATATATTAAATTTGCAAGTATGGTATAAATATAAAGAATTCTTCTAACTATTACCCTTAGGGGAATGGATTGGTGGAATCCACCAACAAAAACCTACTTAGAATTCTGAAAAGGGCATTGGAAGAGAACAAAAGGAGTTGGCATATTTTACTAGACCAAGTTTTGTGGGAAAATAGGATCACTATCAAGAGGTCCATCAAGACATCCCCTTATGCATTATTTTATGACAAGGAAGTTGTTATGCCCACTCATATTGAGATACCAGCTTTAAAATGGGCTAGCCAAGATCAAGAGCTAGATCATAATCCACTAGAATCCAGGTTGATGCACCTTCTACAGTTAGAATAACAGAGGACTCAAGCATATGAGAAATTCTAGAAATACTCCATGAATACAAAAGAGTGGTTTGAAAAGAAATCAAAGTTCAAGAAGTTTAATGAAGGATATTTAGTGTTAAGGTGGAATGTAGAAAAGGCTAAACCAGGCAACCACCAAAAATTTGATTCCTTCTGGGAAGGACCCTTCAAGATCGTTAAAGTAAAGAAGAACAATACCTTTCAGCTTCAAGATGAAGAGGGGAACATGCAACCCATTCCATTTAATGGGTATCATATCAAAATGTATTTTATATAAATAATCCCTTCTTTTGTAACATATGTACATATTTTGCATTATATTTTTTTGTGCATTCCAAAAAAAATGGAAGCGAAGTGTTATTTTTCTCTTACAAATGGTACTATGTTATATTTTGTGAGGATTTAATGCCATGTAAATTTCAACGGTCAAAAGATTCAAACTAGCTCAAGTGAAAATCTCTCCAGCAAAATTTTCAAAGGCAGTAAACCTTTTTGCAATCTATGAAAATGGGGCAATGTTAAAATCTATGGTCAACTTAGTCAAAGTTACCATAGTAAAAATTTAAGGAGTGGAATTTTGAGCCCAGTGGAACTTTCAAAGGTAATAAACCCTTTGGTAGCCCAAAAAATGAGCACAAAATTAAAATCCATGGTCAACTTGATCAAATTTACCATCATGAAAATCCAAGGTGCAAAATTTCAAGGAAAACACTCGAAAAGAACATTGAGCCTTCATGAGTGGAATTTTGAGGACTAAAGCATAATGTTAAAATATGCTATGTGTTGAATTCCACTACAAAAGTTAAGGAGTAAATACACCTTGAAAAGTGTGCCAATATATAGTTTACAGCCATATGCTATGAATTTTATCCAATTAGTGACACAAATTTCACTGACAGACCATGCTTCGCAACATTTTATTCGCTTGTTTAAATTCATGATGAATAACTTCCCATTTTTCTACTTTATTAATATAATATGGGTGCATGAATATCTATTTAAATGGTAAAATTCAAAGAGCAATCATTTCTAACAAATATGGTTGAAGAACTAGAGCATTGTTGAGCAAATTTGTTGCATATTCGAAAAATAATTATCTGCTAAAAATATTCTAAAATGACATCCACTGTGGTAAGGCAAGCTGGTTAGAAAAGCATGTTAAAAACCCAAATTACATCGATAAGAAGGCAATGGTGGTGGATACAAGGATGACTTATATAACTAGAGATTGGCTCAGGAGGGGTTTGAAGTCAAATTCTTCAAGGATGAGCCTCTCTCAGATCAAGGTATTGGTGCCATGTATTATTTGTTGTCTTATTATATGTGTGATGTAGTTCATCCTTACCCATAATTAATCTCATCCATAGCCAAATTTTATGATCCCTCAACTAGGTTAGTTAAGATATTCTAGGGTAGAACCCTATTTCAAATATCTAAGCAATATTATTGAGACTTATTTACAATGGGACAGTGACCCCATATGGATCATAAATATTTTGACCCAAAGAAGCAAGCCAAGTACTATACTCTAAATAACCACAACTAAAATTGTAGCCACTTTAGGGCTTAGGTGTATAAGTAGTTCAAAACCATAAAATTAAGGAAAACCCTACCAACAACTCTAATTCCCACTAAGTAATTTGTATTTCCTGAGTTGTTCTCCATTTTAGTTGCATTATTTGGCTTATATTCTCACATACATGTGATGGATTGACAATTAGCCACTAAATATTTCATTTCAAACACAAAAATATATATGCCATTATATGGGATAGTGATAACATCCCAATTTATTTCAATTGTCCAATGCTCCTTTCTAAGAGAATGCTTGAACAACTAGTGGCCATGAAAAACAAGGAAGAGAGCACTGTATTGAGAAATTATTCCAATCTAATTTGTATGTTCCTCAGTGCTATTAGAAATGATAACACCTGGGTACCAGTGGTGGACAAATATGCAAAAGGGTATCCCTTACAATTTTATTATTGTACTAGAGTGATGAGTAGGGCAGAATCATATTATAATTTCAACATGGAATTTATGGGACCACCCTTACCAATCATGTATGGTATTTTTATTAGACTAGATCCTAAAATAGAGAATAATTTAAGGGTCAAAGGATCTAAATAAGGATACTAGTATATCTTAACAAAAGGGACACTCATTAGGCTATATGGTTTCACAAAGAAGCTATTTTTATTTCCTCACTATGTCACCCACTACTATTCATACTAGAATATTACAGGTGGGAGGACTATATAAAATGAAAATTTAGCTCTAGAAATAAAATGAAGGTGATAGTTAATTACGCTTTTAAGGAAGGTCATATCACTGTATGAAAGATGGTACAATATGACCAAATTAATACAACCCTTGAAATATTAGGTCTTTGTTAGCTTCCTTAGAGATAGGGATATGACCCAAATGATTTATTTAAATAAAGGATTAAGGAGCTACATGGATATAAAGTGGATAAATTTGTAAATTCAAATCATCCACAAATGGAGAAATACAAAAAAAATAGAGAACAATCCCCCCTCCAATGAAATGTAAATTCTATGGAACCACTACCACCCTAGAGAGATTTTTATGAACATATGTTAGAATATGATCCAACCAAAAAGTCTCATCAATTTGGTGATTCCATAATCAAATATATGGAAGAGACATATAAATGGTTAGAGGAAAAAATCTTGGAATGGTGGAAGATGAGGGTAGAAAGGAATTCAATGAGATCCAAATATCCTAAGGCAATTGATATTAAATTTGAGGAAATTTATGATAAATACTTTGCAAATTGGAAGGCCAGGGGGAATAAGAACTTAGCATTGAGTTTGGGAAAAGCAGAATAAGCAAATTCAAAAAATGTAAAGCTAAAAGTAAAAAATCTATGATGCACAAGAAACAACAAGTATCAACATCCTCGGATGCTTCCCCTACACCTATTCAATAGAAGGAGGATATTAAAACAACTACATCAACTTCAAATAAAACTGGTACTGTAGAGGTCATCCCAAATAGGAGAAGGTTTGAACGTAAAGATATAGAAGCAAATATCCCTTCAAGGGTTGAAAAGAAAAAGGAAGATAAAATTGTAGACCAGACCTCTACCAAAGATGTAACTTCAACTCCCAAAACTTCAAAGTTTCTTATTATGGAAGTTCCAATATCACTTCCTCAACAACAATAAGAAGAAACCATTATATTCAAGAGGAATACAAAGGGTGCAGTGTGGGAAATAGATAAGGTAGTTTCTAAGAAACAAAAGGCGTATGAAGTAGAGGTAATGACACAAGATCCTATTATAATAGGGGAATAGAAGATTTAACAAGAAAAACAACAAAGTATCAATGAGATCTTCAATAAGTCTACTTTAGTAGGTTCAGGTATGATTTCTAATCTCTCTCCTCCTGCTTCTCCTTCTTAATCCCCATAAATATCTTTCTCCCCTTGTAATATATAAAAAAAGAGTAAAATATATTCTCTCCTCCACGTAGTTCCCCACAACCTTCACCCCTTATTCACCACAAAATTTAGTGTCATCATTACCTTTAGCTTCCATTAATTCACCCTCCACATCATAATTCCCTATATCAGTGGTTGGAATATCAATTCCATCTACTCCACCATAATTGGTAGCTACTAGTTCTATTACAACTACCACCTCTACCATAAATATAGAGTCCATTATTATCACCACTACTTCACTCTCATCCATTATTATCCCATGCTTCCCTATAAATATCACACCATCCACCCCCATTGATCATCCTACAATAACATCCTTGTAAAATATCAAGAGTACTTCACTGAGTGCTCAAAGTTACTAGAGCAAGAAATTGGCTCAGTCATCTAAGGGAGCTGCCTGGATGAGAAAATTAGTAATGGTTGACCCTGTGACTAGGCAAAGTATGAAATTCAAGATGATCCACTTAGTGAACAAACTAGAAGAATATATGACAATATAATATTATCAATTGCAAGAAAATACTTAATATGATGAGTGTCATTATTGTCATCATTTAATTTTTATAATTGTCAAATCCAGGGCGGTGTCCAAGGCTGTCTGCGATAGGAGGCTTTGGCAAATTACAGTTCAAGCAATTAGGTTACAAGATTTATTCGGTGAAACAGATGTTTATTGGGTCTTTCAAGGTCACTTTAATCCTAAATTGTAGAAATGGAACTATTTTAACTTTACAGAATTGAAATTGCAGAAATTGAACCTTTAAGCTATAGTTGCAAAATTGACAATTCTAAACTACAGTTGCAGAATTGAACATTTGCAGAATTGAAAGGCCTATTTTACTCTTGCTAATGGAAATGGATGGAAAGGAAAATGCTAAAATTGAAATCAACTACAATTAACCATGCTGAAATTCACAATGCTAGAAACTATCAAAAAATGCTGCAAAAACTTGTCAAAAAATGTTGTTGTAAAACTTGTCAAAAATTGCTGCAGAAATTAAATTACAAAAAAATAGGGGTATTCAAAACACATTCAAAATAGGGGTCAACCAGCTGTAAATATTCTACACAAATCACACTTTAAAACATCAAATGAATTATGCTAAAATAGGGGTTAGTTTTGTTACACAAATTAAGCAAGAATTTGATAAAATTGCTGCAAAATAGAATTTATCAAAAACCTGCACTTTTTGCTCCTTCCTTCTAGTCCTCAGAGTGGGCCCTTGCTCATTGGTCCAAAGGGAAGAATATTCACTCCAAAACTAAAAACTAATCACTCATAAACTCACAATTTCACACATGTAAAGAAACTGCACTTTATTTGAATTCAAAACACAACGGTTACAAAGACTTTTTCTGCTTATGACTTATTGACTTCTATTAGGACTAGCTCAACCAATGAGGGAGCATCCTATTTATAATACTTTCTACATGAATGTTTGCAAATACTAAATCAATCCTATGTGTTGGCTATGCTTGATTTACCTACGTTATTGTAGGAGACCTAGTCTATATTAAGACACAATCTATTACTGCATCTTATCTGCATCCTCCAACTAGTAGAAATGAGTCAAAAATAGAGTAGGATCATTGGTTGTTACACATGTATTCACCCTATTCTCCTTCATTCCTCCTAAAATGGATGCAATTATACTTTTTATATTGAAACAGTTCAATTTTGCCCTTCATTCTAGAGCAGCTCCAAAATATAAGGTAGAGCAATAGGAGTGTATTATTACCGCTAATTTTGATCGAGTGGGAGCTCTTTCAAATGTGAAATTAGTATTTTATTATCCTTTCAGACATATTCCAACCATTCACACGTGCCTCCTTTGACCTGGTATGTGACTTCCTTTAAAGTTGCACAAAACTAGTTTTTATATGTTATTTACAATTGTTCTTGCATTTTCTACTTTGTGTCTTGTTGCTCTCATTTGGACCATGTGGGAATGTGTCTAAATAGATCAAGGGTCTTCATTAGTCTTTATGAACATATTTCCATCCACTTTTATTTGCTCTTTTTGACTAGTTCCATGCTTCCCTTTAATATGCTAGCTAGATGGAATTTGTATGTTGCACAAAATCTATCAATGCCCTATTTTACAACAGAGACTATTTTGGCACCAAATCAACTTGACAACTTGGTTTTAAAATGGGATAAAAATTCAAATTATTCTATATTTAGCCATAAACCATAACATGCTTATTTGCTACCTAATTTTCTATACTACTTTATTCACCAAAAATCATGCAAAAATAGTCATAAAATGTTAAAAATAATCAAAAATAGGGGTACAATGCTCCTACACATTAAATCATGCAAAAAAATAACAAATAATGCATTCTAATCACATATTTGACATAAAATAATATCATATTTGGTTTTTAAGGTAATATTTAAATGTTCAAAATATGACAAAAATGAGGTATTTTTAGGCCTCATCATTCCCCCCAACTTGACCTGATGCATGCCCTCATGCATTTTGTTGGGCTACAGATGCACTGAGGTCCAACTCCTTGTACTAGATTCCCCAAAATCTTAATTTTCTAGTATAATATCCTCTACACTATTTCAGCTCTATTAACCACTTCTGAAACTCTTCATCAGGTTATGGATCAGAATCAAAGTAATATGGCACAAGAGTGATAATAGTGGGTGGCCTAAATCTTAAGCCTATCCACTGATGCTTAAATGCTAAGATTATCTACATTACTACCTCTACCCTCCTATGTGACCATAACAGGTTAGTAGGTGACATTGGCTCCCTCTTCTACAAGGAAATAGGTAATTCTCCCCATCTAACTTTGCAAGCTGACAAGGAATTTATAAAATTACCTATGCAAAACTACTAAAAACAAACCATGCTATCCTTCAGATTAAGTAAATAAGTGTGTTTGATCTCTAGATTGTCCATCATGTTGAAATGTTGGCTTGTCAATGCTTTGTGATTGGGTTGAATATGCCTTAACAATAGGCCAAGTTCCAATTTTATTTCCTTATTCTTCCTTTTCTCCTGATCCCAATATAATTGATTGTTCAAAGTGGAGATAAAGGATCAGAGTTGTATGTCCCCTATATAGATATGGGGTAGAAATTGTACATCCTCTAGCATGACATACTTGTGCAAGAAAAACTCACACAATATTTTTTTACTCTTCAAGGCTATGTAAATATACCTCTAGAAAATTAGGGGCAGTATTCAAATCATAAGTTAACCTTGAGAAAATACGCATTACCTACCATCTAAAGAAGTGTTCTCTGAGGAGTAGGCTATAAATCCTAGCAGGCCTTCTACATTGTATTAAACATTCTACAATCTGACATAAATTTTGCACATTTTCCTTCAAATTAACAATCTCTACAACATGTGTTTCATTTTGCTTTTCCAAAGGTTTCAGTGTTGCAATGCATAATTCTAAGGTTTGGCAGTGTGATATCCACCTTGCAATATCTTCATTATACTTTTCTAGTGGAATCATATCAGGTGGATGCACTATCGATGGAATTTTATGCTCAGACAACAAATTAACTTGAACTCCTATTTCTATTGTTTGCACCTTAGAAATAGAACTATCAAAAATTTGATTTAGATCTACCTGAGGTGATGTACTTACTTGTAGTGGGGTGATATGAGCTTCAAGGACCTCACTCTCTGATGTGCCTTGCTCTTTCTACTATTTTAGAGCTTTTTCAAGGTATTCTGGCATAATTTTTGGATATTTTGAAGCTACTCTAGAATGAGACTATTTTTTTGTAGAATGTTTTAGAGCTATCCCAGGATGTTTCAGAGCTGCATCCAAAAGTGCTGAAATGGCCTCCTTTTCAAAATTTTGCTATAAATTCTATTGTGGGCCCATCTCTAGGGTATGTGAGCCTTCCATGACATCAACAATCCTCTCTCCATCCCTCTGTTCAGATGTTGTTTCTTGTTCTATATATTGTTGTGCTATTGCAACAATAATTAAAATAGAAATTTTAGGTGCATTTTCTAGATTATCCTCCTCAGATCTATGAGGTAGTTGTGGGGTATCAACTTGCATTTCTCCTTCTAGAACCTACCCTACTAATTCAAGTAGAATTTCTACCACCTCCCTGCTAGAATCTAAAATTGTGGGTAGTGCCTCAAATGGTGCCAATCTTCTTCTCAACTCCTCTATTTCTTGCAACAATTGGTCAATATATTCATCTTTCTCCTTTAATTTTTGCTTCACCTCTTTCAATCCAAGTTTGTTGAGTCTTGATAATCACTCTAGCTACTTTCACATGGTCATATGGCTCATATTCTTCATACTCTTCAATTTTTGAAGAATATGTAGGTAAGTCCATAGTAGGTGGTGAACTTGGCTCTCCAACTTCTATAAGTGGTCCCTCTTCCTGATTAAATGATTCTGGAACTAGAGTTTCCTATTCTTGGGCTGGAATTTCCTCAATCACTTCATCTTCATCCTCCTAGAGTATCAATTTTCTCCTTTTCTTATGACTGGATGATGTTGGAGGTGTAGTTTCCATAGTTGTAGTTGTACCTTGTTATCTCCTTCTTAGACTCCTTCTCAGAGGAGGGGGTGAAGGTGGTTGAGTTGGGATTTCAATATCTGTTTCTTCAACCAGCTCCTCTATAATAGAATGTCCCTATAATCTAGAAGACCTCCTTAACTATTGTGTACCTATTTCCTTAGCCTACTCAGTTCTTACAGATGTTTTTCCTGTAGACTTTACTAAAAATTAGAGTCCAATTCATCTTCCTCCAAAGAATCTACTACTTCAATCAATGACCCAATTGTTTTAGGTTCTGACTATGTAGACGTTTGAGCAAAAATTTATGTGACTTCTTCACAAAAAGTCACTTTCTTGGTTTTTCTCTACTCTATAGGTTCAGACTCAACCTTCCTTTTTCTTTGTGCTCTAGTCCTGGTAGCTAGTGGACCAAGAGGGGATGAGGGGGTTCCTTCAGATTCAAGGGTAACCCTCTCATATACATTATTTTCAAGGGTCTCTACCCTATCTACTACTTCATTAGAGGTTTCTACTCTACCTGCATCTTCCTCCTCTTCTTTCTTGGGTTCTTCTTCCATAAAATTTTGTTCATTCCAGGGGAAAATAACCTATTAAAACTCTAGGGTTTTCCCTTGAAATGATATCTACAAATAAGCTTTATGAGCCCATGGTGCCTAGGGGATCCCTTGCCCTATTGGTACCTCTTGGCCATATTATGCAATTCTTGATGTAAGTATAGAGGAATATTTACCTTTACCTTTGGGCATTGGTTACCATACCTCAAATGACTGAGGAGTTTCATATGATGCCCTGATAGTACAACATACTACCCCTCATAGGTTAAAAATTTAATTACCTAGATTGCAACTTCATCCTAGGGTTTTTGTATACTAGTTCTCTTTACCCCTTTACAAATTGTTGTTCATTTGCATAGAAGGTTGTACATCCCCTTCTTCGAAAATGTTTTAACTATTTTAGAGAGTGCATTTCTACTAGTTCTTGTGATTACTAGTCCTTGCAAAGGTAATTCAATAATTTGGCTTAAGACCAAAGGGTTACCTCTATTCTCATATTGTTGATGGTTGCCTTAAATTTTTGGAGAGTGTGAGAAAATTATGCTACTAAACTCTCTGAATGGCCATCAAATTTCTCCAAAAATGACATTAACCCTACCTATTGAAAAATCTACACCATTTCAGGATAGTTTCAAAATTCCTCCAGGTTATCTAGCTCTGCTTTATTCTTCTACCCCATGTTATCTCCAACTTGCATCAAGTTCTTCTACAAATTCTTAGATTCTAGTTACTACACTCATCAGTTTCATTCAGAAAATTAATTTTACAACACAATGCTCTCTTCAAAAATATCACAACATTTTGATCTAATATCTTCTCAAGTGTTGGTGATTATGGATCTTGGTAATGAGTATCTTCGACATACAGGGTTTAGCTCCAGAAGGTGGTGCAAAACATACTAAAATTTTCATGCAACTACCAGACACATGGCATACGTTGGTTTGTTGGATGTTTGAATTTTTGATTTCATGCATGAATGAAGGATGGTGGGTTGGTAAATCTCTAGATTATGATGCATGCACATAAAACTATAAGCTAACCTGGATAGTTCAATTTAACCAACTTGGATCTATTTCATGAAAAATATGGATTCCCACTTCCTTGGTTCATGTGATTATGCATGTCGAAGTACTTGGATCACATGGGTCTAGATCGGGTGATGAAAACCAAGTACAATTGAATGTTGTGAAACATATTGGATGATGCCCTATTTTATTACTACCATGTATACCTAAAAATTCATGCCCAAGTTCATGAGGGTTTATGGCCTGCATCACATGGATTTTTTTCACATGTGCATGCCAACTAGATTTGAATTTTTATACTGTCGCACGATTTTAAATTTCAAACTTCATTTTAGAGCTCTATTTTTTTCTTTGCATACAAATGATAGAATGTGAAATTTCATTTCGAAGCTCCACTTCATTCTAGAGATCTATGTTATTTTCCTACATACATACAACCAAAATATGCAATTTCATTCCAAAGCTCTATTTCATTATAAAGCTTTGTGTTTTTTCTACATATATACAACCAAAACTATATTTTTATTTTGAATTTGTATTTCTCATTTAACCAAGGGTAGAATAGGGTACTTTTTGATATTTTGGAGAGAATATCCATTTTTACTTTCCTAGGTTTATAAATTATTTATGCCAAACATGGATTATCATACAATACATGCTAAATGCCTACTATGACAAAATGCAAGAAACACATACCTGGTTGTCCTAAAAATTTATCATGCACTTTACAAATTGTTGCTTTTGATGATCATTAGTTGAGCATATGAAATAAAAAATAAAGCATATGTGCAGTTGGTGAGATTTATACAATGGTGGAACAATGATGGATAGATCAAAAAGATAAACATACCGAAAACCAATTTTCATGTAAGTCTTAATTCAATAGCACCTTCAAAAAGGTTTTCACTATTGAATTATTATTTTTTTCATTCTTTTTTTCATCTCTCTTTTTTTCATCTCTTTTTTTCATCTCTTTTTTTTTTGTCTTGGTTGTGCCCATGAAGGAATTTCACAATTTCCTCAAAATTGTGCCCATGAAGGAATTTCACAATCAAGATTATTTCCCTTTGTTTTTATTTTCTTTTTTCTTCTTTTTTCAAAATTTTTCTCAAATCATTTTGAATCTGTGTTAGAAGAGGGTGTCTCTTCTAATATATGTACTTCCAACTATGTGATCTACTTTATAAATTCTTCTTTAGTCAATGGCTCATGGTATACCCGAAGGTGATGTCCATTTACCACTAACTTTCTCATTGAATCATCAATGGGAGAAAGATGAACTGCTCCATTATCAAACACCTCTTCAATCAGGTATGGCCCAAGCCATCTTATCTATAACTTCCTAGGAAAATCCTCATAATGAGAATCAAACAACAATGCCCAATCTCCTTGCTCAAATTTCCTTTGTTGAATATGACTATCATGCCACAACTTTTATTATTGTTGGATCACCTCCATCTAGTGCAATGCATCCAACCGAAGTTCATCCAATGCATTAAGTTGTAGAATCCTATCCATCTATACCTATGACAAGTCAATACCAACTTCCAAAGATGTACGAAGTGTTAGTAACTCAAATTCAATAGGAAGAAGAGGTTTCTTACCATAAACCAATTCATAAGGTGTGAAACCCATGGTGGATTTCCATGTTGTATTGTATGCCCAAACTGCTTCTAGTAATTTATTAAACCAATTTCTCCTATGTGAGTCTACTATTTTGGTCAAAATTCTTTCTAACTCCCTATTGGTTACCTCAACCTAACCATTTTCTTGTGGGTGATAGGGTGATGATTTTCTATGCCTAATTTCATAGAGTTCAGTAAAAGCTTCAATTACCTTTGATGCAAATTGGGGCCCATGATCTATGGTGATAGATCGTGGAGCTCCAAATCTCTAAAAAATTTGAGTGTAAAGGAAATCAACAACCTTCTCTTCATGAGCATGCTTAAAAGCATGCACCTCAGCCCACTTAGTCACATAATCAGTGCATACCAAGATATGCACCTTTCCTTGAGATGGTGGGTCAATAGGTCCCACAAAATCTAACCCCCATTTCTCAAATGGTTCTAAAACCACTTGAGGCTATAGAGGCATTTCATTTGTGTGTGTGGGTTTTCCCATTCTCTGACATGCATCACAATGGTGAATGTACCTTTTTACATCTTTATGAAGAGATGGCCAATAATAACCAATGCCTAAAATTTTTTGAACTATGCTTTTTACTGAATAATGTCCTCCTGATGGTTCATCATGACAAGCATGGAGGATATCATACACCTCATCCTTTTGAATGCATCTGCATAAAATATGGTCAGGACCACACTTGAAAAGTAGACCTTTTATCCATTTGAAAGATGAACTTTGTCTTACCAATTGCTTCTTTTGTTTGGAAGTGAAATGAGAAGGAATTTTTCCTGTTACCAAAAAGTTAGTTGTATCTGCAAACCAAGGTGATTGTACTGATATAGCAAATAATTTTTCATCTAGAAAGGTATCCTCAACTAATTCCTCTACCCCTGTGTTATTCAACCTTGATAGGAAATCTGCTACTACATTTGCTTTCCCTGGTTTATTTACTATTGTAATATCAAACTCTTGTAATAGTAATAACCAACGAATGATCCTTGCACTAACCATGGGTTTTTTCATCAAGTATTTGATGGTTGAATGATCAGTATGGATGAATACTTGATAACCAATGATATAGTGATAGAATTTATTGATGGTATACACTACTGCTAAAAATTCCTTTTTAGTAGTAGTATAATTCTTTTCTGCTCTAGTAAGATTTTTACTTATGTAGTAGATGGTATAATGTTCCCCATATTCTATATGCCCTAATGTTGCTCCAATTGTAGTATTGGAGGTATCAATTTGGATATGAAATGGCAATCCCCAATTAGGACCTCGTAACACAGGTGGAGTGGTTAGCTTTTCTTTCAAAGCATCAAAATATTCTTGGCATTTTTTAGTCCAATTAAATTCAGAATCTTTGGTCAATAATGCAAACATAGGATTTGCTATTGTACTAAAATTTGGAATGAATCTATGATAAAAGCCAATGTGTCCTAAGAAACTCCTGACATCAGTTTGGGTTTTGGGAGGAGGAAGGTTCTTGATGATTTCAACCTTCTTAGGATCAACCTTGATCCCATTAGAAGAAATGTGGTGACCAAGGACAATCCCTTCCTCCATCATCATAAAGCATTTATCAGGATTCAAGGATAGATGGTAAGTTTCACAATGATTTAAAACCTTATCAAGATGTTCCAAAGTAAAATCAAAGGTTTCTCCACAAACTATAAAATCATCCATATAAATTTCTATATTTTTAATGGTCAAATCAAAAAAAATGGCCAAAACAGCTCATTGGAAAGTTGTTGGGGCATTACATAGACCAAAGGGTAAAACCCTATAAGCAAAAGTTCCCCATGGGCAAGTAAAGGTGGTTTTCTCCTGGTCTTTAGGTGCAACCTATATCTAGTTATACCCACTAAAACCATCAAGAAAGCAGAAATGCTTCTTCCCTACGAGTGTATCTAACACCTGATCTATGAATGGTAATGGAAAATGGTCTCTATGTGTGACTTTGTTTAGTTCTCGATAATCTACACACACTCTCAATTTTCCATTCTTCTTTGGTACGATAACCAATGGAGAGACCCATCGACTATCTAGAAATTGGATATATGAATCCAACCTCTAAGAGTTTTTCTATTTCTTCCTTAACAATGTCTCTTAGAGCAGGATTCAATCATCTTTGGGGCTGTCTCATAGGTTTGACATCTTCAGTATATATCCTATGAGTGCATACATCAGGATGAATTCCTGACATATCTTTATAGTCCCAAGCAAAGGCTTTAACATGTTGTTTCAAGATAACAAACAATTTTGCTTCTTGTTCATCAGTCAACCAACTATTAATGTTCAAGAATTTTCTTAGTTGTACTTCAATTTGTTTTATCCTTAGGTGGATAGAATTAACTCCCTCATATTTTTTGACTAAAGAGTTTAGTGGGTAGTGATGTGGTTGAAGAGAATGAAAGACTCTTGTCTCTCTATCAATAGTAATCCCTGATGGAATCAACTCTTGCATAGGATAATGGAAAGAGGAAAGAAGGTGATGATGCCATCCATGTGGCAGTGTGAAGGGACTTTCCTACAATGGAATGGATGAAAGGTGTTCAGATGTCTGACCTTCATCATTCCACAACAAGTGATGAATAGTGATTGGTTCATCCTCAAGTCCTTGTTCATGCAATGTATCCACTAGGATAGTTTCATTTTCAAAAATATCTCTCTCATGTGAATTTATCTCTTCAATGTGTTCTTTCACTACCACTATGGCTAGTGTGGAAATAATTTCTTCCTATTCTTCATCAGAATCAGGATACCATAACTAACCTAAAAATTTTATTGAAGGTTTTGCAGGTGGATACAAAGAAATATTTTTCAAATCAATGCCATTAGAAATAGTCATTTCTCCTGATCTACAGTCTATGAAAGTAATTGTAGTAGCAAGCCAAGGCCTACCCAAGATAATTGGATAACCATTCATAGAGTTGCAAGGCTACAATACCAAAAAATCAATAGGGTATTCCCATGAGGAAACTATTATAGGAATATCCTCAATAATACCTTCTAGTTTGGCAACAGACCTATCAACCATTTCCAAAATAGTAGATGTAGGATGCAGATTATTTAACTATAATTTTTGCATTGTGTCTTTGGTCATCACATTAATAGTTACTCCTAAATCAACCAAGACATTAGAAATTTGCATTGATCCAATAGTTATGGTGACAACTAGAATTCCTGGGTCACTATACTTTGGTGGGACAAGCTTCCCAGAAAGTAGGTCAGCCAATTTTCCTTCTACTTGCATAGTTTTAGGAAAATATTTATTTTTTCTACCTGATATTTTTATGCACAAGTCCTGAACAATTTTGTTGATTAGAGGCACATCCTTGATTGCTTGCAACAAAGGAAGTGAAATAGTCAAACTTTTGAGTTCTTTTACTAGGTCTGATTCAGGAGTATTTTTAGAACTCTTAAACCTTTCAAGATATGGTATTTTCTCTAAAGAAGGTGAATTTTCTATGTGCAGATTTTCTATTTTTTCTTCTCCTTTATCCAGGGCTGATTTTTGTGTTTCTAGACTAAAGGATTCTTGTTTCTCATTTGTTATTTCTTCAATAGTGGGTGGAACAGGCTCAGGTAATGTCTTGCCTGAGCGCAGCTAGATGTTGCTACAGTCAATAACATTTACTGTAATATTTTCATCAGATTCAACTACATAGATAGGGGTTGCCTACCTTGTATTATTAGGATTGGCCATAGGTTGGGCCGAAAGTGGTGGTTGTTTTACCTATTATGGTTGTTGTTGTTGGGATCTCCCTTGAGAAAAATTTTGAGTAGGACCAGGCAACAAAATTTGTGTTTGTCCTTGATATCTTCGTTACCCTTGGTATGATGGATACTATTGTCCCCAACTTTGTCCATGAGGTTGGGTTTGCATCCAAGGTGGATTGGCTTGATTCCATGGTGGATTCATCCATCCATATTGTGACCAATCTTGAGGATATGTCCAAGGAGGATGATTCCAAGACTATTGGGGTGGTTCTGAATAACCCCATGGCATATTCCAAGGATTCTATCCCCAATTTGTGGGAAAACATGGGGTATTTTGGTATTGCAAAAAAATTTCCCCTATTTTTGCCCAATAAAATTGAGTTCCTTAGCCTATGTTTCTAGGATATTTCTAAGTTGTGGAAGCAAATGGTATTTATCAGTGATATGTTCCTTTGAAAAAATGCTACAAATAACTAAAATAGAGGTTTTTTTCAAGGGATAGTCTTGCAAAGCATGCTTATTTCTACATCTTGGGTAGTAAATAGCTAGGGGTGGTGTAGAGTTAGATTTTGCATTCCTCTCCCCTAATGTGGTATTTAATTGCACAAGAATATCAGTTTTCATGTTGGCAATTTCCTCCATTAGCTCTTTTATCTCACTACTATTAGTACTCTACTTTCTTCTTCTTTGTCTTATGTGGGAGTAATTTCTGCATAATTCCAAAATATCTTCAATGTCAAGGGTGCTCACATCTCCCTTGCCCATTAAATCTAATACTTCCCTAGAATCATCTTGTAATCCTCTCAAAAATATGGCCTTACATATTTCTAATTCTACAGGCCCACATCTCTTTTGTATAAAAGTAAACCTATCAAGATAATCTTCTAAATTCTCATCCTCTTCTTGTTTGATTCGGAACAATTCATCTTTTCTATTTCTTACCCTACAGTACTCTTGGTATTTATCCAAGAATTTGCTCTCCATTTGTTCCCAAGTTTGGATTGATTCAGGTTCTAGACTCATAAACCAGCGTAAAGTTGCATCTTTGAGTGTAGAAGGAAACACTTTAAGCTTTTGGTTATCATTTATATAATCATAAGTCTGACACACAACCTTAAACTCAAACAAGAATTGGTCAGGATCTTCAGATACAACCCCCTTAAAGGTTGGAAGTACTAAAGGTGAGATTATTTTCATAGGAGAATTCTGTGTAGGATTCAATCGAATGGGATATTCGAAAGTTCTAGAAGGAGGAGGATTATCTACTTGATTATGGATATTACTATCCCTATCTTGGTTTACTTGCATATCTGCCATGATATCATTCCAAAACCTAGTATAGATTTGTCTAAATTGTCCTGATGGTATGGATACAAAAGGAGTAGGTGGAGGAGTACTAGCAGATGGTTCCTCTAAGATTTCTTATTCAGGAGATCCTATACTTCCTAATGATGAAGATGGTGGTTCTCTTTCAATTACATCAGGAATATCAAACATAGGAAATTCACCCCCTAAGCATGAATATCACCTCTCTATGGTAGGAAAAGGGCTAGACTTGATAAATCTTCCTTTCTCATCCCTTAACCTATTCATTCATGCTTGTTTTCTAAATGTTCTGAAATGCAATTTTTAGTTTTTGCAACTATTTCTCATGCAAGTTGTTATTTTCAAGATTTTCACTCTAAAGTTCACAACTTACACAATAAAAATTGGTTTGACTATGTGACCTACTAACAACACCTATATTCCCTAGAAATGATGCCAAAAATGATGAGTGTCATTATTGTCATCATTTAATTTTTATAATTGTCAAATCTAGGGTGATGTCCAAGGTTGTCTACGATAGGAGGTTTTGGCAAATTATAGTTCAAGAAATTAGGTTACAAGATTTATTTGGTGAAATAAATGTTTATTGGGTCTTTCAAGGTCACTTTAATCCTAAATTGTAGAAATGGAACTAATTTAACTTACAGAATTGAAATTGCAGAAATTGAACATTTAAGCTACAATTGCAAAAATTTGACAATTTTAAGCTATAGTTGCAAAATTTAACAATTGTAGAATTGAAAGGCCTATTTTACTCTTGCTAATGGAAATGGTTGAAAAGTAAAATGCTAAAATTGAAATCAACTACAATTAACCATGCTGAAATTCACAATGTTAGAAACTATCAAAAAATGCTGCAAAAACTTGTCAAAAAAGTTGTTGTAAAACTTGTCAAAAATTGCTATAGAAATTAAATTATAGAAAAATAGGGGTATTCAAAACACATTAAAAATAGGGGTCAGTTGACTATAAATATTCTACACAAATCACACTTTAAAACATCAAATGAATTATGCTAAAATAGGGGTTAGTTATGTTCTACAAATTAAAGCAAGAATTTGATAGAATTGTTGCAAAACAAAATTTATCAAAAACCTACACTTTTTGCTCCTTCCTTCTAGTCCTCAGAGTGGGCCCTTGCTCCTTGGTCTAGAGGGAATAATTTTTACTCCAAGACTAAAAACTAATCACTCATAAACTCACAATCTCACATGTAAAGAAACTACACTTTTATTTGAATTCAAAACACAACGGTTACAATGACCTTTTTTCTTATGACTTATTGACTTCTATCAGGACTAGCTCAACCAATGAGGGAGCATCCTATTTATAATACTTTCTACATGAATTTTTGCAAATACTAAATCAATCCTATGTGTTGGCTATGCCTGATTTGCCTACTTTATTGTAAGAGACCTAGTCTATATTAAGACACAATCTATTGCAACATCTTATCCGCATCCTCCAGTATAGTGGAAATGGGTCAAAAATAGCTTAGGATCATTTGTTACACTTGTATTCACCCTATTCTCCTTCATTCCTCCTGAAATGGATGCAATTATGCTTTTTCTATTGAAATAGTTCAATTTTGCCCTTCATTCTAGAGCAGCTCCAAAATATAAGGTAGAATAGTAGGAGTGTATTGTTGCCACTAATTCTGATCGAGTGGGAGTACTTTCAAATGTGAAATTAGTATTTTATTATCCTTTTAGACATATTCCAACCATTCACATGTGCCTCCTTTGACCTGGTATGTGACTTCCTTTAAAGTTGCACAAAACTGGTTTTTGTATGTTATTTCCAGTTGTTCCTGCATTTTCTCCTTTGTGTCTTGTTGCTCTCATTTGGACCATGTGGGAACATGTCTAAATAGGTTAGGGGTCTTCATTGGTCTTTATGAACATATTTCATCCACTTTTATTTGCTCTTGTTGACTGGTTCTATGCTTCCCTTTAATATGCTAGCTGGCTGGAATTTGTATGCTACACAAAACTTGTCAATGCCCTATTTTACAGCAGAGACTATTTTGGTGCCAAATCCACTTGACAACTTGGTTTTGAAATGGGATGACACTTCAAATATGTTGGAGTTATCCATAAACCATAACATGCTTATTTGCTCCTATTTTTCTATGCTACTTTATTCACCAAAAACCATGCAAAAATAATTAAAATAAGGGTACAATGCTCCTACACATTAAATCATGCAAAAAATAACAAATAATGCATTCTAATCACATATTTGGCATAAAATAATATCATATTTGGTTTTTAAGGTAGTATTTAAATGTTCAAAATATGACAAAAATGAGGTATTTTTGGGCCTCATCATAAGACATCTCTCAACAAGTAATGGAAGATGAATTTATCACAACCAAGGCAAGGATAGAAACCAAGTTCATCAAAAGTGACATCTACAGGGAGCAATATAAAAAAATAGAGAAAAAGGTTGCCAGACTAGAAGCGACAATAAAAGATCAAAATAAAGAGTGGAAATTATTGGATAATGAGGCTAAAAAATGGCAAATAGGTTTGAAAAGATGATCAACTACAAAGAGCAAGTGTAGTAGCTGTAGGAATAAAATCAAGGGTATGTAAAGTAGATACAAGCTTTGCAATAGGAGCTCCAATTTGAAAATACTAGGGCTATAGGATTCTCCAAGGAAAAGGTTTAGGAAGGAGATTCTATCTGAAATTCTAGAGAAATGCACTGATATCTAGCCCATACTTGATTTCATGGATGAGAACAACCATGTGATACAAAAGACTAGGAAGGATCTAGAAAATATCAAGCAGATACAACCAATAGCACCTCAATCTAGGAAGCTCCTAAATATTTTTGAAGCTAGGTGTAATGAGTTGACCAAGTCTATTCCCAATGAAAAAATAGAACACCTCAAGAATTATGACTATAATTGTCCTCAAGAAGAGAGGATTGCTTCAGAAAATATGGTAGTTGATCAAAAACATTGATGATAAGCTCTAGAAGATTGTGGATTCAAATTAGAAGATGATGCAATGTCTTCAAAGGATTTTGGGATGAAAAACATCTAATGTTATCATAAGAATATCTCGATAATAACATAAATATAATTACGTAGGATGAGTTAAAAATAGATGCATGGTAGGAACTGATTGACCAGGACAAAGTAACTCAATTGATAAAATAGCTAACCAGACTGAGAGACCTAATGGGATATTTAGCATATTGGGGAGCCTCAATCTCATATGAAAGTTAGTTGTTACATTACATTCATCAGTAGGTGCTAGAAATAAAAAATACTTCCCAAGAATATTGGAACAAGGCCATGAATGCTTTGGACCATGTCACCTAGCTCCAAAAGAAATATTTAGAACGAAAAGAAGCTAAGGAAGATGAAAAATATAAAGATGATAATAAAGACACAAATTAAGAGACTTCGGAGGAAGAACAAGAAGGTGAGGAAAATAAATAGGAGGTGCACTGAGAAGCAAGTAATCTAGAAGAAGAAGATGTAGAAGGAGAGAAAGAAGAGGAAGAGGTAGAGGACATTGTATATATCCAAGATAGCCAAGATCAGGATCAACAGTGAAGGCATGAGAGTGCCAATATTTTACTGTAAAATATCTAGAATTTTGAAAGCTATAGATGGGAGAATAGCCATACAGATATTTTTGTAACCATTTTTTATTTTGATAGTGTCAAAAAGTAGTAAAAGAGCATGATCCAGCTAAGGCACATAAAAGTTGTGAAGCATAATTTTAAAGAATAAGAGCGTATTTATGGCCAAGTCTATAAAGGAGCACATCTTCAGGTACTTCTAGGGAATATCAAAATTTACCTCTAGCATGGCCTCCATATGAAAATTTACTCTTTGAGTTACTCCACAAAGGCTTAAAAAAGTAAGGTTCATGGGGAATTTGTTCCTTGAGGTATCTTCTGCAACTAGCTGGAGTGGATTTCACCAGGCCAAAATAAGATTATCTATTGAATTATTGCTTTGAGGCTAGCCTTAAGAAGGAGTAAACCCTTTGTAGAGATGTCTACATTTTACCTTTTATATGGTCTTCTTGTGAACAATTATGCCCTAAGAAACTTCACCAAGGTCCAAGAGTATGATTTTCACAAGGAGGTTATTCAACGAAGTGTAATATGGCAGATTGCTATCATCCATTCCATGGTCATTGTGCAATTTTTGACTCCAGTGCATAAAGGATAAGGATCTGAGTTCATAAGAATTTCTAGCAAAGATCCCTAGGAGGATTTAGAATGTAGGACCAAAAACACCACATAATTAGCAATTTTTGTACAATTTGGCTAAGTGTTGAAAGAACCTCAAATATAGTGTTAAAATCCACTAGAGGACAAGCTCAGTGCAAAAATCCATGGTCAAACTGGTCAAACAACACTTAGTAGAATTTGAAGGAGTGGATTTTGAAGAAGGGAAGGTGAAAATAACTCCAAGTTGAGGTTAATGTTAGATTTTGAGGTAGATTGCAATGGGAGATAGCAATCACAAGATGCAAAAATATAAAATAAAGTAGATTCATGAGATTTCAGAAATATGCTATAAATAGAAAAAATTGAAATGAATACAATATTTCTATGGAGGAAATGGACATTCCATGCTAATGGATTCACCCACTACTACTACTAATACCTACTGACTTGCTTATCAAAATCTTACAATGAGGTCCTCTTACAATGGAAGATAGATTCCTTGGACAACACTCTACCTAGTTGTGCAAGGGACACATTGCACATTTAAAACTTGCACATTGACACTTGTGCATTTATTACATTGCATGAAGTAACTAGATAACTTCCCCCTAAAGTAATTTAATGTCCTAAGTATGTACCTAGGAAGGTACATTTACATGATCCAAATGATGTAATAGACTCTAACTCTAACACCCCCCTATATTACATTATTTGGGTACTAAAGACTTTTGGTCTTCAATATGGATCTTCTTCTTCATCTTGAAATTTGTATCATTTCTTTGGATTCTTTGTAACCTATTCAAGAAAAAAATTTACATTTGTTGATAGAGCTTTCTCCTCATAATTTTTTGAGTGTTCATCCAGTTCTTCAATTTATTCTATCTATTATCTTGTATTATTATCTCCATGAGTATCTTCATTAGGTTCTACTTCTTCCTCTTATTGAAGAACACAAGCTTATATTGAGAGGGGGGGGTGAACAGTATAAGACCACTTTTAACTTTTTCCTTCGATATTTCAAATTAATATTATGCAGTGAATAGATAACAGTATCAAAAACAAAAATCAAAGTAATGCACAAAAATACCATTCACAAAAGAGACACAACAATTTACGTGGTTCACCCAACGCGGGCTACTCCACTGGATAAAATTTTTCACTAAATTTTATCACCTCAAATTCCGGGAAACCTTTCTCGATTACAAAGTTTATGGGCACCAACCCAAAGGAGATACCTTCCCCTAGCTCTGCTCTAACCGGTGATCCTCTAGAAGACCTCTGTCTCTACTGCTCTTAGCAAGTGGAACTCTATCCATAGAAGACACCTGTCTTCCCTGCTCCGGTCGGAGACCTCTGTCCTCAACTCTTTCGCCTACAAAGTTGGTCCTCTTTATCTGCACCAAACACATTCCTTCGGTATGGCACTAATGTCCTCAAAATTGCACCTCTGTGCAATCACAACACTCGATCAAACATCCACTTATGCACCTCTCTGTGCCTCGACGATCGAACTTCTCCCCGCACTCTGCTTCTACGAAAGTCGCACTTCGAACGCACACTTCGATCGATGCTCAATCTCTCCAAACAGCCCTCCTTTTATAGCAATACTTTTAAGATCAAAACTTTGATCTTAGTCGGCTGTTATGCAAATGCAAACCCTAACTCTATCGGCTGCATGCCCTAATTTACGTCGACCCAGATTTAACTTTGTCGGCTCAAAGTTAACTTTGTCCTTCAACCGCCTCTGGAACTCACCTGTAGCTTCTGTCATGAAACTACAACATGTCACGATATCGCGACATTTTTGCAGCCGTACACTTTCATTTGGCTATTGTCGTGATATCGTGACACTTTTGCTTTTGTCTGCCTTGACAACGTCCTTGTCGTGAAATCGTGACACTTCTAACTTTTGCTGACGTCATCTTCACTCCTGTCGTGAAATCGTGACACTTTAGTCTTCATTGCCTTCTTCTCTACGCTTGACGTGTGTCATGAAATCGTGACACATCTACTTCTGCTGATGTCATCTGCAACTCTGTCATGAAATCGTGACCCTTTTGACTTCATGGCCTTCTTCTCTGCTTGCACTAGCGAAAATGGAACATGTCACAAAATCATGACGCTTCTTCTGTTGAAGACTTGCTAACTATTTTTGTCATGAAATCATGACACTTTCTCCAACTCAATGCTGCCATCTCAACTTGTCATGAAATCATGACACTTTCTACATTCGCAAGCTTTCTCTTCAACTTGTCACGAAATCGTGACACTTTTTGCATCCGTACAACTTCTTTGTAGCCTGTCACGAAATCGTGACGCTTCTCATTTCAGACTCTTCCCTTTTCTGCATGTCACGAAATCATGACAGTTCTCACTTCGAGCTTTTTAGCATGTCATAAAATCGTGACGCTTCTTAAATCAACTTCTGTAGCATGTCGCGAAATCGTGACACTTTTCCTCCTTAGCGCTTTTCTTTTCTTCGGGTCATGAAAACCCGACATGTCATGAAATCATGACACTTTCCACCTTGCTTTCTTTCTCTGCCAACATGTCATGAAATTGTGACACTTTTTCAAAAATCTTTCTCTCTCCTGCCTAAGTCGCGAAAATGCGACATGTCGCGATATCGCGACATTTTTCCAACTTACTGATTTCGAACTTGTCAAGCCAAACCTTCATCAAAAACACATTATTTTACATCAAATCAAATTCTTTCAAAAGCTCTTTGACATCAATGACAACTTATTCACTTGAGCAAATGCAAAGTACTCAAAGTACCCAAAATTGCCAACAATCTCCCCCTTTGTCATTGATGGCAACCCTTTACTAAAAACACGTCTTAAGAGCCAAAACTGAAACCAACCGAGTTAACGAAACTGAGACTCTGCCTTTGAAGTTTTTGCTCCCCCTGACTTGAAGCTTTCCTCTTCACATTGAAGCTCTCCCCCTTACTCATATCTCTCCCCCTTACTCAAATCTCTCCCCCTTTGTCATCAATGGCAAAGGGTCACCTTTGGGGCTCGGGACTAAGAATGAGCTTCTTAGCTTAGTCCCTCCCCCACCTCCTGATGAGGTGATTAATTTCGGGGTGGGAGTACAACTCCCAATTTCTCCCTTAGATACTCAAACGTATCTCTTGGAAGAGGTTTTGTGAAGATATCTGCAATCTGCTCTTTAGTAGACACATATTCTACCTTGACCTGTTTGTCTTGCACTTTCTCCCTTAGAAAGTGATACTTGATGGAAATATGCTTTGTCCTTGAGTGCATTACCGGATTTTTGGAAATACTTATGGCACTTGTATTATCACAAAATATGGAGATGGGTTGTTCATGCTTGACTTTGAAATCCTCCAAGGTGGTTTTCATCCATAAAACTTGTGTACACCCAGCCACTGTTGCTATGTATTCAGCCTCTGCCGTAGATAAGGAAACTGAAGGTTGTTTCTTACTTAGCCAAGAAACCGGACTCTTTCCCAGAAAGAATGCTCCACCACTGGTGCTTTTCCTGTCATCATTATTGCCTGCCCAATCTGCATCTGTATAGGCTGTGAGAGTGAAATCATCACCTTTGGGATACCAAAGCCCAAAGTCCATAGTGCCCTTCAGATATCTGAAAATCCTTTTAACTGCTGTAACATGAGAATCTTTAGGAGCTGCCTGAAATCTGGCTACTAACCCAATAGCCTGCATGATATCTGGTCTGGTAGCTGTAACATATAATAAACTGCCAATCATTGATCTGTACAACCTCTGATCTGCCGCTGCAGATTCATCATCTTTACTCATCTTGCACCCTGTAGTCATTGGAGTACATACAGGTTTGTTGTCCATCATCCCAAATTTTTTTAACATTTCTTTGATATACTTTCCTTGAGAGAGAAATATACCATCTTTTGATTGAGCAATCTGAAGACCTAAAAAGAATGATAGCTCTCCAATCATAGACATCTCAAATTCCTTTTGCATGGTGTTAGCAAAGTCTTTGCACAACTGAGTATTATTTCCCCCAAAAATGATATCATCAACATAGACAACTACAATCAGCATATCATCACCTTCATCCTTAATATACAGATTGCTATCTGCCACACCTTTCCTGAAGCCTTGCTCATGAAGGTACCTGTCAAGTCTTGAGTACCAAGCCCTAGGAGCTTGCTTTAACCCATACAAGGCCTTTTTTAGTTTACACACATAGTCTGATTGATCTGAGAGAGACACGCCTTCTGGCTGTTCTGTGTAGACTTCTTCATCCAACACTCCATTTAAAAAAGCTGACTTTACATCCATTTGATACACCTTGAATGCTTTGAAGCTTGAAAGAGCCAAAAACATTCTGATAGCTTCGAGACGAGCAACAGGAGCGAACGTCTCTTCGAAATCCACACCTTCTACTTGAGCATACCCTTTGCAAACCAACCTAGCTTTGTTTCTGACAATATTTCCATCCTCATTGAGTTTATTTCTGAATATCCATTTTGTGCCAATGACATTCTTGTCCTTAGGTCTTGGAACCAAATCCCGGGTTTCACTTTTCTCTATTTGATTTAGCTCTTCATCCATTGCTTTTACCCAAAATTTATCTGCACAGGCTTCACTGAAATCTTTTGGCTCAATCTGAGATAGTAATGAAATATTTGTAGAATCGTGTGAAGGAATGACTCTTCTTCTAGTTTGCCTGCTGTTTGGATCACCAATGATCAAATATTTGGGATGATATTTCTGAACATATCGTGAAGGAGTTTTGGGAAGTAGTTGTTGTCTTTCCTCTTCTTCATCCGAAACCTCTCTGAATTCTTCTTGACAAATTTCATCACTGATTTCCTTGACAGGTTCTCTCATCCCTGTCTTTTCATCAACTGTTACATTTATGCTCTCTATGACAGTATGCGTTCTTTTGTTGAAGCATCTGTAAGCCTTGCTTCTGTTGGAATAACCAAGAAAAATTCCCTCATCACACCTAGGATCAAACTTACCCAAATTCTGATCTTCCCTTCTGATGAAACACTTACTCCCAAACACTTTGAAATGTTTTACTGTAGTTGGTCTTCCTTTCCACAACTCATAAGGAGTTTTATGATGGTTGACTCTAAGTTGGGCCCTGGTGATAATGTAGACTGCTGTACTGACTGCTTCTTTCCAGAAACCATCTAAAAGTTTTGACTCATTTAACATAGCTCTAGCCATATTTTCAATAGTTCTATTTTTTCTTTCAACTACTCCATTTTGTTGAGGAGTCCTTGCTGCTGAATATTCTCTTTTGATTCCTTGTTGCTCATAGTATTCCACAAATTCATTAGACGTGAACTCTCCTCCTCTGTCCGATCTTAAGCATTTGATTCTCTTGTCAGTCTCATTTTCAATCATTTCTTTGAACGCTTTAAATTTTTCAAAAGCTTCAGATTTTTCTTTGAGAAAAGTAACCCAAGTCATTCTGGAATAATCATCTATAAACAACATGAAGTAGCTTTCTCCCTGAATGCTCTGAGTTCTGGTGGGGCCACATAAATCAGTATGAATAAGATCTAATGGTTTTGAAGAAGTATACCCTTTTGATTTAAAACTGGTTCTGGTCTATTTTCCATGTTGACAAGGACCGCAAATGGTGTTATGGGGCCTTTTTATTTTGGGCAAGTCTCTAATTGCTTCCTTGTTACTAATATTGACAAGATTATCAAAGCTCAAATGCCCCAATATTTTATGCCATAACCAACTCTCATCTTCTTGGGTTAGAAAACACTTTTCCCTTTTTATCTCACTTAGCATGTAAAGATTGTTTGGAGTCCTTGTAGCACTAGCAATGAGTTTTCCATTTTTTTCTTTACGTATCTCACATCTATCTGAAAAGAAAGATACTATGTGTCCTTGATCACAAAGTTGACTCACACTTAGAAGGTTATGTCTTAGGCCTTCTACATAAAGCACATTTTCTATTTTGGATTTCCCATCCAAACTAAGAGTCCCTTTACCACAGATTTTAGCTGACCTGTTATCTCCAAAACTAACTGTTCCTTTGTTTGTGTTTTTTAAGACCAAAAACTTTTCCTTTTCACCAGTCATATGTTTTGAACAACCACTATCAAGATACCATTTCTCTACTTTGTCTTGAGCATGAAAAGCAGTTTGAACTATCATTGACTTAGATTTGATCTCATTTCTCTTTCTAGTGAACTCAAGCCTAGATCTATCCAAACTGCACATCCTTGCTATATGCCCAAAATTCTTGCACTTGTAACACATGACATTTTTATCCATAAGAGGTGCAAAAGAGTTAACATTTTCCTTACTATGGCTATTCACGGATTTATTGCAATGCATAGCTTTGTGACCAAATTTCTTGCAAGAAAAATAGTAGCCATGGAAAGTATTATGTAACCTGTTTTGATGCCTTGGATGATTGTTCTTCTTGTGACCAACTGGAATCCATCGTTCTTCAGGATGAAGATTGATCTTGCTGTCTCTTCTTCCTGTCATGATGCTTGAGAACAGAACTCTCTTCCCTAAAATTTCTTAAAGTCCAGAAGAATTCACTTTTGAGATCGAACTTAACCTCTTCATCCTTTTTTGAATCTGTATGTTCTTTTGATAGATCCTTCTCCAAGCTGTTAGGATTTTTCTGGAGAGACCTGCTCTGATACCAATTGAAGAACACAAGCTTATACTGAGAGGGGGGGTGAACAGTATAAGACCGCTTTTTACTTTTTCCTTCGATCTTTCAAATTAATATTATGCAGCGAATAGATAACAGTATCAAAAATAGAAATCAAAGCAATGCACAAAAACACCATTCACAAAAGAGACACAACAATTTACGTGGTTCACCCAACGCGGGCTACTCCACGGATAAAATTTTTCACTAAATTTTATCACCTCAAATTCTGGGAAACCTTTCCCGATTACAAAGTTTATGGGCACCAACCCAAAGGAGATACCTTCCCCTAGCTCTGCTCTAACTGGTGATCCTCTAGAAGACCTCTGCCTCTGCTGCCCTTAGCAAGTGGAACTCTATCCACAGAAGACACCTGTCTTCCCTGCTCTGGCTGGAGACCTCTGTCCTCAACTCTTTCACCTCCAAAGCTGGTCCTCTTATCTGCACCAAACACAGTCCTTCGGTCTGGCACTAATGTCCTCAAAATTTGCACCTCTGTGCAATTACAACACTCGATCAAACATCCACTTATGCACCTCTACGCAAACACAGCAACACCCTCACTCGTGCCCTCGATGATCGAACTTCTCCCCGCACTCTGCTTCTACGAAAGTCGCACTTCGAACACACTTCGATCGATGCAAATCTCTCCAAACAACCCTCCTTTTATAGCAATACTTTTAAGATCAAAACTTTGATCTTAGTCGGTTGTTATGCAAATGCAAACCCTAACTCCGTCGATTGCATGCCCTAATTTACGTCGGCCTAGATTTAACTTTGTCGGCTCAAAGTTAACTCTGTCCTTCAACCGCCTCTGGAACTCACCTGTAGCTTCTACCGTGAAACTACAACATGTCGCGATATCGTGACATTTTTGCAGCCGTACACTTTCATTTGGCTATTGTCGCGATATCGTGACACTTTTGCTTTTGTCTGCCTTGACAACGTCCTTGTCGCAAAATCGTGACACTTCTAACTTTTGCTGACGTCATCTTCACTCCTGTCATGAAATCGTGACACTTTAGTCTTCATTGCCTTCTCTACTTTTGTCATGAAATCGTGACACATCTGCTTCTGCTGACGTCATCTCCAACTCTGTCACGAAATCATGACCCTTTTGACTTCATGGCCTTCTTCTCTGCTTGCACTAGTAAAAATGGAACATGTCACGAAATCACGACGCTACTTCTGTTGAAGACTTGCTAACTATTTCTGTCATAAAATCATGACACTTTCTCCAACTCAATGCTGCCATCTCAACCTGTCGCAAAATCATGACACTTTCTGCATTCGCAAGCTTTCTCTTCAACCTATCGCGAAATCGTGACACTTTCTGCATCCGTACAACTTCTTTGTAGCCTATCGCAAAATCATGACGCTTCTCATTTCAGACTCTTCCCTTTTGTTGCATGTCATGAAATCATGACAGTTCTCACTTCGAGCTTTTCAGCATGTCGCAAAATCATGACGCTTCTTAAATCAACTTCTGTAGCATGTCGCGAAATCGTGACACTTTTCCTCCTTAGCGCTTTTCTTTTCTTCGGGTCGTGAAAACCCGACATGTCACGAAATCGTGACACTTTCCACCTTGCTTTCTTTCTCTGCCAACATGTCACGAAATCGTGACACTTTTTCAAAAAGCTTTCTCTCTCCTGCCTAAGTCGCGAAAATGCGACATGTCGCGATATCGCGACATTTTTCCAACTTACTGATTTCGAACCTGTCAAGCCGAACCTTCATCAAAAACACATTATTTTACATCAAATCAAATTCTTTCAAAAGCTCTTTGACATCAATGACAACTTATTCACTTGAGCAAATGCAAAGTACTCAAAGTACCCAAAATTGCCAACACTTATTGTTGATGGATGAGTAGAGCATGGTGCACTTGTCCCCTCATATTTTTTATTTTATTTTTTCACTTGCCTTTGTGATGTATTGGTTCTTCATTTTCTTCAACCTGTTATTTTGGAAATGTGTTAGCATTATTTTGAAATATAACAATGTATTGTGATATTTTCATTGATTCTAGGATATATGTGTTCCCATGGATTGATCTTTTTGCTTCAATATCACCTTGATTTAATATAAGATATATATTGATGCCATTAATATATCTGAAATTGACCATATAGTTTTTTTCCACCAACTTGCTTACTGAAATAATATTGAATGTTAATCCATGAATATACAATACTTTTTGTAGCAAAATATTTGGAAATGATTTCCTTGGTGTTGCACATCCATATCCATGAATAGGATAGGTTTGGCTATTTACAATTCTTAGTCTGTAACCTTTGATAATTTCAAAGTAATTAAACCATTGTATATTTTTTGTCATATTATGACTTGCTCCTGAGACAATGTACCAAGTGTTGTCATGCTTTGTGGAGTGATTCTTCTTAGAACAATTTTTGTACTTATTGCATGATGTTCCTTTTTCCATTTGAAAAAGAATGAGAATTTTGGTAGGATACCTTATAGCTCCCAATATTAAGGTATATGTATCCCTTAGAATATATAAAATCTTGATTTGATAAAACCTATTTTAACCTTTATGTTATGTAGAGTTCCTTATATCTCCCTAATGATGAGATTTCACAAGCCTAATAAGTTTTTAGGTTTTGTAGCAAGCTTACATCTATCCAATGAATTTAGGACTTGATAATTGTTTATTGATGCTAATATTACCATATTTTGTAGAATGCTTTATGACTCCCTAGGATATTTTGGATAGGATGTATTATCAATATAGTATTTTTGTAAATTGTAGTTCAATTTTAAGTTGGTTTTGTAAAATTTTATAAATACAAATACAAGTTCTCTATTTCCTTATTTATCCTATTGAACTAAGCACTATTTTCAATTTTTGAAGAGGTTTTGAAGTTGGTATTTAATTTTCTTCCTTTAAGCTTTTTTGCCACAACACTATAAAAACCCAAATTTTGAAAATTTTAATAAACCTATTTAAATACCCTTTTTTGGTTGATTTAATGTTTTCTAATTTCCAATTCCTAAGTTTTATTTTGTATTTCTTATAAATCCCAAGTTTGGAAAAATTATAAAATAATATTTGCAAGTAATTCAAATAACAACAATAATATCCCTTATTCCTCCTTGATAACTTTTGCAAATATTAACAAATCTGAAGTATGCTTGTCTAATGAATATCTAATATTGAAATAGATAATATGTTCCCTTATAACTCCAAAACATATTATGTTAAAACAAGCATAAATATTTTTACCTCAATCACTTCATAATATTGTGCATCGACAGATTTTTCGCTATGTTTTATGTAGCACTTATGGGCAGTTAGAGCCCTCTTTGACCGGTGCAAACTCATCCCTCAATTGGCAATCGTTCACTTCTGTTAAATGGTGGTGAAAGATATCTTAAAATATCACTTGTAAGATTTCTCCAAATGCAAGAAATTTTTTTTTGGTTTTATGACATCATCTTTAATATCTTCCTTACATCATTTAATGGTGTATAGACTTTTCACCTCGATGCATTAACTCGGTTTGACTGCTCCCTTGCTTTCCTTGGTTACATTCTGCTTCACACATTGTTGTGTCTTTTGTTCTCTAATATCGGTATCTCAAGAAGGTTGGGCTTTGTGACAAATGTCACATGAAGTGTTACAAGACAACTTCTTAACGTTCCTTCAATAATTATGAGCATTCCTTTAGCAATGATAAACATTCCTTCAACAATTAATGTTTCTTTAGAATTGATAGATGTTCCTTCGATAATTATGAGTTTGGTGGTCACCTCCAAAGAATCTTAACTCCCTTTAGGTGAGCACTTGAATATTGGAATATGTAGAGAGTTTGTGCCAAGTGGCTTGTGCATGCAAGCCTTCTTTCTAATGCTCCAAGGATGAGCTTGCAACCCTAATTTATCCTTTATCTTTGCACCCTACGTGATCTTGTTATGTTTCTTGGTATGCAAGATTTTTTTTTCATGTTGGCTTGGAGAGTACGATGAACAAATATAGCTGGATAGCTTCATGATCTTATGGCACACCTTCGAGCTATTATTTTGGTGGATGCTTGCTTCAATGGATGCCTTAGGTACAACTCTCATCTCTGCACTTGTTTGGTGATTTATTTATTCCTTTACCACTAGTTATAACATCCAATACTTTATATTTTATGTATATAAATTATCACTAAATATTGCCCTTATTTCTACATAAGCATGAGTGTTAATGATGTAAATCCACTTCAGAAGATCGACAATGGACTCCAAGGAAAAAATTGCAAGATAAGACATCATACAAAATACACCAGTAAAAGAAACCTGCAAATACTTCCTTTCATTATCTAAATTCACACACCCCTTACAATAGAATCTCCCACTCCTTATACTCCCCAAAAATAAAAACCCTAGCCTACACTATCCCCTTACTATTTTTAGTCACTTTCTATTTTAAGCAACTCACTTGCTATTTTTAGTAACCCTAAAAAAAGAGCTCGGGTGGCATCCAAAATGGAATCATGCACCTATTATTCAATAATAACCACTATCCCAAGATAGCAACCCCACTCTAGTTCTACACTAATAGTTATGATAACTTTTTTAGTTGCAAAAACTAAAAATTACATTAAAATCTAATTTTGGGCCTCCTAGAGGTATTTTTTGCTCATAAATGCAATGGGGCAAAACGAACACTCAAATCAAAAGCTATGGCCCTGGAAAGGTGCATTATTTAATGCCTTCTTTCAATGGCTCCATTGTTGTAGGTGACGCGCTAATTATAGGGATGAATATGATGGAGGAAAATGGTATTTTTAAATACCTCAACTCCTGGATGTGTGAGTTCTTCGGTAGCTCTTCCTTTGGCTACAACTCTATTGTTTGTATGATATTTTTGATAACTCCTTCACTTGGCTACAATTCTATTAAAAAATAATGTGTGAGCTCTTCGGTGTCTCTTCCTTTTTGCCATAAATCTACTAGCTTGTGTGAGTTTTTGATAGCTCATTCCCTTGGCCATAAATTTGTTGGATAAGAACGTCCTTCTACCCCCCTGTAAATGGTAATACCTTTGTTATTCCAAGGAATAAAATATGTGCCTTTTGTGCACCAAAATGAATAATTTTTATAATCCTTATTGATTCTTTTGGATGATAGTCAATCCAAGTTAATGAAATGAGGATTCCTACACTCTGTGCTTGAAAAGGAAATCCTTCTATTCTCCTTGAATATTGAGACTTCCAAGGTCTTGATTTGAGGCTTCCTTCAAGGATTTCAATGGTGGTTTTCTACTCCACCTTTATTATTGTAATGGTGGCTTATTTTGGCCACTAAAGTGCTGCAATTTTTTATTTTATTTTGGTGCTTCTTAATAACACAAACAAATTTAGAACAACTAGTTAAAAAATTAACTAGAATGGTGCTTAATAGATGCACTATAAATGGTAACAATAAATTCACCTTATTGCTCTACTAATTTCTCAAATATGCTCTTAACAATTCCACTTCAACCTTTCAAATATAATCTACAAATTTTACTACAAACACAAGTGTAGAATCCAGTCTTCTTTTTCTAGATATAAGATAGGTAGTTGATAGATAGTTGTAATTTTTTAATATAATCAACTACAAATTAATGTGCAAATGAACCTTAAAAAGAACTTTCCTTTTTGCACTTCTTTGAATATTTATAATGCAATATTCCTCTTTACAATTTCTTATCTAACATAAGATTCTTTAACAAATTTGTTGAGTAATATGAATAATAAATTTACTTGCACCAATAATTGCTTGCATTTTTTATAGCTTTTGAAGAGAATGTAGATCATGCTTGTTGTTTTTTGCAACTTTTGTTAGCTTTTCCAAGCAGCTTCTCCTTCACCAAAAAAATATCTTAAACTTCCTTTCATGGGACTAGGGTTTGGTGATTTGATCTTCTCCTTTCTATTGTGGATTCAGAGAAATATTTAGGTAATCCTCAAGTCTCTCAGCTTTGAAAAACTCCTTTTGTCTTAAAATCTTCTTTTCGAATTTTGATTTCAAGCAGAATCTTCTTCTTTTCAGGATATTCTTGTCGAATTCTGACTTCAAGAAGGTCTTATGTATCTTATTTGGCACTCCTTTATAATTCTTCTTCTCTTTATTGGGATTATTTTCAGATGGCAAAAATTATCCCAGGTCTTTCCCTTGTGAGAAATTTTCTCCTTGATGGAGAATTTCTCCAATGAGTTATTCTAGGAACTCTTTTGATGGTATTGCTTCAGGAACAAGGCTCTCCAAGCCTTTTTCCTTGAGACCTCTCTTAGGTTTTTGATTCTGAAGCTACTTTGGTCTTCCTTGAGGCTTTCTTCTTCAAATTTTAGAATTGATATCTCCTTTTTGGATCTCTTGATTCAACTACTTTTGGATTTGAATAGAGCTCTTCTATTCCTTTCTGTCCTTCCAAGAATGGAATATTATTCAATGAGATCTTCACTTGATCTCTTCATATTCAAGTTTGCTTCAGGTGTTGGATGATTCTGAAGAAAATACTCTTCCTAAATTTCTTGTAGGAAGTTTCCCAACTCACTATATCTCCTTTTCCTGCAACAAATTATATGTATTGAAATCTGAATTAAGTACTCTCTTTTGGAGTCTTTTTTAGGATCAAGGCTTATGTGGCATTTTTTTTTAGATCAAGGATTTTGTGGCCTTTTTCAAATCAAGGCTTATGTGGCATTTTCTTTCAGATCAAGGCTTCTATGGTTTTTTTTAAATCAAGGGTTAAGTGGCCTTTTATTTTAGATAATGTGTATGTGGCCCTTTCTTTTAGATCAAGACTTCTATATCATTTTCTTAGATCAACGATTCTATGGCCTTTTCTATTGTGAAGTTGAATTTATCGATAGAGATATTAAATCTCTAGACTTCACTATGAATCTTTCTCCTAGAGTCTCTTCTATTGTATTCTTCTTTTACAACAACTAATCTTTGCACTATAAATCCACTCCAACTTTTGGGTAATGAAGTTGAAATCTCCTAGATTTCTATTGTAGGAAGTGTCCCAATAATCTGATAGTTAGTTCCTTGAAGTAAGAAGAACCTTCAAGTAATAGTTACTAAGTTCCAGATATCCTAGAAGATTACCAAGTTCCAAATATCCTAGAAGATCTTCACTAAATGATCTATGAATCTAGTGGATTGAATTTTGTGTCCTGGTCTTCACGAGTTTTCTTAAAAAAATTTGGAGATACTATAGTCAAATGTAATCTTAGTATTTTCTAAAACTAATATTTCTTTAAGTCCTCACTTGTGACTCTCCCTAATTCTACCACCTAGACTCTTTTGAGTTTTTGACAGTGATTGGTCCAATGGTGCATCAAGTTGACAAAAAAACTTAAGACTCAATAATAATGATGGTATTCCTATTGACCTACTATGACTAGATCTACCGTGGCTCTGATACCACTGTTATATTTTGATATAGATTACAATGGGAGATGGAAATAAAAATATGCAAAAATATAAAAGAAATTAGATTCACAAGATTTCAAAAATAGGTTATAAATAGAAATGATGAAAATGAATACAATATTGCTATGGAGGAAATGGATACTCCATGCAAGATGCTATAGAACCATAATGTGCTCCATCACTAATGGATTCACCCACTACTACTACTACTACCTACTAACTTTCTTATCAAACTCTTACAATGAGACCCTCTTATAATGGAATATAGATTCCTTGGCCAACACTCTACCTAGCTATGCAAGGGACACCTTGCACATTTACAACTTGCACATTGACACTTGTGCATTCATTATATTATATTAATTAACTAGATAAATTCTCCCTAAAGTAATCTAATATCCTAAGTATGTACCTAGGAAGGTACATTTACATGATCCAAATGATGTAATAGACTCTAACTCTAACAATTTATTTCTACACAGGAGAGTTTACAATGTTAAATTTCATTGAACTACAAAATTCCATGATCATAAAAATCAAACAGAGCTTAGCAGAATTTGAAGTAGATTTGAATAAAGAAAAGGTGATAGTGTTAAAATACATAGATATCAAAGATGGTATAAAATTCCATGGTCAAAACAGTCAAAAAATGCCTAGTGGAATTCGAAGAAGTGGAGTGGGATAAAGAAAAGGAGATGTAGTGCTAAAATCCATTGAGAGCAAAGATAGTACAAAATTTCATGGTCAATACAATAAAATGATGCCTAGTGAAATTTGGAGGAGAATATGTTTACAAAGAAATATGAATCATGAGAAAGTTTCACTCTTCGTCGAATAGGGCCCTATGTTGTTTTCCCCACACCCATGTTGCAAGGTAAAATTTCATGGTCAACATGGTCAAGCAGTGCCTAGAAAAATTTTGGAGAGCAGATTTTGAGAAGACAACCTACAGTGGAATTATTCAAAGGTGGAACACCTCTAAGCCTCCATTCCATGGTCAATATGGTCAAACCTGAGGGAGAAAAATTTGGAGGAGTAGATTCTTATACTAAAGGAGATGCAACAAGTACCAAGAGTGGAATTTTTGAGGAACATATTTTGAAAGAAAAAGGCATGTGGTGGTACAAATTCCTAACATTACCAAGTCATCCTTCATCTCAGCCATTCAAATGTATATCAAAGGTGGGTGATGAATTTTAGTCTAAGTTAAAAAGGAGAAAATTCCACACTTCTAAAATTAGTCTTAGTCCATGTGATCACTGAATGCATGTCATAAAAAACCAAGGAAGACCAAATATCAAAGAAATCAAGATCCGCTTGTATTTTCAATTACAGATCTATGATGGAGAAGCCTAATAAAAAATAAGGTATGGATCAGATCAACCTATAGCCAATGAAACCATTGGATTTCATGGAAGTCCAAGCAACTTGTAGAGATCAGAGTTGCAGAGTTTCATGGAGCACATATCTTCTCTTTCTTCCTATGAGCAAATAAGAGGTCACCACCTCAACTCCCTACTGATATAGCATGAAATTCCTTGTAATGTTTCTATTATTTCTACTTTCATTATAAAATCTATATAAACAGGTCAAACCCTTGATTTGAAGAGTTGGCTCTAGAGTGTTTTCTTGTCATATTCTTGTAAATTTTATGAGAAATCAATAGGAGTATTACTTATACGTTTACCTCAAGATTTTGTCTTTATTTTCTTGTTATTTTAATCTATGAATTCATTTCTGCTACTGCTATTATGATTAGTCAATTTTATTGATATTGGATTGTTGACTTAGGGTAAATTGGAATACTTCATGTTTAAACAAATGCTATAGAGAGATTATTTTTCTATTAGTCTGGATGTTGATCTAATTTTGCTATTTGGATTATTAACATTTTGGATTTTTGAAATAGTTCTTTGAGTATTTTTTGGTTTTGTAAATATGAATATTATTTGTTTTGAATGTTAGTTACAAGTGTGGCATACTAGAAATGTGATCTATCAGAGTGTTCTTTATAGTTTTCAATGATGTTAGCTTTATCTGGTCATTACTCATTCAATTTTTTCTAATCCTTACCCCATTTCTATCCCTATAATTATACTTTAAACCGAGCTTAATCGAATCAAAACATAATTAGTTGACAAGGTATATGAACCTACTATGGAGTTTGGATTGAATTAATCTTTGATCCATCCAATATCGAGGTTTGAATGGTGATTAATAGGTGTGCGCCTTCCAGAATATCATAGATTCATTTTCATAGTTCAATGTTTCCTTGATGTCAATTCAAACCCTAAAAAGGCCCATGCAAATCCTGTTTTGGTGATAAAATATAGGTGGACTAAGGGCAAGTTGAATTTTATGAACAAGGTGATGTATGTTGTGAAAGGGAAAGTTATGCTTCTATTTATGTGAATATAAAATATTGAAGCAACATTTGAGAGAGACTACTCTTGACTTCTCCTCATATGGAGTCATAACAAAAGTACTTTTTGAATATGTGTATGAGTATCTAATATTGGTAGTGATGACTGTAGTCTATCCTAAGGAGATTCTTGTGCACATGCTTTTTCCTCAATAGATTTCTAGATGATGTGGGGGATTTAGACAAGTCTTCGTCAGGCATAGAGGGCCACTAAAGCATCTCTTATGGGGCGAAGATATTATTATTACTAATATCTTCTCTCCTTGGCTACTCAATTTATATTATGAGGGGTTGTTGAAAGTGTAATATGACTTATGTCCAGGGACAACATTGTATGATGCAATCTTGTATAAACCTATAAGCAATCATCATACAAACTATATATTTTTAGCATGTAAGACTTATCATCCATGGATAAACTTATCATGGTTAAAACCATATTATAAATTGTAATTAGTACTTGTGTTATGTCATATTAGGTTAGGTTAACTTATGTAATTATCATTTTGAGGTTAGTATGCATACCCCCACCACTCCATCCATTGTATCAAAATGTTGTGAAATTTTTCTATGAATAATATAGTCATTATTTATGGTGCCTATGGGTGCCCACTATATATTTCTCTCTTATGTCCTTTTTATATGATTTCTATATCAAATTTGAGTGGATGGGTTACTTCTATTGATTTATGAAAATAGGTATGAAATCCCACACATCACTGCTCAAATAATAAATATTACTAAAATATTTAAGACAAAAAAATCCTTACACCTACAAGCTAGACATGGAGTAAAATTTTCTAGACACCCTTGTTCAATTATATTCACTATAATGACCATAAATTTCCCCCTAATATTAATGCTATATTTTGTGTCTTAAAAGGATGTTTGTATGTATAACATAATTCATGGAATTCCATTATGTAGGTGTCCCTCATCTCATCATATTAAACCAAAAACTAGGAAGATAATTTTTGGACATGATCATATATATAGAACACAACAATTTATGTGATTTTTTTTTGATCAAGTAAAGAAAAATTTTAGGTAATATAATCTAACTTGCCCCAAGTTTATTCCACCCCTATCATGAGGACCCTTTATAATGCAATATGAAAAGAAATACATTTATATCTAGGATTATAATGTTTATAGTATACTTGTCGTATATATAAGGTTCCCTTTTCACCATCAAGTAATATAATAATAGAGGGTCTTTTGAAAGGATAATGTTGATCCTCAATAACTTTAAATATCACAAAAGGTAGTATAACTGAATACAACAAGGGACCTTACTCCATAATAAAATAGTATGCAAATATAGAAACTAATAAGAGAAGAAGATAGTCTATAGTTTAGAGTTGAATGCAAAATATGTTAATATATAAATTATTAGTTTTAGTGAAGGGATATGAGAGTATGGATATGAACTAGGACAAACATGTGTCCCTTTTTTTTAGGAGAAAGTAATAGATATTATAGATCTCTATGATTGAGGGAGAGGAGGTCCACTTCATGACACATAGGAGAGTGTATGATAAAAATATATATGTCATATGGGATTGAAATTATAGAAGTGATAATTTATAGTAGAAGTGGATATATAATGATATATATAATTATACTTGTATGGAGCACTACAAATGATATTTTAGAGTGGGCTTCACTTTATTTAATATCTTTCAGGATGTAGGATGGGGAAAGGGTTGGATGGTTATCATTTAGGGTTAGGATAACATGGTAGACACTTATTTGGTTGTAGTATGGATGGATCTAATGATACTTTCTATGTACAAAGAGATATAGATAATCAAAGCTAAAATTCACCATTATCCTTTGTGTATGCTTAATTTATTTTAACTAGTAAGTGCAGATGATCAAATGCTAGAAAGACCTTATTTGTTGATACCTTGACATTAGTGTTTATTTTTATATTTCTTTAGATGTCAACATTATTTTACTAGCTTTTGAATTTTACCAGGTGGAGGTATACCTATATATGTATTTAATATGGTTATTATGTGGAAGTGAGTTCATGAAATATAGTGAGGTAATGCTAATGGGATGTGATGTTGAAGCATCTAGCTCATACAAGTGAAACTCTAACATGGAAAAGGTATAAGGGGTTTTAAAGAGAGGCATGCAAAGTAAAAGTTATGTTGGATGACCTAGATGGTTCAATTGAGATGATATTTCCAATACATAAGGATGAATATGGGGATGAGATGAAGTTAAAATATGAGAGGTTGGAGATATATATTCCTAGTACTACATTATATATGTGTGTACATACACACACATATGTATGTATGTATGTTTTCATATGTATATATGTGTATATGGGGGATATCTTGGTTCTTTTATTTTTCTATATATTATTTTATCTCTTTATTTCTATGCATATTTTTCTCTTTAATTATGATAAATTAATTATAGATACTATGAAAAATACCATAACTTTCAATTAAGTGAATTGACTAGTATCAAAATAATAGAAATATTCTTTATATTTGATTTTATCAATGAATATTTTTCTTTCATTATTTTATTTTTATTTAGGATAATTTTCTTGTGAATATCCATTCCCAACCCTTTGTATATTTTTCAAAACCACTATAAGAGGTTTGGAGTTACTTGGAAATGTTACCAGTTCATATAAAAGGTTAATACCATTGAAAATATCTATTACCATCCATCAATATTAGGTTTTTAGCTACTACTATTGTAATTGTGTCACATAATGTTACCAAACTTTAATCATTTTTTTTATGAAAATAGATAACCCATGGAAGTAATAAACATTTGTTAAAAGTTATTTTTCTATAAATATATAATGTGTAAGGCATGTGATGGCAAATGTTCCATAAATTGTAGCATGGATTTTGTATATTTTGAAATTTTCTTCATTATTATATAGATGTCCCATATTTTCAAGTAAGAAAAAACTTTACAAGTTCATATTAGAGTTAGATAATTCTATATTATATCACAATAAGTATGGAAATACAATTTTATAAGTGGTTTTATCAATAGATAAAAGTATTGAATCAATGATGAGTAAACAACACTTGGTAAGTGATCTTATTCTAAAATATCCTTAGACTTTGTTCTAATAAATATTAATATATGGAACAATATGCAATAATAAAATTAAAGTGAATATGGTATGCTACTTGGGTCACACCCATAGGGCTAGGGACCAAGATACCCTAATGGGATTATGCAAAAATGAGAAATATGATATATTTGGTAGGATAAAACTCCAAATTAATGCTATCAAGAGATTGTACTATAAAAGCATTGGAGATGGTATCATTTAGAATGATGTAATGTTTATGGTAGATTTTATAAAAAATATTTTATTTCACAACTAAGAATTTGTATGATATTTTTATTATTATTGAATAAGACATTAGAAAATTGAATAGGAATTGTTTGCATTTAGTCGATGCATTAAAGTGATGAATAGGACTTGAAAATCTTTATCAATGAATAGAAATCACATCTTTGGATGAAGACTTAGGATATGATGTATGATGAAAATCTCTAGTATGATGATATTTAGGGGTGTAGGTTCTACCATGTATGGGGTTTTGAGAACTTATTAAATAAAATATGGGTATGTGAATGATAGGAGAGAGGATTTGGGCTTATCATATATAAAGTGATTCATGAATTTGATTTTAGATATATATAAATGATTAAAAAACATTACATAAATCGCAAAAACCATTTGAATTAGAAGCAAATGTAGACTATAATATTTGAATCTTTAAATCCATATTTTGAATATTTGAACTATTCTTTGAATAAATTACTAATATCATCAGTATCATCACATTTGTCATTAGAGGATAATACTTTTTACAATTTTTTTGTGAGCAACACTAGCTTATAACTCATGTATTTTTCTTTAGTCTTCAATGTAGTGCTTGGGTATAGGTATACTAATTATTTCATAAAATTTTCTTTTGTATTCATATTAACCTTTTTCTTTTATTATTAAGAACTCCATATAGTTATTATCATCAACAAGTTTTAGATAAGTATATATTCTTTTCTTTGGTGCTTTAGGAGGTTATTGATTAACTACTATAGGAGGTATTTTATTAGTATTGTCATTTATATATTTTGACTGGATAGCCCATGCCCATATAAATAACACTATATGGAATTTTATCTTTGATGTATGTTACTTTGGGATTGGTACACTATAGAGACATTATTAACTTTTACAAGGTTTTATGGGCACATTGATGATCAATAAAAAGGGTTCTAAGTGACATGAAGCATTTTATTAGATAGATATTGAGAAATATGACTACTAAATATATAATTGGAAATAAAGGATCCATATATCTATATATTTTTATTTTATAGACATGAAATCAATGTTGTATCGAAACAAGAAAATACATATGAATTTCTTGAATTATCTATAATTGTTAGAATCATGTTTGATAGTTTCATACCAAAATGAAAATCTACCTTATTTATACCATTTAGATATAGATATATCTTCAATAAAATGTAAAGGAGAAATATTTCTTATGGGTATTCATTTCTTGTATTGTTCCATACTCATTAGTAACACCCCATCAAAAACATATTGAGCTACTTGTTGTTATTGTCTTTGTTTCATTTTAGCTTTCCTTATAATGTAAATAGGCTAGTTTTCTTTTTGTCTATTAGAATTGAGAGTATTTATATTATTAATAAGCTTGATATATATCACCATCTCCATTAGTGCCTCTATTACTATTCTAAGAATTTGGTTTGAATGTGTTGTTAGAGATAGAGTATATTACATCATTTGGGTCATGTAAATGTACCTTCCTAGGTACATACTTAGGACATTATATTACTTTAGGGGGAATTTATCTAGTTACTTTATGCAATGTAATAAATGTACAAGTGTCAATGTGCAAGTTGTATATGTGCAAGGTATCCCTTGTATAGCTAGGTAGAGTGTTGGCCAAGGAACCTATCTTCCTGTATAAAAAGGGTCTCATTATAACAAGCTTGTAACAAGCTCATAGCATATTTTTAATTAGTAGCATAGTGATGTGTAGATCACCATATATTGGTGATGGGTGTAATGTAGTCCAACAAATTTATTCATAGAGTGTATATTTCCTCCATAGATACATTGTATTCATTTTTGTCATTTCTATTTATAGCATATTTCAGTCATCTCATAGATTTACTTTCTTTCATATTATTTTGCATCTTGTGATTGCTATCTCCCATTGCATACTGCATCAAAAACTAACAGTGGTATCAAATCCATGGTAGATCTAGCCATAGTATATCAATAGGATAACCACCATTATCATTGATCCTAAGTTTTTTGTCGACCTAATGTGCCTTTGGACTAGTCATTGTCAAAAAAATTTAGAAGAGTCTAGGTGGTAGAATTAGGGAGAGCCATAAGTGAGGACTAAAATAAATATCAGTTCCAGAAATACTAATATTATATTTGGCTAGAGTATTTCCATAGAGTTACACAAAAAAAATCGTGAAGACTAAGACTCAGCATTCAATCCACTAGATCAAAAAATAAACTAGTGAAGATAATTCAAGATATCTATATTTTTTTAACTATTATCCAATATTTCTTTTGTTGCAAAAAATTAATTCTTAGATAATTGGGACACCTCCTACAACAAAAATATAGGAGATCTCAACTTTTTTACCCAAATGCTAGTGTGCCTTCATAGTGTAGAGATTAGTTCCTTATGCAATAAGAGAATACTATGGAAGAAGACTCCTAGAGAAGATTCATGGTGAGATTGGAGATCTCCATTGCTAGATTGAGAACTTCACAAAAGAATAAAAGGCCATTGAAGCCTTGTTCCAAAAGAAAATTCCACAGAAGCCTTGATCCTAAAGAAAAGGCCACATAAGGCTTGATATTAAAGAAAAGGCCACAAAAGCCTTGATACTGAATAAAATGCCATAGAGGACTTTATCCTGAAGAAGACTCCAAAAGAGAGTATCTGATTCATAAGAAGATTTATATTTTAGTATTAATACTTTGTTGTAGGGAAAGAAGATTCAATGATTTGGGAAAATTCCTACAAGAAAGTTAGGAAGAGTATCTTCTTCAGAATCAATCCAACACTTGAAGCAAAATTAAAGGTAAAGATATTAGGAAAATATCTCATTGAAGAAACTTCCATTATTGGAAGAAATAAGGACTAAGGAGATTCCTCCTCAAATCCATAAGTAGTAGAATCAAAGATCTAGAAGAAGATCTCACCACCAACACTTCCAAAAGTAGAAGGTTGAAGGATATATCTCAAGGAATATCATAAAAAGATGCAAGATCAAAGACCTTGAAGAGGTCTCAATGAGCATCTAGTAAAAGACTTGGAGAGACTTATTGAATAAATTATCAAAGGATTTTTGAGGAGAAATCATTGGATAAATTCACTACAAAAGATAATGAAATATTTGGTACAATTATTGCCATCCAAAAACAAGCCCAAAAGAAGAAGAAAAAATTGGCAAGGAGTGCAAAAATCTTAGAAGACTGCAAGACGTTAAAAATCTTGAGAAGAAGATCTTACTTGAAGTCAAAATTTGACAAGAAGACTTAAATATAGAAGAATCCTACCAAATTCGAGATATTTGAATACTACCTCTCACAGTAATAAGACACCATTTTATATACAAATACTTCTCCAAATCTATAACAAAAGGATAAGATTGCTTGAAGGATTAAATCACCAAAACCTAGGTTCACAAAAGAAATTTTGAGACCATTTTTTGGTGAAAAAGAAACTAAGCAGTGAGATCCTACTCAAAGCTAAAACTTGGTGATCTTAGACACCAAGCTCTAAATCCTCTACAAAAACTTTCAAAAAGGTAAGCAACATTGGTGCAAGTAGATTCATTAATTGGATTACTTCTCAATTTTTTTAAAGCACCTTATATTGGATTAGAGTTGTAAAAGAGGAAAATTGAATTACATTTTTTAAAATTGCAAAAAGGAAAAGTTCCTTTTAAGTTTCATTTGCACATTAGCTTTGGATTTTATTAGATTACAAAATTACAACTATCTATCAACTACCAAATATTTCTCTGGAAAGAAAAAGAAGACTAGTTCCTACAACTTTGTTTGTAGTGAAATTGCAGAATAATTATTGAAGATTCATTTTAGATTATTTGTGATTAGTTATAGTAAATTGATTAACTACACTTATAATTTATTTTGAGAGTTTATTGGAGTGATAACATGATATTTTTAGTGCATTAAAAGTTAAATATTAGTGGGTTCATTTTAACTACTATATTACTCTAAAAAATCTTAGTGTTTGTGTTCTTGAGAAGGGCACAAAATCAGATTAGCATCAAGTGTCTAAAGACACCATTGGTGCACCAAAATTTGCAACTTTAGTGGCCAAATTAAGCCACCAAAATCAACTCAATCCTTCATTTTTTGGAGAATAAAATAGCCATAGAAAATTAACAAGGATTACCTAAAATCGAGACTTGGTGAGTCTCATATTAAAATAACTATAAGTGTTATATTGCAAAAAGAAAAGTGGTTATAATTTGGGTTCATAAAACCATAAAAAAATGAGAGTTTCATATCTAGAAGAACATCTCAAAAATCTGCAATAAAATAAGGAAATCAAGAGTTAAAAAAGGGTGTTTTATATCCCAAAATTATTACATATTGTTGCACCATTCTAAACTATTTTATGTAGGTGATAAGGCAGAGTTTGAGGTGCCACAAAGGCATATTATACAAGGTTAAAATAGTTGTATACTAGAACACTTCGATCATAGAAAAGGAACCTCTCAAAAGTCTCACATCTTCTCCATTTTTGATAGCTAAACCTGCAAACCTTCAAGAGAAAACACAAGGAAAGAACAACATCATATTTGAGAGCAATATTATCTACAAAGAATGAAATACATAATAGATTCAAAAAAGGATAAAATAAGGCATAAAAACCAATGTGGAAAGGATGATAAAATCAACATGTTGAAGGTATAAATAACAGGTGATAAATTCAAGGTTTCAAGCTTAGAGAAAAAAATCCACCAATAGGAGCACCAAGATCAGCTATAGAACCATCATTGGAAGCTCCATAGAATCAAAGTACATCACAACTAGCATCATCCAATGTCCTCATCGAAGCACCTACAAAAGAAAAAAGTTTCTTTCTCTCCAAGAAATGTAGCAAGAAAAATAATAAGCATACAAAAGGGAATAGGAGGTATATCATTCATATTGGAGTGTTATAACAAAGAGTTACATGTAAAGTGCCACTTGGCACAAACATCCTAAGGCACCATATTCATTCATAACATCCAAAAAATAAATTATTACTTCAAGTGCTCAACCAAGGGAAGTTATAAAGAATAAAGAAGAGGTTACATTCATATGAGCACCACTTGTCCAAATTTGGAAGATTCTGGGAGCACCCATCTTGGAGAGGAAGTCAAGTGCTCACCAAAAATGTTGTAACATCTCATACATTACATACAGAAGCAATACAAGTGCTTAGTAACTCCCATCTACTCCTCAAATACCTATGAAGTGTAACTACCATGCCACTTGTCATATTTGCAAATATTTTTACTCTATTAAAGGGTTCAATGACCAAGGAAGTTAGAAGCATGCATATCCACTCAAAGCACTTCATACATGATTGAATTGTAGCATGGAGAAAAGTGAAAGAGCATTTATGTTGGCAATTTTGGGTACCTTGGGTGCATTGCCTTTGCTCAAGTGTATAAGTTGTCATTGATGTCAAGAAGCTTTTGAAGGAATTTGATTTGATGTAAAATAATTTGTTTTGATGAAGGTTTCGGCATGACAGGTTCGAAAGAAAGCAAGTTAGAAAAATGTCGTGATATCGCGACATGTCGCATTTCGACTTAAGCGGGAGAAAGAACTTTAGAAAAGTGTCACGATATCGCGACATGTCGCGATTTCACGACTCAAAGAGGAGAGAGAATGTTCGGAGTCAGAAATGTCATGATTTCGTGACATAATGCAGGAGAGAGAGTCTGAAAAAAAAAGTGTCATGATTTCGTGACATATTGCAAGAGAGAGAGTCCGAAAGAAAAAGTGTCACGATTTCAAGACATAATGCAGGAGAGAGAGTCTGAAAGAAAAAATCATGATTTCGTGACATAATGCAGGAGAGAGAGTCCAGGAGAAAAAGTGTCGTGATATCGTGACATGTCGGGTTTTCGTGACCCGAAGAAAAGAAAAGCGCTAAGGAGGAAAAGTGTCACGATTTCGTGACAAGTCAGAAGACAAAGTGGAAGCAAGATAAAGTGTCACGATTTCATGACATGCTACAGATGAAAATGTTCCAAGTAAGAACTGTCATGATTTCATGACATAAAGCAAAGGGAAGAGTCTGAAATGAGAAGCGTCACGATTTTGTGACAGGTTGCAAAGAAGACGTACGAAAGCTGGAAGTGTCGTGATTTCATGACAGATTGCAAAGAAGATGTACGAAAGATGAAAGTGTCATGATTTCACAATAGGTTGAAGAGAAAGCAAATAGATACAGAAAATGTCACGATTTCATGACAGATCGATATGGCAGTGTTTGGTTGGAGAAAGTGTTGTGATTTCATGATAGAAAAACAAAGCAGGTCTTCAACAGGAGAAGTGTCATGATTTCACGACAAGAAGTAGGGAAGCTATGAAGATAGAAGTGTCACGATTTCAGAAGTGAAATCTAAAGTGTCACGATTTCATGACAAAAGCAGAAAGGAGGTCGACGAAGGGAGAAGTGTCGTGATATCGTGACAAAAGCAAAGTTGATGCTGACTAAGTCAGAAGTGTCGCGATATCATGACAAGAGCTTAGTTGAAGTCGACAAAGGCTAAAATGTCACGATATCATGACAAAATCCAAAAGACAGTATACGGTTGCAAAAGTGTCACGATATCGCGACATGTTGTAGTTTCACGATAGAAGCTACAGAAGAGTTGCAGAGGCAGTGAAGCCGACAAAGTTAAATTTGGGTCGACGAAGATTAGGGTTTGCAGTTGACGTAGTTTAGGGTTTGCAACCGATGTAGTTTAGGGTTGTGTAGCCAACTAAGATCAAGGTTTTGATCTTGAAAGTGTTAGTATAAAAGGAGGGTTGTTTGGAGAGTTGAGTGTGATTCGAATGCGTCGTTGAAGTGCAAAATTTATAGATAGTGCACAGAGCAAGAAGTTCGATCGTTGTGAGCAGAGTGCAAATTCGATTGTAGTGTGCAGAGTGCATTTCGTCGAATCATTCTGAGTGGGAAAGATCAAAAAGGAAGAAGAGTGTGCATAGACAGTGCAAGGGTTGAAGTTCGACCAAGTGCGGGAGTGTTTGTGCAGAGAGAGAAGAGGGCATAGAGAGTAGACAGGCAAAGACGAATGAGGACATTTGTGCTAGACCAAAGGACTGTGTTTGGTGCAGATCAGAGAAAGAGAACGAGGACATTTGTGCTAAACCGAAGGACTATGTTTAGTGCAAATTCGAGGACCAGCTTTGGAGGTGAAAGAGTTGAGGACAGAGGTCTCCAGCCAGAGCAGGGAGGACAGGTGTCTTCTATGGATAGAGTTCCATTTGCTAAGGGCAGCGGAGGCAGAGGTCTTCTAGAGGATCACCAGCCAGAGTAGAGCTAGGGGATTGGTGTCTCCTGTGGGTTGGTAACCACGAACTCGAGATTAGGGGATTGGTGTCTCCTTTGGGTTGGTGCCCATAAACATTGTAATCGAGAAAGGTATTCCCAAATTTGGATTGATAAAATTTAGTGAAATATTTTATCCGTGGACGTAGCCTAGCCATTCTGGGTGAACCACGTTAAGATTGTTGTCTCTTTGTGGATGTTTTTATGCATTGCTTTGATATTGCTGTGGGTATATCGCTTTACTATTTTGTAATATAAAGGAAAAAGTAAAAAGAGGTCTTATACTGTTCACCCCCCTCTCAGTATAAGCTTGTGTTCTTCAATTGGTATCAGAGCGGGTGCCTTCGAAAAGTTTAACAGCTTGAAGGAAAAGCTAGTAAAGAACACAATGGATTATTCAAGTGGCAATGCAACACCTATTCTTGATGGGTCAGATTTTGGTCTTTGGAGTGCAAGGATGAAGGTTCATCTAATGGCACTTGGTAATGAGGTATGGGAAGTAATTGAAGATGAGTACACTATTCCTGTACATGGTCCAAATACTAAAGAAGAAAGGCTCCTACATCACAGCAATTCAAAAGCAATGAATGCAATCCCGAAAGGCTTACAGAAAGCAGATCTCACCAAAGTGATTCACTACAAGACATCCTAGTGAAATGTGGAAACAAATGTCAGGTGGTTCATACAGGTGATACAAATGTCGGAAAGGCCAAGTTGAGACACTTCAAAGGTATGTTTGAACAACTCAAGATGAATGATGATGAAAATATTAGTGACTATATGCTTCGTATGGATGAGGTTGTTAACTCCATGAAAGACTTAGGTCTTGAGCTTGCTGAAAATGATGTTTGTGATAAGATTTTAAGATCTCTTCCTAATAGATTTAGTGAAAATATTTCTGCTATTGAGGAAGCTAAAGATTTGGATAAGTTGAAAAAGGATGAGCTCCATAGTATACTTGCAGCATTTGAGTTGAGAACTCAAGTGAAGGTTGACGTCAAGAAAGAGGCAGCTTTCAAGGCTACCAAGAAATCCAAGGGTAAACAACTTCAAGAGAGTGATGAGTCTTCTAGTGATGAAGAGGCATATTACAACAAGAAAGGCAAATTCTCTAGAAAGCACAAAAATGTGAAAAATATAAGATGTTTCAATTGTGGAAAGTTTGGTCATTATGCTACAGACTGTACTATTCCCAAGGATGAAAGTGATGAAGATAAACAGGATTCAAAGAGCAAGGATTCTGAAAAGCACAAGCATCACAGAAAGAACAAAGATGAGCACAACAATCAAGGAAAGAGGTATTCTCACAAGCACAAGAAGAGTTTTTACCTAGACAAAGCAAGTAAGTGCTCTAGTAGTGATAGTGAAAGTTCGTCAAGTGATAATGAAAATGAGATGTTGTTCATATCAAAAAAGGAGGAAGAACCAAAACATAGATTCATTATCATGAAATGTCTTAGATGTGGAAATTTTGGTCACCTTGAGGATGATTGTACAAATAATGATTTGGTTTCTAGTATGTATGAGGATGCTTCAGAAAACTATAAGGAAGATGCGTGTATGGTTTTTGAAAAAGGTAGCACCTCTAGTGATAAGAAATCTGAAAAAGGCTTCGATGATTCAGAAAGCAAACAAATAAAGGATCTTGAAAGTGAACTTACTAACGCTCTTAGTGTTTTGAAAAAGGAAAGAAAGAAGAATGCTAGACTCAAGGATAAGTTAGATGAATGTTGTATGGAGAGAGATGATCTTATAGAAAGTCTTGACTTCTCTATGGCTAAGACACAAGAACTCAAGGATGAGTTAGAGTCTAAGGTTCTTGAGTATAGTGAGTTAGAACAGAAAATGGCTTCTTTGAAAGAGGAAACTAAAGAGTACAAGGATAAGCTTTACGAGGTTTCAAGATAGCTCCAAAAAGGTTAAGTCACTCATCAAAGGTCAAAGAAAGACAACGGATAAAACAGGCCTTGGTTTTGTTAAGCCACACAAGGAACAAGCTGGAGAGTCTAGTAAGAGACTCCAAAAGGAAGAGAGTTCTGATGAGGAAAGTATTTCAGATCATGAGTCCTTGAATGACAGATGCGCAGAAACAGAAAACAAAATTTAGAATGAGAAGAAGTTTTCATGACCCAAGAGGTCGAATAAAGGAAAATTTCACGGTAGATGTTTTGCGTGTTATAGGTTTGGTCACATGGCTGCACATTGCATGGCTCAAGTGAAGAAGGTAAACGGCAATTTCAGAAGCGCTAGTTTCTTTCAAGGGTATTGCTACTCTTGTCAACAGTTTGGGCACAAGGAAGTCTATTGCAAGGTTAATTACAGGAACAGGTTTGATCAAAACAGGTTTGGTCGAACAGGTTAGTCAGAAAGGGATTCAAAGAACAGGTATGCCTAAAAGAAATAACATTGTTACTTGTTATAAGTGTAACAATGAAGGTCACACAGATAGACAGTGTAGAGCTGAACTTCCAAGGTACAAGAACAGGAACAGTGGTATGAACAGGTCCAAGGATCAAGGCATGGATAAGAACAAGAATGTGAACAGTGACAGGAACAGGAACAAGAATACGGGCAAAGAGTTCAAGAGAAGGCCCGGCAAGGAAGTGATAGACGTTGATGATGATCAGTGCCTAATGGGAGTTTTACTCCCACCCTAGAATTAATCACCTCATCAGGAGGTGGGGGAGGGACTAAGCTAAGAGGCTCATTCTTAGTCCCGAGCCCCAAAGGTGACCCTTTGCCATTGATGACAAAGGGGGAGAGATATGAGTAAGGGGGAGAGCTTCAAGTGAAGAGGAAAGCTTCAAGTCGGGGGGAGCAAAACTTCAAAGGAAGATTCTTAGTTGTGGGCATGGTTTCTCAGTTGTTAGCACAATTGGTTTCAATTTTGGCTCTTGAGACGTGTTTTCAATAAAGGTTTGCCATCAATGACAAAGGGGGAGATTGTTGGCAATTTTGGGTACCTTGGGTGCATTGCCTTTGCTCAAGTGTATAAGTTGTCATTGATGTCAAGAAGCTTTTGAAGGAATTTGATTTGATGTAAAATAATTTGTTTTGATGAAGGTTTCGACATGACAGGTTTGAAAGAAAGCAAGTTAGAAAATGTCGAATATCGACATTTTTTTACTTAGGAGAAAAAGCTTTTTAGAAAAGTGTCGCGATATCGCGACATGTCGCAGTTTCGCGACTCAAAGAGGAGAGAGAATGTTTGGAGTCAAAAATGTCACGATTTCACGACATATTGCAAGGAAGGTTGAACAAAAAAAGTGTCATGATTTCGTGACATGTTGCAGGAGAGAGTCCGAAAGAAAAAGTGTCACGATTTCGCGACATAATGCAGGAGAGAGTCCGAAAGAAAAAGTGTCACGATTTCGTGACATAATGTAGGAGAGAGAGTCCGAGAGAAAAAGTGTCGCGATATCGCGACATGTCGGGTTTTCATGACCCGAAGAAAAGAAAAGCGCTAAGGAGAAAAAGTGTCATGATTTCGCGACAAGTCAGAAGACAAAGTGGAAGCAAGATAAAGTGTCGTGATTTCATGACATGCTATGAAAATGTTCCAAGTAAGAACTGTCATGATTTCATGACATAAAGCAAAGGGAAGAGTCTGAAATGAGAAGCGTCGCGATTTCATGACAGGTTGCAAAGAAGACGTACGAAAGCTGAAAGTGTCGCGATTTCACGACAAATTCAAGAGCAAAGAGCAATAAGTGATTTCATGACATGTTCCATTTCAAGAGAAAAAGAAAGTGTCACGATTTTATGACATGAAGGAAAGTGTCACGAAAATTCGGAAGAGAAGTGTCGCGATTTCATGAGAAGATGGAGAAAGTGTCATGATTTCGTGAAAAAAACTAAAGTGTCATGATTTCATGACAAAAGGAAAGGAGGTCGACGAAGGGAGAAGTGTCGCGATATCATGACAAAAGCAAAGTTGATGCTGACAAGAAAGTGTCACGATATCGCGACAAGAGCTTAGTTGAAGTCGACAAAGGCTAAAATGTCAAGATATCATGACAAAAGCCAAAAGATAGTATACGGTTGCAAAAGTGTCGCGATATCATGACATGTAGTTTCACGGTAGAAGCTACAGAAGAGTTGTAGAGGCAGTGAAGCCGACAAAGTTAAATTTGGGCCGACGAAGATTAGGGTTTGCAATCGACGTAGTTTAGGGTTGTGCAGCCGACTAAGATCAAGGTTTTGATCTTGAAAGTGTTAGTATAAAAGGAGGGTTGTTTGGAGAGTTGAGTGTGATTCGAATGTGTCGTTGAAGTGCAAAATTTGTAGATAGTGCGCAGAGCAAGAAGTTCGATCACTGTGAGTAGAGTGTGAATTCGATTGTAGTGTGCAGAGTGCATTTCGTCGAATCATTCTGAGTGTGAAAGATCAAAAAGGAAGAAGAGTGCGTAGACAGTGCAAGGGTTGAAGTTCGACCAAGTGTGGGAGTGTTTGCACAGAGAGAGAAGAGGGCTTAGAGAGCAGACAAGCAAAGAGGAACGAGGACATTTGTGCCAGACCGAAGGACTATGTTTGGTGCAGATCAGAGAAAGAGAACGAGGACATTTGTGCTAAACCGAAGGACTATGTTTAGTGCAAATTTGAGGACCAGCTTTGGAGGTGAAAGAGTTGAGGACAGAGGTCTCCAACCAGAGTAGGGAGGACAGGTGTCTTCTGTGGATAGAGTTCCATTTGCTAAGGGCAGCAGAGGTAGAGGTCTTCTAGAGGATCACCAGCCAAAGCAGAGCTAGGGGATTGGTGTCTCCTATGGGTTGGTAACCACGAACTCGAGATTAGGGGATTGGTGTCTCCTTTGGGTTGGTGCCCATAAACATTGTAATCGGGAAAGGTATTCCCATAATTTGGATTGATAAAATTTAGTGAAAGATTTTATCCATGGACGTAGCCCAACCATTCTGGGTGAACCACGTTAAGATTGTTGTCTCTTTGTGGATGTTTTTATGCATTGCTTTGATATTGCTGTGGGTATATCGCTTTACTATTTTGTAATATAAAGGAAAAAGTAAAAAGTGGTCTTATATTGTTCACCCCCCCTCTCAGTATAAGCTTGTGTTCTTCAATTGGTATCAGAGCGGGTGCCTTCGAAAAGTTTAACAGCTTGAAGGAAAAGCTAGTAAAGAACACAATGGATTATTCAAGCGGCAATGCAGCACCTATTCTTGATGGGTCATATTTTGGTCTTTGGAGTGCAAGGATGAAGGTTCATCTAATGGCACTTGGTAATGAGGTATGGGAAGTAATTGAAGATGAGTACACTATTCCTGTACATGGTCCAAATACTAAAGAAGAAAGGCTCCTACATCACAACAATTCAAAAGCAATGAATGCAATCCTGAAAGGCTTATAGAAAGCAGATCTCACCAAAGTGATTCACTGCAAGACAGCCAGTGAAATGTGGAAACAATTGCAGGTGGTTCATACAGGTGATACAAATGTCAGAAAGGCCAAGTTGAGACACTTCAAAGGTATGTTTGAACAACTCAAGATGAATGATGATGAAAATATTAGTGACTATATGCTTCGTATGGATGAGGTTGTTAACTCCATGAAAGACTTAGGTCTTGAGCTTGCTGAAAATGATGTTTGTGATAAGATTTTAAGATCTCTTCCTAATAGATTTAGTGAAAATATTTCTGCTATTGAGGAAGCTAAAGATTTGGATAAGTTGAAAAAGGATGAGCTCCATAGTATACTTGCAGCATTTGAGTTGAGAACTCAAGTGAAGGTTGATGTCAAGAAAGAGGTAGCTTTCAAGGCTACCAAGAAATCCAAGGGTAAACAGACTTCAAGAGAGTGATGAGTCTTCTAGTGATGAAGAGGCATATTACAGCAAGAAAGGCAAATTCTCTAGAAAGCACAAAAGCGTGAAAAATATAAGATGTTTCAATTGTGGAAAGTTTGGTCATTATGCTACAGATTGTACTGTTCCCAAGGATGAAAGTGATGAAGATAAACAGGATTCTAAGAGCAAGGATTCTGAAAAGCACAAGCATCACGGAAAGAACAAATATGAGCACAACAATCAAGGAAAGAGGTATTCTCACAAGCACAAGAAGAGTTTTTACCTAGACAAAGCAAGTAAGTGCTCTAGTAGTGATAGTGAAAGTTCGTCAAGTGATAATGAAAATGAGATGTTGTTCATATCAGAAAAGGAGGAAGAACCGAAACATAGATTCATTATCATGAAATGTCTTAGATGTGGAAATTTTGGTCACCTTGAGGATGATTGTACAAATAATGATTTGGTTTCTAGTATGTATGAGGATGCTTCAGAAAACTATAAGGAAGATGCATGTATGGTTTTTGAAAAAGGTAGCACCTCTAGTGATAAGAAATCTGAAAAAGGCTTTGATGATTCTGAAAGCAAACAAATAAAGGATCTTGAAAGTGAACTTACTAACGCTCTTAGTGTTTTGAAAAAGGAAAGAAAGAAGAATGCTAGACTCAAGGATAAGTTAGATGAATGTTGTATGGAGAGAGATGATCTTATAGAAAGTCTTGACTTCTCTATGGCTAAGACACAAGAACTCAAGGATGAGTTAGAGTCTAAGGTTCTTGAGTATAGTGAGTTAGAACAGAAAATGGCTTCTTTGAAAGAGGAAACTAAAGAGTACAAGGATAAGCTTTACAGGTTTCAAGATAGCTCCAAAAAGGTTAAGTCACTCATCAAAGGTCAAAGAAAGACAACGGATAAAATAGGCCTTGGTTTTGTTAAGCCACACAAGGAACAAGTTGGAGAGTCTAGTAAGAGACTCCAAAAGGAAGAGAGTTCTGATGAGGAAAGTATTTCAGATCATGAGTCCTTGAATGACAGATGCGCAGAAATAGAAAACAAAATTTAGAATGAGAAGAAGAAGTTTTCAGGACCCAAGAGGTCGAATAAAGGAAAATTTCACGATAGATGTTTTGCGTGTCACAGGTTTGGTCACATGGCTGCACATTGCATGGCTCAAGTGAAGAAGGTAAACGGCAATTTCAGAAGCGCTAGTTTCTTTCAAGGGTATTGCTACTCTTGTCAACAGTTTGGGCACAAGGCAGTCTATTGCAAGGTTAATTACAAGAACAGGTTTGATCAAAACAGGTTTGACGAAATCAGGCGAACGGAGATTCAAAGAATAGGTATGCCTAAAAGAAATAACATTGTTACTTGTTATAAGTGTAACAATGAAGGTCACACAGCTAGACAGTGTAGAGCTGAACTTCCAAGGTACAGGAACAGGAACAGTGGTATGAACAGGTCCAAGGATCAAGGCATGGATAAGAACAGGAATGAGAATAGTGACAGGAACAGGAACAGGAATACGGGCAAAGAGTTCAAGAGAAGGCCCGACAAGGAAGTGATAGACGCTGATGATGATCAGTGCCTAATGGGAGTTTTACTCCCACCCCAGAATTAATCACCTCATCAGGAGGTGGGGGAGGGACTAAGCTAAGAGGCTCATTCTTAGTCCCGAGCCCCAAAGGTGACCCTTTGCCATTGATGACAAAGGGGGAGAGATATGAGTAAGGGGGAGAGCTTCAAGTGAAGAGGAAAGCTTCAAGTCAGGGGGAGCAAAACTTCAGAGGAAGATTCTTAGTTGTGGGCACAGTTTCTTAGTTGTTAGCACAGTTGGTTTCAGTTTTGGCTCTTGAGACGTGTTTTTAGTAAAGGTTTGCCATCAATGACAAAGGGGGAGATTGTTGGCAATTTTGGGTACCTTGGGTGCATTGCCTTTGCTCAAGTGTATAAGTTGTCATTGATGTCAAGAAGCTTTTGAAGGAATTTGATTTGATGTAAAATAATTTGTTTTGATGAAGGTTTCGGCATGACAGGTTCGAAAGAAAGCAAGTTAGAAAAGTGTCGCGATATCGCGACATGTCGCATTTTCGAGACGAGAAAAAGCTTTTAGAAAAGTGTCGCGATATCGTGACATGTCGCAGTTTCGCGACTCAAAGAGGAGAGAGAATGTTTGAGTCAGAAATGTCACGATTTCGTGACATAATGCAAGGAAGGTTGAACGAAAAAGGCCGATTTCGCGACATGTTGCAGGAGAGAGAGTCCGAAAGAAAAAGTGTCACGATTTCGTGACATAATGCAGGAGAGAGAGTCCAAAAGAAAAAGTGTCACGATTTCATGACATAATGTAGGAGAGAGAGTCCGGGAGAAAAAGTGTCATGATATCGCGACATGTCGGGTTTTCGTGACCCGAAGAAAAGAAAAGCGCTAAGGAAGAAAAGTGTCACGATTTCACGACAAGTCAGAAGACAAAGTGGAAGCAAGATAAAGTGTCACGATTTCGCGACATGCTGCAGATGAAAATGTTCCAAGTAAGAACTGTCACGATTTCATGACATGCAGCAAAGGGAAGAGTCTGAAATGAGAAGCGTCGCGATTTCGTGACAGGTTGCAAAGAAGTCGTACGGAAGCTGAAAGCGTCACGATTTCACGACAGGTTGCAAAGAAGACATACGAAAGCTGAAAGCGTCATGATTTCATGACAAATTGAAGAGAAAGCAAACAGATATAGAAAGTGTCATGATTTAGCGACAAATCGATATGGTAGCATTCGTTTGGAGAAAGTGTCACGATTTCTGACAGTAAACACAAAGTGAAGGCAAGGAGAGAAGTGTCACGATTTCACGACAAAAGAAGTTAGTGCGATGGAGAAAGTGTCACGATTTCACGACAGAAGTAGAAGGCGAGCCTTCTATAGGAGAAGTGTCACGATTTCATGACAAAAGCAAAGAGGAAGTCTATGAAGGAGAAGTGTCGCGATTTCGTGACAAAAGCAGAAAGGAGGTCGACGAAGGGAGAAATGTCGCGATATCGCGACAAACGCAAAGTTGATGCTGACTAAGTCAAAAGTGTCGCGATATCACGACAAGAGCTTAGTTGAAGTCGACAAAGGCTAAAATGTCGTGATATCGTGACAAAAGCCAAAAGACAGTATACGGTTGCAAAAGTGTCACGATATCGTGACATGTTGTAGTTTCACGACAGAAGCTACAGAAGAGTTGTAGAGGCAGTGAAGCCGACAAAGTTAAATTTGGGCCGACGAAGATTAGGGTTTGCAACCGACATAGTTTAGGGTTTGCAATCGACGTAGTTTAGGGTTGTGCAACCGACTAAGATCAAGGTTTTGATCTTGAAAGTGTTAGTATAAAAGGAGGGTTGTTTGGAGAGTTGAGGGTGATTCGAATGCGTCGTTGAAGTGCAAAATTTGTAGATAGTGCATAGAGCAAGAAGTTCGATCGCTGTGAGTAGAGTGCAAATTCGATTGTAGTGTGCAGAGTGCATTTCGTCGAATCATTCTGAGTGGGAAAGATCAAAAAGGAAGAAGAGTGTGCGCAGACAGTGCAAGGGTTGAAGTTCGACCAAGTGTGGGAGTGTTTGCGTAGAGAGAGAAGAGGGCGTAGAGAGCAGACAGGCAAAGACGAATGAGGACATTTGTGCCAGATCGAAGGACTGTGTTTGGTGCAGATCAGAGAAAGAGAACGAGGACATTTGTGCTAAACCGAAGGACTATGTTTAGTGCAAATTCGAGGACCAGCTTTGGAGGTGAAAGAGTTGAGGACAGAGGTCTCCAGCCAGAGCAAGGAGGACAGGTGTCTTCTGTGGATAGAGTTCCATTTGCTAAGGGCAGCGGAGGCAGAGGTCTTCTAGAGGATCACCAGCCAGAGCAGAGCTAGGGGATTGGTGTCTCCTGTGGGTTGGTAACCACGAACTCGAGATTAGGGGATTGGTGTCTCCTTTGGGTTGGTGCCCATAAACATTGTAATCGGGAAAGGTATTCCCAGAATTTGGATTGATAAAATTTAGTGAAATATTTTATCCGTGGACGTAGCCCAGCCATTCTAGGTGAACCACGTTAAGATTGTTGTCTCTTTGTGGATGTTTTTATGCATTGCTTTGATATTGCTGTGGGTATATCGCTTTACTATTTTGTAATATAAAGGAAAAAGTAAAAAGAGGTCTTATACTGTTCACCCCCCCTCTTAGTATAAGCTTGTGTTCTTAAATTTATACCTCTAGTCAAAAGGAGCCAAAATTCATAGAATTTGGGTGCCATTTTTCAAGCTCCAAAACCAAGAGAAATTCAAGGCTATCCATTGGTCAAAGTGTCTAAGGTAAAATAAATTAGAATTATTGTCATTCATGCCTAAGTACTACACCAAAAATTGTAGACATCAATGTTACAAGGTAATTTATAATTCCCATTATAGTTTGATTTCATTCTTGGGAGTTATAAGGATTATATACTAAGGTTGAAACTTAGAGAAATAAAACACATTGAAAGAAAAATTAAAAGGTAATTAAGATATCAAATTAATTAAATATTTACAATATTAAATATTGTAGTAATAAGGGTTTCTACTAGAAAAAATAAATTAATAATATTTTCAAATATTATTGTGTTCTAATTTTCTATATTTGGGAGCTATAAGGGTTACAACACCAAATTAGGTTATCGAAAATTAGAAACACTAAAATCAAATCCTAAGGTATATTAAAAGAGGTTATTAAGGTTTTTTGCTAAGGTTGGAATTTTATAATATTCTTGTCTTAAAATTTCACAAAAGAGACAAAATAAATCCAACATTAAAACCTATTCAAAATTGGAAAAGTGATTAGTTCAATAGGAGTAATAAGGTGTTAGAAAAGCTGATTTTGATATTTAGAAAACTTTACAAAATCAACCGAAAATTGAACTACATTTTACAAAAGCACTATAAAATATTCTAAAATCACTAGGGATTCATAAGGCATTCTACAAAACTTGATAATAATAGCATCTACCAAATATTATCAAGTTCTAAATCCATTGGGAAGATATAAGCTTTCTAAAAAACCTAAAATTTCATTAGGTATATATATACTCTCATTAATAGGGAGACATAAGGAAGTCTACAAACCTAAGGATTAATAAATATTTTATCAAATAAATCTTATATATTTCAATTAAGGATCATATATCCTAATACAGGGATTTATAAGTTAGATTACTAAGATTCTATTAAATTCAATTCTAAGGAGTAGCAAGAATCATTATTTTAAAGATCTATCATGGATGAAATTTTGATAAAAGCTTTAAATAATGAATAAATATTCCATGAAGTAGAATTCTACTCTTAAAACTTAATAGATACTTTAGAAGGATACAAGTACCTATCCACTAGTGATAAAGAAAATTCTCCTTGTTTCTTAAAGAAGCCAAAGAAGGTAACTTTACAACATTGAATTATTATCTTCATGAAATCCTCTTCACAACATGGTGGAACTCACAAAGATTGGTTATATTCTCATCAGAAGAGTTTTTGATGGTTTATCTATCATTAATATTGTTTGTAATTGTTGGGAACTGAATTACACCAAGTTTTACTTGATACTATGACTGTCTATCTTCCTACTTTTTGTTTAGGCTTGCACCCGATAGCTGCAGCTCAACACTCAACATTGGATGGACCAAAATAAGGGTTTCATATCCAACCTCTAGAGTAGGTTGGTTCCTTGTCAACTTAGCAGATTGTTGGCACAATTATGTTCAATTAGGGTTTGGAGTTTAGGGTAAGAAAAGGGTAAGGTTAGAGAGATGTAGATATCAGTGGATGGATAGGTTAACATCATTGTATCACCATAAAAAGATTCTAAAAAACCATACTAAAGATATACATACAGATCAATATTTATCACAAGATAGCTTGTTTCATATATTAAAGCATAACAAAGAAATTTTACAGTAAGCAATTCCAATACCCAGGAAATGATAATAGCAGAATTCACCAAAACCCAGATTTTACAAAAATGCACCTTCTAATAACAAAGAACAAAATTTAAAACATATTTCAATTACTCATAATAGCTAGTAATCCATGATTGGCACAAAATAACCATCTAAGTATTTACAGATATACAATAATGAAATCCGAAACTCTAACATCCAACACAGAAATGCAGCTTTGAGGGGAAGATCAATGTATTACTCCTTGCATTCAATCCTTTATAAATATTTACAGCAGTATGGATCTCTCTTTATAGTTTTCATATTACAATATTCAAGAAACAATACATTCAATCTTGTTATAACAACTTAGCAAAGAGTTTAGCTGGCATTAGCTGATTCATCCAAACTCCAAGAAATTTGTCAGAAGAACATCCGCCATGGCCGTTCGGGATCTCTGCAACTTGATGATAAACCAGAAGGATTGTAGTTCAAAAGCTTTCCGATCACGTGTTCTATCGATATTTCTTGATAGCAACTTGCCATCATCGATCTATAACCACTTCTGGTTAGATCTTATTGAAAATCTTTGACATTCATCTTCCGATTGCACGCCATGGTTCTGGTTCAAAAACCTTTTAAATAGTCAAAATTTGATAGGCCAACCTCCATCATTGATTCTCCTTTTTAGATGACTTAGATTAAGTCTGGCATGAGCTGAAAGCCATCCTGCTCATTTACTTAGCATCAGAATATTCAATATAGATTCGTAGCATCAAAACTTTGAATTTGCTCTAGAATCTTTTATCTTCCACCTTGTCTTCATTAATTTACACTTTTTCATCGCTGACGTCATCATATCCTCATGACTTTTACGTATTTTAGAGATAATGCATGTTTGGGCCTGGAGTCAAACACTTATATTATTCCACCCTTTCGCCCCATTGTTATTTCGAAAAAGATAGTCCTTGTTCATTTACCGGATCGCCAATATGCTCTTTTTCACTGCTGATGTCACCATATCCTTGTGACTTTTGTGGATTTCAAAACTTTCACCAATCCGTAGTGGGAAGCAAAAAAGATTATTCTAGAGCAGGAAGTAAAAAGGTCTTTTTGGTATTGAACATACGCCAAGAGTCAAATCCGCACTTCTTTGTTGCCGACGTCACCATTTCTTAGAAAATTTTATGGATTTTGAAACCCATCATTATTCCAGACCCAAAACTGGTTTTCTCGGATTATCATCATACCTTAAAAAATTGCATAACTCCCCAGCAGCCTCATACCCTTAGCATAGCTCTGGAGCGAAATAACAGTATTATCACTTAGTTAAAATTATAAAAAAATTTACTTAGTATGTGGCCATTTTGGGCCTACATTTTGGTGCCTCCCATGTGGATTTGCTCGCAAAGCCAATCGAATCCAGAGTCTTATCCATTGGGCCTTTGGAGTCAAGACAATGCTAACCTTTGAAAATGGAACATGTTCAATAAATGATTTCCATACAAACCCTACCCTATGCAAATGTAAATATTACTTAGAGGATAGAGGTTCATATAAAAACCATACCAAGTACATCATAAAACCTCCCATTTAAAACAGAGACTGTGCCTGCGATAGTAGTATCATTACTACCTTTTCAAACTATACAGAACTCCTATGCCTTTATATGGCTTTATTTCAAAGAATGTCCTCACACAAAAATTGTTGCTTTATAGGCTTCACACCTTTATTGCTTATTTCTGACAATTGTCAGGGTAAAAAACAAGAAGTACAAAAATGATGTATTTGTACAAAAAAAAATGGAAATGACTTTAGTGTGAGCCCCTCTTGGGCATGTGAGTGCTCAATATTATCCTTACTCTTCCACACATCCATAATATTCATCTTATTCTTCTTCTTCTTGCTCTTCCGGAGCCTGGACACTTTGATTATTTCCACCAGAGGTGTCCCCCAACAATTTGGTCATTTATTCCAAATACTGGAGGGTATGCCTCCAAACTTCATTGGAAGGGTTTGACATTTCTTTAAGCTACTTATAATGTATTGTAGCTCTCCAAAATACTTGTAATTAGCAACCCTCCATTTAGTCACCAAATATTACATCAAATATCTGAAATGGGTATAGTTCATAATCAATTTGGCAGCTTGTTCTTGTAATAGTGGTTCTACTAGTGAATCAATATCAACTTTATCTTGCAAAATATCTTTGATGTTCTGCTGAACTTATTCCGTAGATAACAAGTTGTGATATTCCTTCTAGATTCCTTTAAAACCAACATGAATCATCTCCTTATTTATGTAAATGATTTCTTTGACTCTTCTATCAATCTTGTTACATAACAACCAAGATTTCTATGCTGCTTTGTACTTTTTCAGCACTATCTTTGAAGCTATCCTGACTAGATTCCACTCTTTATTAGAAATTGGTTTAGAAGCGTTATCAAACCTACTACTAACAAAACAACCTATTTATTTTTCCAGAATCACCATAGATTGTAATTCCCCCATGATTCAATTTGTATCTACTTGAATGATGGAGAGCAGTTGGCTGACATCTTTCAGGTAGTCGATTATAAGTTGAAGACCAGAACATTTTCCTTGGATTTCAGAAAGCAACTCCTGCTTTATCCTTTTCAAATCGTCCTTGGAAAACCTTGAAGATTTTGCCTTCTCAACTTGAAGCTGATATTTTAGACTTTGAATTTCTCTGGTCTGCTTTTCATGCAACTTCTTCTGTTCTTCTAAATGATCTTTCAACTTACTAGCGTTTTGAAATTTTTCTTGCCAACCCTTCACTTCTTCTCTTCAAGCTTTTTCTACTTCATTTTTATCATTGAAATTATTTTTTAGTCTTTCAACCTGTTGTTCCAATTTATTCACCTTATCTTTGGCTATATCTATCTTCACACAAAAAGTTTCTAAGCGGGCCTTGGCCATCCCCAATTCATCCTCAGCATGTAATTGGTCAATATCTTCTATGATTTCTTTTGCTCTATAATCTTGAGCAGTCATCTCATTCTTAGGATTTCTTACCTGTGGAACTAAAGACCTTGAAATCCTCTGCCTGGTGATAGGATTAACATACATACTTTTCCTCATCACAGCCATCCAACTAGAGGGTTTATTGATATTTTCTACCCAGTAATCACTTATGCTTTGAGTGCTTGTCTTTTATTGGGGTATAGCTACAGACCTTGAAAAAATAGCCGTCAAAGGAGACAATGGCATAAAAAACATAAGGTTATACTGAACCTTTGTTGGTAGGGATGAAGACATTCTATCCACAACTTCTATTACAATGGTGGACTCTGTGAATACTATTATCGTTGATACAAGTAAATTAAGCGAAATAGAGACCAAACTGCTAGTGGATGGAATGGATGAATTTGGAACACAGTGTCCCATTGATGATGATAATGAAAGAGGTAAATATGTGGTAATGGTAGACATGGGAGTCAACACCTGAGAGGTTGAGAGTGGGTTTGGAAGAGGTTACGACAATACAGAACTGACTGGTACCTCCAAGGCTGCTGATAGATTGAGAGAAGAACTATAAAGTGGAGGAGGTAATTTTACCATATCTTGAACAAAAAGGGAGGGAAATCCTTCCAGGGATTCATGAAGATGAGAAGGAGAAGAGAGATTAGAAACCATACCTTTGCTTGTAGATGCAGGGTGTTCCTATTAACCTTCTATTGCCAACTGTTGTCCTTGGTCAACCAACCCTTCTATAGTAACAACATTTATTCCTCCAGTCATTCCTTCTACACATATTTTTTATTTCTTGGAGACCTCCCTCTCTTCTATATCTAAAGCCCTCTTAGTTCTTCTGTATACTATTTGATAAGTGGCTTTCTCTCCTTCAAAATTTTCCCCCTCTTTGCTTCCCTACTCAATCCTTGAAAGTAGGGACTGCTCTGCTATGGGTCATAGCTCAATTGAGACCACTGGGAAAAAATGTGGGGGTCTTACTTCAATTAGCGGAATATTGACCGCTAGTTCCTTAGAAAACTTCTCTACCTGATCAGAGATGGGTTTGGAAATCTTAGGTACTTTAGCAGTGGTTGAAGGAACCTCCCGTACCTCTATAGAATCCTCTGATGTGTTAGAGGAAGTAATGATTCAAAAACTTTCTGGGGCCCTTCACTTATCAAAACTATCTTCCTGACATCTTTCGGCCTCCAGGTTTCAAAATTTTTATTATAAATTCCAGAAAAATCCTTATCCATATTCATTCCAAACTTTGATTTGGGAAAAGGTTTTCCATTTTCAATCCTCATACGCCACCAATCCGTAATCTAATTTACCTTCCATGGCCCCTTTTCTATCGATTTTTCTCTTTGCGATATATCTTATTTAGAAAGAAGGTCCTTTAAATTGAAAGATTCAATTGTCACTTTATTAATAGTATCTTTGGTAAGCTGATGACTGATCTCATAGTTTGGATCAAAATCTACTACTTGTTCATAGAAATACAACCATGGAGGCAATTGAATCATATTTGAAACATTCCACTCCACAAGAGAAGTTTCATCATTATTCCTCCCCTGTTCAAAAATAGCCCTGGGTCTTCTTTCAAATTTATAGGCTTTGTCTCCATTGAGGGTTTTATTTCTTATAGTAAAAATACCGTCGGGATCATAACTCCACCTCTAAGGAATATAAAATAGACCTAATTTGTCAAGGTACTGCTCAATTAGTTGGCCCTGCCACTTTGATATAATAAAATTATTTTTAGGGCGGTAATTAATCAGAGACTTCTTCTTTCTTCCAGAATCGAAGTTTACATAAATGTACACTACTTGTATCAGATACTCTAGGGCAAATAGTCTTTCCATAACAAAGTGAGGTAAAAGGAAAGGTTTACCCACAAAACCATACAACCTAATTACGGTGCCCTCTGTTAGGAGATACCAATATCCCTCCTCAGCATATTCCTTCCTCAGAATCTGCTTAGCTAAAGCAGGTAACCTAGGGCACTCATTATACATTATTCTAAGAGTAGATTCCAAAAATTCCAAATTGAATCTGTAATGGGACACGCTACTTTTCAAAATATCTATCCAATAATAGAATGGTAAGGGTTCCCCATCACTGATCTTATCCCTAGTTGTAATCCATGGCATTCGATCTTTGATAGTTGCATAGAACATCCATACCAGACTCGATCAGTGCTTGAAACTGGGAGTACAAACACCCCTCTTCATTTTTATCATCTGCTCATGAATCCTTTGAGAAATAAAGGCCGACCAGTCAAAGAAAATTACTCTGATACCCTTTTCTCTTGCCCCCTTTTTGTACATTCTCTCGTCAGACATACAATAGGCCGCGATGATTTGCCAACCATGCACCATTTTGTCAGAGTCCAAACCCTCCATACAAGCCAACATAGAAAATAACTTTGGGTATGCAATTTCATCAATATGAATCGAGACTTCAGGCATCTCAGCTTCATTCCTTATCCTTATGAAATTAAGCCGAAGCCATTTTTCTAGTGCTTCTCTTTTTTTGTCTATAGCCATCATGTTATTGTAAGCCCTATCCAGCTCTGCTACGCTAAAATGTCTGGGTTTTGATGGTGGACCTACTCCTATGGCAAACAATTCATAACATGCCTCCCTTGTGATAGAAAATAGGGGAGTGCCCTCATGGGTTCTAACTGTCCTACTTTCAGGGTCATAGAACTAAATCATAGCAGAGACCAGTTTGGGATAGTGGTGTACAAAATCACAAATGTAAGAGAACAAAAAGGATTTCATGGCTATCATACCTCGTCATTGCATTGGCTTTCCTTCAAAATATGGAAATTCAAAATCGGTCCTGAGGCGAGTCCTCTCTACTCTTGCCATCACCGTGTTTGTGACTCGACTAGTGTGATGTGCATGCACCTGCAATATTATCGCTATCTTCATCGATTCAGTGGATGATTTCTTGGGCACCATTTCGATAGCAGCAAGCTTTGTTTCCCCAATTTTTTGTAGTAAATTCTTCCAAGTATGGTCGTACTTCTTCCACCTTTCTATAGATGCAAAGACCTCAAAGTGAATTTGGAAAATGCTTTTCATCACTCCCCCCTTCTAGAGCCCACGTATCTTTTGCCATTAATGCAGTTGATGCATGATATCTTTGTGGGCACACTTTCCAATTTGTTTTATTATTCAATTTGGTGGCACAAAGGTGGCACCCTATCTCCTCATTGGTCAAATTTTAAAATTGCATTGCCATCTCGTCACATCCCTTCGGCTACTCTTTGTTTCACACACAAGTTCGTTAGAATTGAATTCACAAGCAATATTTAGCCTCCACATGTAAACCTAAAACTTGTCGTTTGGTTTTGAATTGATTCCTCTTTGGCTTATTCCAAGCTTTGAGAGATTTTTGGATTAGTACCCTTTTCATCTTCCTTCAAATGGATCATATTGCAAAATCGTCCATCCAAATCTAATCACATGGATTTGAATGCGGAACGTCATTCTGGATAACTTTAGGTAGTACCGTATGCGGAATGGAACCTTAGCGCGCCCTTATCAACACTTAGTCATTTTTTGAAACAATTTTTTCTATTTTTTTTAGAACCCTTTTTGAAAATAACCAATTTACAAAGTGCAAAAAGAAAACAAGTACAAAGTGCAAAAAGGAAGGGAAATTTTTATGTACATATGTTACAATGAAATCACAGCTTACCTATAGTAAATATTGAGGTGGAAACAATTCATCAAAATTGGTTGAATGTTATAAAATAAATTAGATTCTTTAGCTTCCACTATTTCAAAAGGACCATCCTAGAAGGAATCAAATTTTTCATGCTTTCCCGACCTTGCTCTGTCCACATTCCACCTAAGAACTGGATCTTCGGCTTGAAGTTTTTTTAACCTGGCCCTTTTATCAAACCATGCTTTAATGTCTGATGAATGCTTCTTAAAATGGTCATATGCTTGAGTTCTGCTTTCTTCCAATTGCAGAAAATGTGTCAATCTGGTTTTCACTGGATCTCCCTCCAATTCTTCCTCTTTTGAGTTGACTAGCTTCAGTGCTAGAATTTCTAGGTGAATCAGAAATACTGTTTCTTTTCCATATACCAGTGCATAAGGGGAATTTTTTATAGACTTCTTAATGGTAATCATGTCCACCCATAGAGCATGGTAAAGCAATAGATTCCAACTCCTCTTGTTACCTTCTAGGGACTTTCTCAAAATCCTCAACAGATTCTTGTTAGTAGACTTTGCAAGTCCATTACCTTGAGGGTAATAATTTGAAGTATTTTTGAGAGTGATGTCATACTTTCTAGCAAACTCAATATACTTGGCCCCTATAAAATCATGACCATTATCACTCACCAAAGCCTTTGAGATTCCAAATATGGAAATTAAACTCTCCATAAAGTTGATCACAACATCTTGATCTGCCCTTTTTGTAGGGATAGCCTCTATCCATTTGGTTAGATAATCAGTAGATGTCAAGATGAACTTATGTTATGCAGAAGAGTTAGGATTTATAACTCCTATGAAATCTAATCCCCATTTTTGAAAAGGCTCCTCAACTTGAATAGGCTTTAGAGGAGATGCAACATTTCTAGTTCTTCCGACATACCTCTAACATTTGTCACAAACCTGAGTAACTTTGAAATCATCCTTGCAGATAGTAGGCCAATAATAGCCTGCTTTTATTATCTTCAAATCTGTAACTCTTCCTGAGCCATGACCACCGGATTGTCCTCCATGAAATTCTTCTAGGACTCTCTTTTGTTAATCTCCCCTCAAACATTTTAGAACCCCATCCATGTTTATTTTGAATAACCCTTCTAGTAGTAATGCATATTTTGGGGCATGAAGTCTATACCTCCTTGTTTGAGAAGAACTCATATCAGGTGGGCATACACCAGTTTGAAAATACCGGGTCATATGTTTGATCCAATCATAATCCGGAGTGTGAACAATCTCTACTTGATCTTCTTCTGTTACCTGACAAGCTATCATCCCGACCAAAGTTGAAGTTTTTGTCAATCATTGGCACAAGGCTCTACCTCTTAACAACTTAGTGGGATATATCTCTACATCATATTCTTGGATATTGGTAATCCAACCAACTCTTTTATCACCTAGGTCACCCAATAAAATAAAATTACTTACATCTGGATGAACCACATACACTAAAGTTTTGCTCTGTACTAGATATTGTCTGAACTTCTTAAGTGACTTCATCATAGCAAACACTTATTTTTAAATAAAATTATATTTTACTTTATAGTCATGCAAAGTTTTATTCCAAAATAATATAGGGTGTTTATCCCCTTGATCATCCCTTTGAGTGAGTGTTGAAGCATAACTTTGTTTAGCTCCATAAGCATATAGGATAAAATATTTGCTGAAATCAAGATTTATCAAAACTGGGGCTATATAAATGGATTGCTTGATGATTTCAAAAGCTTGCTTCCTATCCTCATTCCACTTGAATTCTGCCTTCTTTTTTATTAGTTCAAATATAGGCCTCACCTTCTGTGCAAAATAAAAAATGAACTTTCTAACAAAATTGATCTGGCCTAAGAAAGATTGCAACATATTTTGATTAGTAGGCAAAGGAATAGCTAGGATTGCTTTAATCCTATCAGGTTCTATGGCCATACCTTATTTTGAGACCACATGTCCTAGCAGTTTTCCCTTGTGTACCACAAAGAATGAATTCTTAGGATTTAGAGAAATACCAAATTCTCTGCATTTTTGAAAAACTTGTTCTAAATGATATAGATGATAATTTTTATCATGAGAAAACACAGGCATGTCATATAGGAAAATCAGAATAACCTTGTTTATAAGTGTACCAAATGCATAATCCATGGCCCTCTGAAATGCATCTCCTGCATTAGATAACCCAAAAGGCATCCTCTGATAGGCAAAAGTTCCCCACTTTGTAGTAAATTTTGTCTTGTATTGATCTTGTTTTTTTACCCAAATTTGGTTATACTTAGAATAACCATCTAATAATGAGAACCTCTCTGCTCCAGCTACTACTTGTAGAATATGATCAATCTGAGGGAGGGGATAGTGATCCTTGAGGGAAGCTTGATTCAGATTCTTGAAATCTACACATAGCCATATGTCCCCATTCTTATTTCTTATGGGTACCAAATTAGCTACCCAAGTGGAGTGTTTTATCGGATATATTATCTTAGCATTTAATAGCTTCAAAAGTTCTTCTCTCATAATGACTTCTATCCTTGGATTGACAGGCCTCTATTTTTTTCGAAATGGTTTAGCATCAGGCTCTAACTCAATAGTATTTTGGATAACCCTTTTGTCATAAAAATTAAGGTCCTCATATGACCAAGCTACAGTATCTTGGTATTTTAGACATAAAGCTTTAGTATCTTCTACTTCCTCAGGAAAACATTAGACCTCAATATTTAACTTCTTTTTTATTAGGACTTCTATCTCTTTATAGATATTCTCACCAACCTTCATATCTTCCACTTTCTTTCTATCTTCATTATCGAATAAACTTTCAAGGGTAACCAACCCCTTTGGGATGTGATTGTTTCTCAGCTGGATAAAGTCTTGTTGATCTATCTCCTCCAAGTCTTCTTCTTGGACAGTTGTGAAGCATGCTTCTTTTATCATAAAGTATAGAATTTTTTCATCACTCTCGAAAACCTGCCATAATATTTGCTTATCCGACACTACAAGTCTGAAAACCATTTTAATCCCCTTGGTATTCTTATTTCCAAAATCTATAAGAGGGTTGAAATTAGATCCTTTAGTTGCCAATGCATCTGCTATATGATTCTCTTCTCTAGGCACAAAATTTAGGTTCACGGCATCAAATGAATCCATTAGGTCCCATACTCTATTCCTGTAAGCCTTTAAGTAATGGTGTTTACTACTATACCTATTCCTTACCTGATGTACTATCAACTTAGAATCACCATATATGTTCAAAATATTGATGCCCATGCTCCTGGATTGTATTAACCCAAGGCACAAAGCCTCATATTCTACAGTATTATTGGTGCATGACCATGTCAGTCTATAAGAAAAATTCTTCATCCCTTCGGACTGTGATTGCAAAACTACACTAGCCCCTGCATCATTTCTGCATTTAGCACAATCAAAGTGCATAACCCATGTTTCATTGTTTCTTAGGGATTGATTTAAAATAGCAAGGATTTTCTTTTCCAAATCATTTTTGATGTTGTATGTACCCATACCAGTTCTGAATTGACTGTAATCCTCTTTGAAAGGCAACTCATCTTCAATGTCTAGTTCCTCAATATTTTGTACTAGCTCAAATTCTTCCATAGGATTAAGGTTGCACATGTCTTCTTAAATTTTATAAATATGATAATCAACTGGCTTCTCAGGAGTTATCATTATTCTATTTCCCTTGAAAGGTATTACCATGTTATAATAATCCATATACATACATCCTCCAAGATTTGCAGTAAATTCTCTTGAGAGACACAATCCAAAATAGGGTTCTAAATCCACCACCACTATTTCTTATACTATTGTCACCTCAGGGGCTTTGTGCAATCTCATCAGTACATCTTTAATAACCCCAACTATCTTTACAGGTGTCCCATCAAATTACAACACTCCAAGACAAGACTAGGTATATTCCATACCCATCTCTTCATAGACTGCTTTAGGCATAATTGTGGTTGATGCTCTTGAATCAATCATGCAATTTCGGACTACCCATCCCTCAATTCATAAGGATATATAAAAAGGGGGAGGTTTGTTATTTAGAACAGCAGGTGTCATTTCTTTCTTTTATGATGGGATACTAAGGATGGTGGTAGTTGGTATGTACTGGGGGCTTTTACTGAGGGAAGATTTAAGCAAGTCAATCTGAACCTAAATGAAAAGGGTATCATACATGCTAGCTTTTGATGGAATCTTTTTCATCTCTTCCACAATGTTATACTTAGACTTGGTTAGGGATAGTCTTTCCAATCCTCTTTTAGGATCACCATGCCTCCTTTTGTATTGTTGGGTTACCTCTAACCTTTGTATTTTAGTAACAGAGGGGAAATTGAGTCTTTCTTGTTCTTCACTCTTGGATTTCATTCTATCTCCTTTCGTTACTCTTTCTAGAATATTAGGGAAATTATCAGTTTTCTCCCTTACCTTAGCTCGGGGAATGGGAAAAGTGTCAATGTTCTGAGGGGGAAAATCAACCTTCTTTTGAGAAGGTACCTGGAACCATCCCATTTTTTGAGGGTCTACTTGTAAATATTTGATTTTGAACCTCGTCATAACAGCAATTGGGCCTTCTTCCTCCAACTCTTTTCCAACCATGATCTTATCAGGGTGCCATAACATATTAACTCTTCCCTTATAATTTCTTTCAACTTGATACATGGCTTGTTGAACATGGTGTTGATACATCACACAATACTGTGAGTCATGGGGGTCATTGCATACTAAACACCGGACATTTTCAAGAGTGGAATCTACAGAGCATTCAGGATCCTCATATGTTGCATTCACCATAACCCCAGTACTATTGCTAGTATCGAGCCTTTGATATTTGTTCACATATAGAAATCTCCTCTACTGTGACCTTTCATGATCTCTCTTCTCCATTGAATTCATTCTGTTACTCAGAGTTTTCATGGTATTTTGTATTTCCAGGATAGCAGATAATTCTTGAGAAGGTTAGGAAGGAAGAGGGGGGAAAGAAGGTGTGGAGGACACAACTTTAGATCCAGGAATCGAATTCATATTAGGGAATGAATATAGTATAGAAGGAGGATCCATGTGTGAATATTTTGTAGATTTTTCATGGTTACCACTATTTTTTGAGTTGTGGGGCAGCACAGTCTTTGCAAGAATTCTTCCTACATTGATCAGGATATTTTTAGCATGGACAGCGGCATTATAGACTTGGGGGAAGGTTTCAATTCCATATTGTTGTGTTTGTAGACCTAGATTGGATCCTAAGGTATGAATGTAATACATATAAGCCAAACAAGTAGCTGGTCTAGCTTCAGGGGGAATTCTCTTCAATCTTCTCCTAAATATCAAATTAAAGTCTGAGATAGTTTCTTGTTGTGTTTTTTGCATGGCTGTAAACTGATTCAATAGAGAAAAGGGATCAACAGATTCATTAAACTATTTTATGAATGGCTCAGCCAATGACTACCTTGAAGTGATAGAATTATCTTCTATAGTTCTAAACCAGTGTAATATCTTTCCACAAAATGACAAGGCTAGAATTATGACAATAATATTTTCCTCTTTTATATTATGGATTGCTGCCAGATTCAAGATATCTTGGCAGTTCTCATAACCTTTTTTTTCAAATCCATCATATGTGGGTGTTTCCTTAGATACAACTTGTGAAATGGTATCCATTTGGGCTAATCTAAGTGGCCCAGTTGAGTCCTAGTTAGGGTAATTCTGTAGTGGTTGATTTGGGGCCACATTGTGTGCCATGTTTCTGGCTATAGGTCTTCTTGGGGGAACTACTAGGTTTTCTTCCATAAGCTCTTCTTCTTCAACAAAAATTTGATTCAAACTTCTAATAACAATAGACCCTCTAAGGGGTAAATCATAATGAAAGAAAGAATCGGGGTTGTTCCTCTTGAAATACCTGGTATACATGAAAGGGCACTAGTCTTCAATACTATTTCAAGGTCTTCTGACCAGGGAGTCGTCAAGTGAACTTTATTTTCTCTGCTAACAAGGTTAAGACAATTCACCAAATCTTGATTCCTTCGGGTAGAGATAAAAATAACTCTTTATATGGGTTTTGTTTTCCTTGTGAACGGTCCCACCAAGCATGCCAAAATCTGTTGGGCACTAAATTGCACCAAGTTTTACTTGATATTGTTGTTGTCTATCTTCCTACTTTCTATTTAGGCTTGTACTCGATAGTTGCAACTCAACACTCAACATTGGATGGACCAAAACAAGGGTTTCAGATCCAACCTCTTTAGTAGGTTGGTTCCTTGTCAACTTAGCAGATTGTTGACACAATTATGCTCAATTAGGGTTTGGAGTTTAGGGTAAGAAAATGGTAAGGTTAGAGAGATGTAGATATTAGTGGACAAATAGGTTAACAACATTGCATCACCATAAAAAGCTTCCAAAAAACCATACTAAAGATATACATTCATATCAACATTTATCCCAAGATAGCTTGTTTTAGATATTAAAGCATAACAAATAAATGTTACAGTAAGCAATTTCAATACCCAGGAAATGATAATCCAAATAGCAGAATTCACCAAAACCTAGATTTTACATAAATGCCCCTTCTAATAACAAAGAACAAACTTCAAAGCAGATTTCAATTACTCATAATAGCTAGTAATCCATGATAGGCACAAACTAACCATATAAGTATTTACATAAATACAACTATGAAATCCAAACCTCTAACATCTAGCATAGAAACACAACTTTGAGGTGAAGATCAATGTATTACTCCTTGCATTCAGTCCTTCAAAAATATTTATAGTAGTACAGGCAAACACGCTAGAGTTGACCCTTAAAAATGAGGGTTCGATCTCTCTTTATAGTTTTCATATTACAATATTCAAGAAAAAATACATTCAATCTTGTTATAACAACTCAACAAAGAGTTTAGCTGGTGTTAGCTGATTCATCCAAACTCCAAGAAATCTACTGGAAGAGCATCCACCGTGTCTGTTCGAGATCTCTGCAACTTGATGATCAACCAGAAGGACTATATTTCAAAAACTTCCAGATCATGCATTTCGTCGATCTTTCTTGAGAGCAACTTGTCTTCATTGATCTGTAACCGCTTCTGATTAGATCTTCTTGAAAATATTCAATGTTTCATATTCCGACTACATGCCATGGTTCTGGTGCAAAAATATTTTAAATAGTCAAAATTTGATAGGCCAACCTCCACCATTGATTATCCTTTTTGGACGACTTAGATTAAGTCTGGCGTGAGCTGAAAGCCATGCTGCTCATTTCCTTAGCATCAGAATCTTCAATCTAGATCCGCAACATCAAAACTTTGAATCCACTCTGAAATATTTTATCTTCTGCCTTGTCTTTGTTAATCCACACTTTTTCATCACTGACGTCATCATCTCCTTGTGACTTTTGCAGATTTTAGAGATAATGCAAGTTCGGGCCCGGAGTCAAACACTTAGATTATTCCACCCTTCTGCACCATCGTTATTTCAGAAAAGAGAGTCCTTGTTAATTTCTTGGATTGCCAATCCGCTCTTTTTCACCACTGACATCACCATCTCCTTGTGACTTTTGCGGATTTTGAAACTTTTGTCAATCCGAAGCGGGAAGCAAAAAGGTCTTTTCAAAATCGAACATACGCCAAGATTCAAATATGTACTTCTTTGTTGCTGATGTCACCATTTCTTAGAAACTTTTGTGGATTTTGAAACCCATCGTTATTCCGGACCTGAAACTGAGTTTCTCGAAGTATCATCATACCTTAAAAAATTGTATAACTCCCCAGCGGACTCATACCCTCAGCATAGCTTCGGAGCGGAATAACAGTATTATCACTTAGTCAAAATTATATAAAATTTTACTAATTATGTGGTCATTTTAGGCCTATAGTACTTACTCAACACAAGAAACAAGCTAGAAATAAAGAGCAATATTGTTGTGATGATATACTAAATTATCATGAAGAAGGAATTCCACCAACACCAATGCAGAATAGAAAGAGAAGGAGGAAAAGGAACAAAATACATGCTAGAAAGAAACATGGTTTTGAGTGATATTTTTACTCGATTATGAAAACACGCTCATGGTTAGAATCTTATCAAAGTTATCCTCTATTGGAAAGAAATAGTTAGTTTATCCAAGGTTTTGTTTGCTTAATTTCTTAAAATGTGTTATATGCTTGTAAAATGTGAAAATGTTGTTGAATACCTCAAAGGTGCAAGTAACTATTAACAAGGGACCTATGGTTTGATATTTGATTTAAATCATGAAAATTTTGTTGTTCATGAGATTAATTGCCAAAATGTATGATTAATAATCAAATATTGCAAATAATAAAACTTGTGAAATATAATTATATTTGAATTCAACCTTAGAAAATTATTTTAATTAAATTTATCCAAATAGTTAATGTTTGAAATTTAATTATTATTATTTGGAAAATTTAATTAATTAAAACCCTAATGTCTATTTCAAATGTGTAATGTCAGTAATTTATTAAAATGAAATAAACATTTACCCTAATATGAAAAATAAAACTTTGCATAAACTTTAGGGTTTTCATTTTTCTTGTGTGATGAAATAAAAAAAAATGAAAATAAAACATAGGTTACAAAAATTTCAAAACTCCATCCAGAATCTGCAAATAAAGATAATCTAAAACATAACCTAATTTAATCCAACCAAAATTAACATAGTTTAAATTAAAATGGGTGTAATATTCAAGGAAATTGATTAATATATTCAACCATTTAAAATTAAAATACCATCCACATTCATACTTTTCACCACAATAAAATGATTATCTTATAGATAAAATCTTCTATTAATGTTTTTCTTCACAATACCCATATCAATCAATTACAAAGATGAAATATTCTCTGATAAGCAACCTGGGAGGAAACCTTTGGTGATGGCAAACTTCTATCTTCTCTTCTACTCACTCCAAATTCTTCCAACCTCTTTTTTTTGGCTTTCAATCGGTACTTATAATTTGAAAAATTTTAGTTGTTTTAGTTTTATGATGTTTTTCACAATGAATTTTATAACAATTATCTTCAACCCTTGTATTACCTACATAATGACATATATATCATAATATTAAGACAAAGCCAACCTTTATTTTATTTATTATTTATTTTCCTTCGTAACTTTCCTTTTGCCCAAAATTGAGTCAAAATTCAAAGTTATCATATTTTAATGAAAATTTCCATGCATCTAAATAGGTTAAATGGGTACTCAAAATCATTGAGATCATCCAAAAATTTATCATGGTTCATGAGATATGATATTTTAAAGTTCACAAGATGATATAGTAAACTACTATTTTTGGGTGAAATTAACATCTAAAATCTTGTAAGTTTGATACCATTAGAAAGAGCAAACCAATATCTTTCTACCAAGTTTTAAATGAGCTCAAAAAAAATTGTTTAGCTCAACATATGTCCATTTTAATTTTGCATTAATTTTAGGATAAAAATGATAAAATTAGAATAACCCTAAAATGAAATTTAATTATTTAAACCTTTGAAAACCTTTGAAAAATCCAAATTTCTAAATTATTTTATTTGAAATAATGCAATTAAGATGCAAATATTCAAAAAATTCAATTCGAATCAATGCAACTAAACTCAAACCTTGAATATGCAAAGATGTCAACAATTTCAAAATCTCAATGTAATCAAAATTAAAAAAATATTGGTTTAAGAAAATTTTCAAAGACCTTGATGCAAGAAAAATTGGATAAAACAAAGAATGACAATACTAAAATTTTGAGTGGGTCCTCAAATTGGGATACATATGTCAACAACAAAGGGTGACTCTGCTAAAAATACTTCTGAGCATTTTGGATAAAGAACCCAGTTTGAAATCAAGAATACCAAAGATCATAAAAATAAATCATCCAGTAATATCTGATAAGTATGGGGTTAGATAATTTTAACTAAAAATAATTACTCCATTCACTTTAGCTTAGTGTGTGTTTTGTGAATTCATTCTTTATTTTTTGATTCAATCAGAACTCAATCACCTATTTTGCAATTAGGCTATGAAAGATGTCACTCAAATAATTTACATTTGTATTGCTGCACTATCAGTCGAGTGTCCATATATCGGGTGGAGATGACCTTGATCTCTTTTAGACCTTGAGTTATTGCCAACCAGGTGTCTATAGCCCTGATAGATATTATCTGAACCACCCAGAATTTGATTGATTTGCAATTTTTTTATAAGCATGTAATTGATTTGCAAATATTATATGCGCCTCTTAGGTTAGATATCATCTAAGGCTTAATATGAATTGTAAAAAAAATTTACCTAATCAACAAACCAGAATGATTTCATCCTTCAAGATCAAAATATCATTTTGATATAGTGTTACCTTGTGAAGCTTCATCAAAATATCGTATTACTTCAATATCCACCATGTTAATCTACAATCCAATAATAACTACTAAATAATCTAATTTCACTAATTTTAATTTCACCTAATTTCAAACAAGTAATTCATATTCCAATACTAAGGAACATATCCTTTAGAGTGACCAAGATTCCATTGTAATTATACAATTATACCACAATCAGAAGAAAAAAACCAAAACATGTGAAAATAAAGAAGTAAAATGTGAACATAAACCAAAACATAAAACCAGACATGAACTTAACTCAATGTAAAGTCTAGAAAATAAAACAAAAAAAAAGCTTCAAAATCAAATATAACAAAAAAAAATGGAAACTGAATCTAAACACTATAAAAGAAAACACGTGAAAACATAAAACTATGTACACAACTATTTACAATGCAAGACTTGGGATTTCTCCTATACGAAATTTTCTAGGATCCTAAACATGATTACCATTATTTGAGAGATGCCCATAATGATAGGCATGCTGATTTTGATGAGTATCATCCCATAGGAACATTAGATATGAAATCTCAAAAGCCTTTATTTTACCTCTCTCACCCCACCAACTCAATTTAATTCCATCCTCATTGTCATACTTAGATTTTACTCCATCAAAATTAAAGGTCCATAACTGGTCTTCAATTAATTGTTGTTGACTATGTGAGATGTTTATTATTGAATTTTTATCTTCAATCACAGTTTCCACCATCATGGTGTGAATTTATATTTTCAATTCAGTGTTCAAAATACTATCCTCATTGTTATGATTAGACATGATCTCTTCCAAACTTGATCCTATTTCTAAAAATTTGACTACCAAACCACTATTCATAGTTTTAGACCAATCATAATTAAGCAGCAATTTATAGGTATCTAGGATATCTAACATATGAGGATCATTATAATTTTGTATCCCAGGTTCAATAGTCAATTGTTGATGAACTTGATTCAGTAACTCAAAAACATTTACCTCTATCTTATTCAACATAGCAACCTTATTACTGGTGTGAGCAGGAATCAACTCTATTTTTTTTTTAGTTGTAAATGACATTTAATTATTAAAAAAATTTCAATCCAACATACAATTATGCAAACTCTTACCTGAAATTCGAATGGTTGAACAGAAAGGCTGAGATTCTACCTTTTGTATATTTTCATTTACCAAGACTTAATGAGCCTTTGTAATTCTTTCTTTTTTTGCATGGTCATCATATTGTATCCTTTTGATGCAGGAGCATCCAATGGTGTAAAAGTGATCTTGCATCACCCAAAAAATATTGTAATTGTTTAATTTTGTAAAAACTAGTAAAAACTAGTAAAACTAGTTTTTATTGTAGGAGATTTTTTAAAGGTCTTAGAGGTCGAATTTAATGATTTGTGGCTAGGCACGAGCCTTGGAAAAAATATCAAAGGTTCACTTTGCTTAGATCATTTCATGTCATTTCCAAAAATATGTTGTAATAGTCAATCGGGTCAACAAGTGCAAAGTTATGACCTCCGCAAGTTGCCCCAAATTTCAAATTTCAAATTTCAAGTTTTAGGTGGGAAAAAAAGGGGAAAATAGGGCATAAGTAGGAATTTTCAAAATTGTAAAAGGGCTCTTCTTTTGGGATCCTCATTATTAGCATGAAAGTAATGGAAAGCTTTGGCTCCTTTTAGCATTTCTGGTTTTTAGTGGATTGTATGTATTTTTTTTAATGCAACTCTACTTCAAGTGGTATCAGAGTGAGAGTTCATGAGTGTGTAAATAGAGCATCGAACATGAGGTAGTTTACACCAGGATCTATGGTTAGGGTTTATGGGGTAAGTAAGCAAAATGCCTCCACAAAGAAACCGTGGTGGTGGCAGAAATATGGTACCAGAAGAAGATTTCTGATCTTTGTAGAGGAAAGTTCAAGCTCTGCAAGAGGAGCTGCATAGAGGGTTTGATCCAAGGAGAGAAGAAGAGAATGAAGATGAAGCTGAAGAAGAAGAGGCCCAGTTTGAAGAAGAAGAAGAAGAGGCAGTAGATCCTACACAAGCCAAATTGTATAAGGTCATATCACATATTGGAAAGAGATCGAAGTTTGATGTCTCCACGTATTCTAGAAATCTCAACCTAGAAGAGTTGATCATCTGGATCAATGACATGGAGGAATAATTCGAGTATGAGGAGGTAGAAGATACCGAGAGGGTCAAGTTTGCTAAGACCAAGCTGAAGGGTCATGCTAGCATATGGTGGAAGGGAGTGTAGCTAGACAAAAACAAAAGAGGAAAAGAAAGGATAACAAGGTGGGAGCAGATGGTGGAGAAGTTGAAGAGATAATTTATTCCAACTGATTACGAGTTGGATCTGCTCAATAAAATGCAGGGTTTGAGACAATCGAGTAAGTCTGTCAAAGAATATACACAGGAGTTCTATAATATCCTGATTAGAACAGGCAATTTTGAGGCCAACGAGGAGAAGGTAGCCCATTATATTAATGGGTTAAGAGCAATTATTCAAGAAGAGTTGAGTCTGGTCAAGATGACCACCATTGAAGATAGTTTACCATTTCCAAGGATGGATGACATTATGGACTATTTGAGTGGAGCCAAGTACTTCAAAAATATTGACCTGAAGAGTGGATACCATAAAATTTGTGTCAAAGAAGGGGATGAGTGGAAGACAACCTTTAATACCAGAGAGGGTTTGTATGAGTGGTTGGTCATGCCATTTGGGCTAACCAATGCACCAAGTACATTCATGCAGTTGATTAATGAGGTATTGAAGGAGTTTTTAGGAAAATTCATCATTGTATATTTGGATGAAATTTTAATATTTAGCAAGACCCTGGAAGAGCATCTGATGCATATCAAAAAAAAATTGAGAAGTTGAAGGAGGAGCAGTTGCTGATTAATTTGAAGAAGTGCATTTTTGTGAAGAAGGAGTTAGTGGATCTGGGATTTGTTATCTTAGTTGAAGGTCTAAAAATGGACCCAAAAAAGGTGAGGGCTATCATTGAATGGCCTACTCCAAGGAGCATAACTGAGGTAAGATCATTTCATGGTCTAGCAAGTTTTTACAGAAAATTTGTTAGAAATTTAAGCAGTATTTGTGCACCCCTAATAGAAAAAATGAGAGGAGATAAGAAAGAATTTAAGTGGACCTTAGGAGCAGATAAGAACTTTGATATGTTGAAAAATAAGGTCACAGAACAACCTATTTTAGAACTTCCATATTTCAATAAGGTATTTCAGGTAGACTGTGATGCTAGTGGTAGTGCCATAGGAGCTGTGTTGAGTCAAGAAAGTAAACTTGTTGCTTATTTTAGTGAGAAAATCAATGATTCTAGGAAGAAGTATTTTGTATATGATCAGGAGTTTTATGCTATAGTTCAGGCTCTAAAGAAGTGGAGGCATTATTTGTTTCCAAAAGATTTTTTTCTATATACTGATCATGATGCCTTACAGTATATTAATATCCAAGGAAAGCTAAATCAGAGGTACTTAAAGTGGGTTAAGTTTCTACAGAGTTATACCTTTGTGTTGAAGCATAGAAGTGGGAAGTCAAACAGAGTTGCAGATGCGTTAAGTAGAAGGCAGTGTTTGTTGATAGAAATAAAGGTGGAAGTTGAAGGGTTTGATGAACTTAAGGGTTTTTACCTTGAATATCCTGATTTGGTAGAGGCTTGGAGGGCCTTCTTAGCACCTATTACTTTAAACAAGACTAAGTGGTTGGATTTTCTAATCCAAGATGGTATGTTGTTCAGAGGAAATCAATTATGCATTCCAAGGATTTCAATGAGGGAGAATCTAGTCAAGGAGAAGCACAATGGAGGGTTGGTTGGACACTTTGGTCAAGATAATATCATTGCCCTCGTTAGTGAGAACTACTATTGGCCACAGTTGCAGCAAGATGTGAAGAAGTTTGTATAGAGTTGCAAAGTATGCCAGATGGCCAAGGGTGTGAGACAAAACACTGGATTATATCAACCATTACCTGTACCATATAGGCCATGGGAGGATATCAACATGGATTTTTTTCTTGGCTTACCAAGGACACAGAGGAGGAATGACTCCATATTTGTGGTGGTTGACAGGTTTTTGAAGATGGCACATTTTATTCCCTGCCAAAAAAATAATGATGCAATTCATGTTGTAGGGTTGTTTTTCAAATAGGTGGTATGCATACATGGTCTACCAAAGAGTATCATTTCTGACAAGGATACCAAGTTTGTTGGGTATTTCTGGAGGACCTTATGGAAGAAATTGAAGACAAACCTAAAATTTAGTTCTGCATACCACCCATAGACTGACGGATAAACAGATGTGGTGAACAGAAGTTTGGGCAATTTACTAAGGTGCTTGGTAGGAGATAAGCCCAAGGGATGGGATTTGGTTTTTCCACAGGCAGAATTTGCATACAATAATTCTATCAATAGGAGTACTAATAAATCCCCATTCCATATTGTGTGTGGGAGCAGGCCAAGGAATGCTTCTAATTTGAGAAAGATGGACAGAGGGTAAAAGAGCATTGCTGAGGCTGAGGACTTTGTAGAGCACCTGAAGAGCTTGCATGATGAAGTGAAGTAGCATATCAACAAGATGAACACTCAATACAAGACAAGAGCAGACCAAAAGCGATAACTTAAGGAGTTCCAAGTGGGAGATCAAGTTATGGTTCACTTGAGAAAGGAAATATTTCCTACTAAAACCTACAAGTTAAAAATGAAGAATTTTGGACCATGTAGGGTCATAGGGAAATGGGATTCATGGAATGCCTATGAGGTAGAATTGCCAAGTGGGCTAAATATATCACCTGTGTTCAACATTTCAAATTTGGTAGAATATCATGAAGGTGACAATAATGGTGGACTAGTCATAGAATTATGGAGTATCTCCACATCTACTCCAGATATAGAAGAGATAGAAGAGTTCCTAGATACCCGTATAGGCAAAAGCACAAGAAATTGGCAATATGAATAATATCTGGTTAAGTGGAAGGGCAGGCCTGTTGAAGATTCATCTTGGTTGTCAAAGGCTGAGGTTGAACACCTTGGTTTTCTTCCAAAAACAAATAAGTGAAGGTCACTTCTCAATTTATCTTGGGTGTCTGATGCAGGAGGATCCAATGGTGTAAAAGTGATCTTGCATCACCGAAAATATATTGTAATTGTTTAATTTTGTAAAAACTAGTAAAAACTAGTAAAACTAGTAAAACTAGTTTTTCTTGTAGGAGATTTTTAAAGGTCTTAGAGGTCGAATTTGAGGATTTTTGGCTAGACACGAGCCTTGCCGTGAAGAGCCAAGGTTCACCTCGCTTAGCTCGTTTCATGCTATTTTCAAAAATATGTTGTAATAGTCAATCGGATCAACGAGCACGAAGTTATGACCTCTGCAAGTTGCCCCAAATTTCAAATTTGAAATTTCAAGTTTTAGGTGGGAAAAAATGGGGAAAATAGGGCATAAGTAGGAATTTTCGAAATTGTAAAAGGGATCTTCTTTTGGGATCCTCATTATTAGCATGAAATTAATGGAAAGGTTTGGCTCCTTTTAGCATTTCTGGTTTTCAGTGGATTGTATGTGTTTTTTTAATGCAACTCTGCTTCACCTTTCATCTTCATTAATAATTTATTTTTAAAAAATAACAACATTAATCGTAAAATTAAAAATATACCCATATTTTTCAAACCATAAGTCTTGTTGGTCAAGGGATATTTTAAATAACAAATATTTTTGTTCAACTACCTGAGTCATCTCAAATAGAGCAACATTTTCCTTTGGGTCATCAAAAATATCAAATCCAAACCATTTATGTTTTGGATTTTTATATATCTGAGGTAGCATATGCATTATAGGTTTATTAGGTGGGACAAGGATTTTAATTTATTGCACATAAAATTGAAAAAAAGTGAGTGATTCCCCTTCTTTGTCTTGAATAATATAATCATTATATTTCTAAAACATTTGGTGAGATTCCATCCCTTATTTCATGCCATCTTTATATTCTTCTTTAGATTCATCTTCCTCCATTTTTAAAGGTTCATATGTTTCCAATACTGAATCAATCTCTATATTTTGATTAACTTGATTACCACAATCCTCATTTATGATTAATGACTCTAAAATTTTCCTTTCTTTCTGGTCATTATTTGGAACAAGTTGGATTTCTTGATAATTAATCTTAGGAAGTGCATATAAATTTATATAAACTCTTGAGTTATCATATGTTTCAATGCTAGTTATATCTAGGACTCCTCCATTGTCTAAGATAGTATCCCATTGAGTATAGTTGGATTGGATATTGAAATTTGTATCATGGTCATGATTTAAAGGATTATGAAGAAGTGTACTTTTTTGTTTCTGTAATTGAACCATATCTCTAATAAGCTATAGAACTAACCTTTGTAGATTATCTATCTGAGGATTGATATTATTAACCTGAGCTATAGTAGTCTAGTTCATGGCATCACTATGAGATATTGGGATATTCTAAAATTGATTGTAACTTAGGAATGATGGTATATTCTGAGTGGTAGATTGATATGAAGAAATAGTAGGGTGGGTAGGGGTGGTCATGATATTAAATGATTGATGATTGTATGATGATATTTGACTCACACAAAAACCTTGAGAAATAAATTGTTGTTCGAATATTATTGCCTCACTTTAGTATTTGGGTAAGGATGTAATTTGGGGAATCCCTCTCAAATACATATAAATTTATGGATCCAAAGTATTGAAATACATTTGGATGGTTGCTTCCTCTCTAGGAATGAATGGTGCTTCCATATTTTTATATAGCTTATGGAACCTCTTAGTGAATAGCTTCAAAGATTCATTTGGTTCTCTACAAGCAGAGATAAATTGATGGTATATCATAACTGGGTCAACAAGTTTTCTAAAATGGATTATAAATATTGTTTCTAGTTGAGCCCAATAAGTGATAGAACCTGTAGGTAAGGTGATATACCAATCATAATAAAACTCATCTAATTTGGATGGAAACATTCTACAGGAAATATCTCCATGCATAATTTATAAATGAATTACAATGTTTCTATATGCATGAATATGTTCCTCGGTAGATCTCATTCCATCATGCCTATATCAAGGTAACATTTTTTCTACATTTTCAAGGATTTCATTGGCTTCTCCAAGAATGTTTAATGGACTACAATAACCACCAATCTAGGATTCAATTCCTACCATTGATCTTTTGGTTCCAACTTTAATATTTCAAAAGATATAATATGTAAAACAATGTGTGGAAAGATTCACAATTTTCAAATTTTGAAAAGGTTAAATCATCATATTTCAAAACTATAATAGAAATAATTTAACCATAGCCATTAAAATATTTTTGATTTTTAACAAATCAAAATTAATGCAACATATATAAAAAAAAATCAATTAATTTGAACTTCATATTAACAAATTAAATTAATTACCTTTGGGCCCTCATTCTAACACCAATTTTGTGGGGTGATATTTTTATTCGATTACAAAAATACACTCATAGTTAGGATCCTGTCAAAGCTATCCTCTCTTGCAAATAAATGCTTAGTTTCTCCAAGGTTCTGTTTTCTCAGAGGTGTAGGTAACTGTTAACAAGGGGCCTATGGTTTGATATTTGATTTAAATAATGAAAATGTTATTTTTCATAAGATTAATTATCAAAATGTATGATCAATAATCAAATATTACAAATAATAAAACTTGTGGAATGCAAATATTTGAATTTTAAACTTAGAAAATTATTTTAATTAAATTTAACCAAATATTTAGTGTTTGAAATTTAATTATTATTATTTGAAGATTTTAACTAACTAAAACCCTAATGTCTATTTCAAATCTGTAATGTTAGGAATTTATTAAAATGAAATAAACATTTATCCTAATATGAAAAATTAAAACTTTGCATAAAATTTAGGGTTTTGATTTTTCTTGTGCAATGAAATTAAATAAAATAAAATAAAGTCTTAGGGTTAGAAAAATAAAATAAAATGAAATGAAAATAAAACACAGGTTACAAAATAAAACTTAGAACTCCATCCAGAATCTACAAACAAAGAAATATAACCTGATTTAATCTAGCCAGAATTAACATAGTTCAAATTAAATTGGGTGCAATCTTGAAGGAAATTGATTAATATATTCAATCATTTAAAATAAAAATACCATGCACATGCATACTTTTCACTACAATAAAATGAATATATTATAAATAAAATCTTCTATTAATGTTTTTCTTCATAATACCTCTGTCAATCAATTACAAAGATGAAATATTCTCTGACAAGAAACCTGGGAGGAAACCTTTGGCAATGGAAAACTTCTATATTCTCTTCTGCTCACTCCAAATTATTCAAACCTCTTTTTCTTGGCTTTCAATCAGTATTTATAATTTGAAAAATTTTAGTTGTGTTAATTTCATGACGATTTCCAAAATGAATTTTATAACAATTCTCTTCAACCCTTATATTACCTGAGTAATGACATATTCATCATAATATTATGACAAAGCCAACCTTTATTTGATTTACTATTCATTTTCCTTTGTAAATTTCATTTTTCCCAAAATTGAGTCAAATTTCAAAGTTCTCAAATTTTAATGAATATTTCCATGTAGCTAAATAGGTTAAATGGATGCTCAAAATCGATAAGATCATCCAAAAATGTATCATGGTTCATGAGATATAATATTTTAAAGTTCATAAGCTACTATAGTAAACTGCTATTTTTTTATGAAATTGACATCAAAAATCCTATAAATTTGGTACCATTAGAGAGAGCAAAATAATATATTTTTACCAAGTTTTGAATGAGCTCAAACGGAGTTGTCTAGCTCAAGATATGTCCATTTAAATTTGGCATTAATTTTAGGGTAAAAATGATAAAATTAGAATAACCCTAAAATGAAATTTAATTATTTAAACTTTTGAAAACCTTTGAGAATCTAATTTTATAAATTATTTGATTTGAAATAATGCAATTAAGATGCAAATATTCAAAAATATTCAATTCGAATCATTGCAACTAAATTCAAGCCTTCAAGATGCAAATATGTCAACAATTTCAAAATCTCAATGTAATAAAAATTTTAAAAAAATATTGGTGTAAGCAAATTTTCAAAGACCTTGATGCGAGCAAAATTGGAAAAACAAATAACAACAATGCCAAAATTTTTAGTGGGTCCCCAAATTGGGGTATATTGTGCAATGGCAACAATTAACTACTCTATTCACTTTAGCTTAGTGTGTGTTTTATGAATTCATTCTTTATTTTTTGATTCAATCATAACTCAATCACCTGTTTTGTAATTAGGCTATGAAAGATATCACTTATAAATAATTTTCCTCTGCATTACTCCACTACCAGTCAAGCATCCATAACTCTGGTGGAGATGACCTTGATCTCTTCTAGATCCTACTCTACTGCCAGCTAGACATCTATAGCCTAAGTAAATATTATTTAAACCACCCAGCATTTGATTGATTTGCAAATTTTTCTCTTTTTTTTATAAGCATTTAATTGCTTTGCAAATATCATATGAGCCTCTTGGGTTAGATATCATCTAAGGCTTAAGATGAATTATATAAAAGTTCTACCTAATCAAAAAACCAGAATGATTTCATCCTTCAAGATCAAAAATATCATTTTGATATAGTGTTATATTGTGAAGCTTCAGAAAAAAAATGTCGTATTACTTCAATATCCACCATGTTAATCCACAATCCAAGAATAACTACTACATAATCCAATTTCACCTAATTTCAAGCAAGCAATCCATCTTCCAATACTAAGGAACATATCATTCAAAGGCACCAAGAGTCCATTGCAATTACACAATTATACCACAATAAGAAGAACAAAACCAAAACATGTGAAAATGAAGAAGCAAAATGTGAACATAAACCATAACACAAAACCTGACATGAACTTACCTCAATGCAAAGTCTAGAAAACAAACAAAAAAACTTCAAAATAAAATATAATAAAATAAACAAAACAAATGGAAACTAAATCTAAACTCTATAAAAGAAAACACATGAAAACATAAAACTATGTACAAAACTATTTACAAGGCAAGACTTGGGATTTCTCCTATATGAAAATTTTCAGGATCCCAAACATGATTACCATAATTTGAGAGATGCCCATAATGATAGGCATGCTAATTTTTATGGGTATCATCCCATAGGAACATTATATCTGAAATATCAAAAGCCTTTATTTTACCTCTCTCACCCCACCAACTCAATTTAATTTCATCCTTGTTCTCATACTTCTATTTTACTCAATCAGACTTAAAGGTCCATCATTGATATTTAATTAATTATTGTTGACTAAATGAGATGTTTATTATTGAATTTTTATCTTCAATCACAATTTATACCATCATGGTGTGAATTCTCATTTTCAATTCAGTGTTCAAAATACTATCCTCATTGTTATTATTAGACATGATCTCTTCCAAACTTGATCCTATTTTTGAAAATTTGATTGCCAAACCACTATTCATATTTTTAAACCAATCATAATTATGCAACAATTTACAGGTATCTAGGATATCTAACATATGAGGATCATTATAATGTTGTATCTCTGGTTCAATAGTCAATTGTTGGTAAATTTGATTCAGTAACTCAAAAATATTTACCTCTATATTATTCAACATAGTCACCTTATTACTGGTGTGAACAAGAATAAACTCTAATTCTTTGTTAAATGTAAATGGCATTTCATTATCAACAAAATTTGAATCCAACACACAATTATGTAAACTTTTACCTAGAATTCGAATGGTTGAACAAAAAGGCTGAGATTCTACCTTTTGTACATTTCCATTTACCAGGACTTGATGAGCCTTTGTAATTCCTTCTTTTTCCTCATGGTCTTCATCATCATCATCTTGTATCCTTTCATCTTCATTAATAACATGATTTTCAAAAACACCAACATTAATCGTAAAATTAAAAATATGCCCATATTTTTCAAACCATAAATCTTGTTGGTCAAGGGATGTTTTAAATAACAAATCTTCCTAATCAACTACCTGATTCATCTCAAATAGAGTAATATTTTCCTGTGGGTCATCAACAATATCAAATCCAAACCATTTATCTTCTGGATTTTTCTCTATCTGAGGTATCCTATGCATTATAGGTTTATTAGGTGGTACAAGGATTTTAATTTCTTGCACATAAAATGGAAAAAAGTGAGTGATTCCCCTTATTTGTCTTGAATAATATAATCATTACCTTTCTAAAATATTTGGTGAGATTTCATACCTTCTTTCATGCCATATTTAGATTATTCTTTAGATTCAATGTCATTTAGGCTAAACCATATTCAGATTCATCTTTCTCTATTTCAAAAGGTTCATATGTTTCCAATACTGAATCAATCTCTATATTTTTATTAACTTGATTACCACAATCCTCATTTATGATTAATGACTCTAAAATTTTCCTTTCTTTTTGGTCATTATTTGGAACAAGTTGGATTTCTTGACAATCAATTTTAGCAAGTGCATCTAAATTTATAGAAGCTCTTGGGTTGTCATATGTTTCATTGCTAGTTAGATCTAGGACTCCTCCATTGTTTGAGAGAGTATCCCATTGAGTATCATTGGATTGGATATTGAAATTCATATCATGAACATGATTTTAAGGATTATCAAGAAGTGTACTTTGAGGCACTTATTTTTGTAATTGAACCATGTCTCTACTAAGTTGTAGAACTAACCTTTGTAGATTATCTATCTGAGGGTTGATATCATTAACCTGAGCTATAGTAGTCTAGTTCATTGCATCACTATGAGACATTGGGATATTCTAAGATTGATTGTAACTTAGGAATGATGGGATATTTTGGGTGGTAGATTGATATGAAGAAATAGTAGGGTGGGTAGGGGTGGTAATTATATTAAATGATTGATGATTGTATGATGGTATTTGACTCACACTAAAACCTTGAGAAATCAACTGTTGTTCAAATGTTATTTCCTCACTATAGGCTTTGGGTAAGGATGTAATTTGAGGAATCCCTCTCAAATACATGTAAATTGATGGATCCAAAGTATTGAAATACATATGGATGGTTGCTTTCTATTTAGCAATAAATGGTGCTTCCTAATTTGTATATAGCTTATGGAACCTCTCAATGAATAGCTTCAAATATTCATTAGGTTCTCTATGATCAAAGACAAATTGATGGTATATCATAACTAGGTCAACAAGTTATCTAAAATGGATGATAAATATTGCTTCTAGTTGAGCGCAAGAAGTGATAGAACCTGCAGGTAAGTTGATATACCAATCATAAGCAAAATCATCTAATGTGGATTGAAAAATTCTAAAGGGTAACATCTTCATGCATAATTTTTAAGTGAATTACAATGTTTTTGTATGCTTGAATATGTTCCTCAGCAGATCTCATTCCATTATACCTTTATATTGGTTTTGAGTCCACTATTGATGGATGGAAAAAATAACTTGTATAAATATTTTATTTAAATTTTTCTAACCAATATTATGCTTGGTTTGATATCCAATATCATTTCGTCATCAAATGGAGTTCTTGACACATTCTCCTTGAATTTTATTTTTAGTCATAAATTATTTTAATATATTTTTGACTAGTTCTATCTTAAACTCATAGGCAACAACATCCATGTAGATACATAATTTTGGTACACCCAAACTTGTAATAGTCCACCATACAATAATTGTGGTCTAATTAAATATTTTGTTCTAGATTTTGAGCATTCATTGCTCAAGTATGGAATTGTAAACAAGAGTATGAAATCATTGGTGGAAACAAAAAATTCATAAATCCTAGTTTTCCCACCTTTTCTGACCCAATCTAACCCAAAATGATCAAAATTACAAAATTGTTAGTGATAAAATCACTATAGTGATTTTGTCGATAGTATTTTTGCTTCGACATGCAAATAACATTATAACCATATCTTTTCCACATGCCACTAATAAGCCTTACCATGCCATATTTATAGATCCACATGTTAAACACCCTAAAAATAATAATTTCCTTAATTTGTGATCTACCATCAAAAGCATTAGGATTCATTTTAAAATACTTACCACCCACAAACCTTTCACCATTTATGTGTTTACCTCCCTCCCTAGAGACATTAATCTCTATAAATTTAGGCCTTAGGATGCCCTTAGGGAATGAATGTTTCCATAACAAAAATTTGCTAAATTGTCTCCACACTCTCAAGTCTACATTTCAAGCATTCAAAGAGGTTTATCTAGTAGTTGAAATGGGGCAAGGAAGAATTATTTAGATCTATGTGGTTGTGTTCCTCCTCATTTTCTACCTTGATATTTGGTACCTCATAAGCTTTTATTCTCTATGGTTTCACTAATGTTCTACTATTTTCGTAATGGCTTGATCTAAATCATCCTATTCTGCTAATATGTTTTCTAAAATTCATACCTTAAGAACATTTTAACTCACATACATCTATTGTGCAATAGATTTATCTTATTTTTTAGTATTTCCAAACCTTTAGCAATGTGTATATCCTCTAGGAGATTTTTCACACTTACCTCTAGCAATTTCCATCAAATTTGGATTCTCTGTTTACCTTTTTTTTTACTCAAGAGCAAAATTGTTTCTTGGTCTCTCATAAACATCAATTTTATCATGTGTGCTTTACCACAAATCTTGAGAACTCATTTTTCAAGATCTCATTATCTAATAATAATCTATCTAGCATCTCATACATGTATTTGGAAAAAAATTATAAATATTAGCATTTTATTTTTATTTTTTATTTATAAAAAGCAAAATTGTTTTCTACTGCTTATATGCAAAAATTTTACCACTCATACTATTATCATAGATTTTATATATGGTTTTCAATTTCTCTTAAAACTAGGGGTATAATCAGTTAATCCAAGAAATATTCTACCTCCATCAAGCTTGTTAGACTCCTAGACCCTAATTGTCATTATCTTGTTTTACTACTTATATGAAATTTACAAAATCATTGGCATCCCAATTATAGATTGTGATTTTGATAGAAATAAATTTGCATGATCAACAATATTTTCATGTCTAATATACAAATCGGTACTTCTACCACTATGTTTTCCCTTTCTATTTATATGATATATTTTGCCTATCATTTATCATAGGGTTAGGTTCTCTATTTTGTAGAAATCAAGGAATATAGCATAGGTAGAGGGGCATTTAATTTTATATTCTAGGCATTAAAAAGATGAAAAGCATATAGTTGCATGCCAGCTTAGATTTTATGTTGCATTATTCTTCTTGAACCCTTGTTCCCAAAAGAAAAGAAAACAAATTATTTTCTCACATTCGTTCAAGTAAAATATATAATGTAGACTAGAATATTGTATTATTTAATTTATATTAGCTTTTTTTACATTTTATCAATATTTGGTTTTCTAAAGTCTAGGTCAAAGAATATTTTAGGCTAAATCCCTGGGTGTTTTTTAAATTAACATATAAAAAATTAGTCTATATCCCTTCATGCACATATAGATAAACATATTGAGAGTATGCAAGGGAAAATGGGAGGTCTTGAGAAGGGTTCCCAGATCCCCTCTTACATCTTTGGTAAATTTGACTTGAACACCTTGCATGTCCCAAAGATTCTTAACCTTGAGGAAAACCTAATTAAAGATAAATTTTAACCATACACGTAATCAAGAAAACTTAATTTGTGTGTTTAATTAGATCATATTAATTAATATAAATAATAAAATAACCAATTTCTAGTCTTATTAATGGATGCATACAACGCTTTGAGCAACCACCATATAAACCTTGCAGATATATTGCGAATATTGTTTTTAGGAAGTTGGCATCTCATATAGGATAGCATGCATATTTTAAGCCTCTTGAAGAGGATATAGTGGTGGACTAGTAGGAGTCATAAGGAGGGTTATTGATTACCTCTTGCATACCATCTTCGGTCATGTACCTAGGGAGGTCAGTTCCACATATCATTCCATTTCACATGCCATAAAGTTTCTCTCAAATATGAACACACATATCAAGAGGAATAGATTCTTCCAAATATTTATAGGTATATAGGAAGGGTGGGTATATAAAAAGGTTTGATATATATCAAGTCATCCTAAGGAATACTTATCAAATATTTATATTGAGAAAATGAGACATAAGTAGAAAAACAATATCTTCATATTCTCATCTTAATCAACTCTAAAAACTTTTGAACTTCAATTAATTAATATTTCCTTACTTATCAACCTTTACTTGATGTCTCAAGAAGTTATTTTCTTCATAGTCGATCTATTCAAATGGACTTTAAATTTCCCCCTATATGGGATGATCTAAAAAATAAACACCCTTTAGAAAACCCTTATTTTTACGACGAAGATGATAACACTTCAACTACAAATTTCGATGCCTAAGGATGAATACTACTTAGATCCATGGACTATATAACAATGTTTATAAGACATAATATAAATGTTTTGATAAGAGATCCTTAGTAAAAATATTTTTTTAAGGAGAGTGCACCTTGTATCACCCCCAACAACCTATTTCTAGTTCCATCTTCCTTAATTAATCAAACAAAAATAGTAATCAACCAAATACAAATGTTGATAAATCAAATATAAACATTAATATAATTAATAAAACCTTAATTAATATACTCTAATTATTAATGCAGCAGATGCTAATTGTGTTAACTCTACTATTGTCACCACTTCCATAGGTAGTGGGATACCAAATATTCCATTATCTTTGGGAGATCCTACATCTTTGCCTTTGCTTGAGGATTTGGTAAGGGTCAACAATAGTTTCCCTATATCCCAACACCCAAGCACACATTATGCTCATAACTTGGAGCTACCTCATTGCTTTAATTTCAAATTATTTCTTAAAACCTTCTTCTCATTTAGTCAACCCACATAGGAATTTCATTCAAAATTCCATACCTATAGTCTTTAACCATGAATCCACTAATCCATTTATCTTCAATAATTTGGGGATGAACCATATGATTCCAACATCAACATCATATGCCCCAATATCATGGCCTTAAACTCATATCAATTATCAATGTTCCTCCATGCCATAACATATGTCTCATATGACACCTAATCCTAAAATACAGACTCTAACCACCCAACTAGAGCAACTAATAGGAGTGGCTTCCCTTCAAGCACCTTTGTATAGTCATAAGTACTATTATGATGACTTAAGTAATAAACCCCTAGATCCAATAGCAAAATTTATCCCTTACATAAATTTTTGAAACAAAATTCCAAATGTATAATGGAAAGGAAAACACATTCAATCACCTTAGGCTCTTCCCACTGCTTGTAGTGACATTATATATGATGAAATGTTGCTTCTTAAAAAATTTCCTAGAAGAATTATTGACCCTTATCTTAATTGGTATTATCAAATACCATACCACCCCATTAAAATTTTTAATGACTTTGTTGAGATACTTGTGCAAAAAAAATTTATCTATATTGAGGAGAAGGTCACCAACAATGACCTATATAAACTAAAATAAGCCAAAGGTGATAACTTCATAGAATTATTGACAAAGTAAAAATATCTAGTCGGAATACTTCATTACACTCATCCACAAAATGATATTTTGGACATCTTCATAGGTAACTTACATGACTAATTGTCCTATGAGTTGGAAATGACCTACATATCCTCTTTTGAAGTAGTCGCTTTGGATAAATGTATAGAAATTTCCCTCCTAAGGAGAGGGAAAATCAAAGTCAATAAAGAGGAGGAAAATTCCTCCAACCATAAAAGACAATAAAATATAAACATGTATTAGGTGATGGAGTTACTAATTATTTCCAAAGTAATAATGTGAGTTCCGTGGTGGCTCTCTAAAAGATATTCATAGAACAATCCCAACAGTCCAAACCTAGGAGACAAGTTACTAAATCAGATCAACATCATTTTGAAATATTTAAAGACATTTTTTATACCAATATGACTGAGATCTCATATGTTCAACCCATAGATTCCAAAAATATGAAATTCAATCGGTTTTTCCTTTATGAACATTATGCTTTACACTATATTAATTCCCATTAAACAAGTAGGTGTAAGCACCTGAGGAATGTCATCCAAGATCTAATACACAATTATAAATTTGTTGTTAGTATATCCACATCTCAATCTTCATCAAATCAAGATCTTGGAATCTTTCAAAACCAACTATCAAAACCCTAATCAAAAGGTAAGAAATAAAATTTAATCCCAAAATGTCCTACTTCTAAATCAAAATATAATGGACATGATACATTTTTCAATTGCTCCTCTTCTATATGTGTCACCATAAGGAAACAAAAAAATAATCAATCATCAGATTAAACACCCAAACCACCCTTGGTTCTTCAACCTAAGAAGTTTTCTTCCTATAAATGACCACTACTCATCATACAACCATAAAACAAATTTGAGGGTTCTTTTGATGTCTAACAACAACTTGTCATTACCCCTACAAATATTTATATTCTTGAACTTCTTAAAACCTCTCCAATGCATAAAGAGACCTTGGTAAAAAATTTGAATTAGAAAATCATCCTTAAGATCTTAATCCCAAAGATCTTGCTTCCCTAGTGGGGTTATTTGGGGTAAATCATGCCAAAATATCGTTCTTTTAGAATGATCTTCCTCCATACTCTATGAATGGATAGCATACCCTCTATATTATAGGTCACATTGGCAACACATTTGTTAAAAAAAAATTGTTGATAATTGATCAAGCCTTAATGTCTATAGTATTAAGTTTATTAGTAATTTTAGTCAAAATGAACAAAATTTACAAACCTATGACCTTGTAATTAAGGCTTTTGATAATGGAAGTGTGAGGCTAGTGGAACCATAGTTTTACCCCTAAATTTTAGGCCTCTTTCTATAAATACACTATTCTATGCTATGCCTTATAATATCACCTATAATATTATTTTGGGAAGGCCTTGGATCTATACAATGCAAGCCACTCCCTTCACCCTCCACCAATATATTGAGTATGAGTATCAAGGTGAGATAATCTATATCCCATACAATCCTAAGTCCTTTACATATTGGTAATTGAGGTTAGTAATCCTAGGGTTAATTTTTACCCATCTATCACTCCATGTTCATCCACTGCTTTCCCTCAAATTGGTGATGCACTAAGATATTTAACTCTAAAAAATAAATCTAATCATCCTAATGATTAATCCAAAGTTCAACCAAACAATTAAATAAGTATAAACAATAAATCTAAAATAACTAATATAATTTATTTAAATGTATAAATAAAGATTATAAAAAATGCTCTTTGGACCTAACCAAGCTCTCTCCATATCCTTGAAATTTAGTCTTACCTTTTAGGAAGGGTAAAATAATAAGAATAATAAATTGTTCCTTTATTTGTGTTGATAATGCCAGTGAGGAACAAATCCATGGAAATAACCCTCGTTTGGTTGAGATATAATGTGCTTCATGATATTTTTATAACTCATATCCTATCCCAAAGCAAATGCTCACAAGCATGGGATATTAGGATAAAGGCTTAGGTTTACTTGAACAGGAATAAGAGATCCCTTAGAGGCCAAAGCCTAGCTAGGAAATTATGGCATAGGATATATCCCTAGCCATAGTTAGCCTATTCTTGTTTTCCTTTCACTTGATATTGATGATGAAGCCATTCATTTATTTTGAGAACCCTATGAATATATCATTTCTATTGGGGTGATATAGATGAGGATTATTTTGCTTCCTATATGTCCCTCTTCTCTTCTATTCATACACCTTGCTAGTATGAATCTCCTAACCTTAGTTGATACCAAGTTAATCACCACTAAATAATACTATAAGAAGGGGGATATCTTATGTGATTTTTTCCAAGATAGTTTCTCTAATCCTTGGGACCAAAACACCTTATACTTTTACAAATATTTCCTTCAAATAGCTAATGTCGATATCCTTGAACAAACTAATTATGATCAATCACCGCTTAATCCTAAATATTTGAAGATCTTAGGAGTGTTGCTATTCCATCCCTAATTAGAGGATGAGTTATACATCCTCATTGAAGAGACTATCAATATTGATATTCTCTTATATTAAGTTTAGTTTTCTATTCCAGTACTCTCTATGAAAGTTTAGTTTAGATTAAGTTGTTAGTCATGTGTCGAAATAAACATGTGTGTAGAGGGAATTAAGTGAATGTAGTGGCCACAAGTTTTGATGAAATCAATAGAGTCAATTTTGTTATGAGTCCATATGCCTTCACCAAAATGATAGTTATCACCCCTTCTTCAACTAACGCACTCAACTTATAACCAATTCGTGTGGTTTTATCCCACTTTAAATTATTTGGGTGAAGTAGAAATTACAACAATTCCTTTGACATTATTTTATTTTCTTTGCAAATTTACTATCTATGGAGGACATATGAGTGAATTCTGAAGGTGAAATCATGATCAATATCGACATGACGTTCACCCCAAAACAAAGATATAATCGGTATCTACCACTTTGAAAACATTTTTTAGCTTTCACGTGCATATCTTGACCATGCCAACTATGTTGTTGACTACGTAAGACTACATTCAATTTCTAGAAAATAGTGTGATATTTCACACTTCAAAATCTGAATGCTTGTGCTTAATTTTCAAACTTTCTACATTTGTGAAAAATAGCGATTGCTCCTTGCAAGTCGAATTGAGCTTTAATGCAAGCGTATTTTTTATATGAATTAAATTTGTTTTTTATTTCTTCTTGAACATGACTTGCTGAAGAATCCCTATGCAGTTTAACCTGTCATTAGATTTAAACATAATGCATTTGAGCCCTATCACTCTCTTCTGCAAGGCCAATAGCTGCTCTTCAAGCAAGATGTCACCTCTATGAACTACTTTCATTAGAAATATTTCAAATTGCCCAAGGATAATGTCAATGTGAACTTCTAGTGGCTTTTAACACATGTAAAATAGTGTTTGTGAGCATTCTAATGAGCTTTGTTGGAAATATGAGTAGGATTTGTTGTCATTGATGTCAAAAGTCAGTTTCAGTGAGTAGTGCAAGAGGAAGGATTTCAAGAGTCAGTCTCAGAACTAAGAAGGTGATCAGATAAGGTCTATAGGAGAAGTCAAAAGGCTCAAGAAAAATAATATTATAATATTTTATTATAATATTAAAGGTCTAATGAAAAGACCCAAAGTAATTAAATTAATTATAATAATTTCATTATAAATTAATTTGTAATCTAATTTAATTAACCCTATGGTTATTAAATTAATTATAAGTTAATTGTAATAATTTTTTTTTTTAAGCAAAAACCCCTTGCGGAGCCACCTTGGTCTGAGAGACCACGAATAGGGGTTCTACACCGTTAAAGTAAACCGGGGGTCGCACCCGACCCTGCCCGCACCAACATTATCAATTGGATTTTGGATAACCAATTCAGCTTTTTGGTAGAGTGGAGATTTGAACCTGGGACCTCCCTTTGAGGATTGCCCTCTCCTCTCCAAATCACCTAGAACACCTGGGTAATTGTAATAATTTTATTATTAATTAAATTATAATATAATTTAATTAACCCTAAAGTTAGGGTTGCAAGGCAAAAATAAATGCATCGACATCATAAATAAAATCCCTCCACCAACATCTAAAAACAATGGTGGCATAATGGTATAAATACCATATGCCTTAGTGGTAAATATCTAACCTTTGTTCGAATTCAAAAAGGCCTGCGATTAATGTGATTTATGTGATTTTTTGCGAGGAAGAAGACAATTTTTTTTGTCTTGTGTGCGCCAGGGAAGGAATAGGTTTGGCAAGGCTTTAAGCCTCATATCCATCCGATGGGTTGGATTGGTGGCAAACAGATGTGAATTAGTGCTTTGGAAGTGGGAGGACCCATGATCGAATCACATCGGAAGATTTGGTGAGATTTTTGTTTGGGCACCATAGGAAGTAGCGCAATATTTTTGGTTAGGCACCAATAGGGAAGGATATAGAGCACATGGTGCTCTTTGTTCCCAATGTGAGCGCCTAGCTCACATGGTGACTGGAGCCGTGACTAGGGCACTGGTGGAAGTGTAGCGTGAGTTCCATTCCCACCAAGGGCAAAAGGTATTTAAATTTTTCAATTTAATTTTTGTCCCAAGGTTGTTTTGGCATAAGATTTTTAGGGAGATATAAGGGTTGTGAAAATTAATTTTTATATTGTGATTTTTGGTGATTAGAATATTGAATTGAGTGATAAGGCATTAGATTATTTTGAATATTATTTCAAAATTAAGTTTTTATTTTGTTTAATATTTGAAAGGAGTAATAATGTTAATTGAGTTCTCATGTTGTGTATGGTGAAAATAATTTGTGGGGAATATATTGGTTAAATTATGAGAAGGTTTTTACTACCTAACCATTAAAATTGCAAAGAGAATAATTGTAATTAAGATAGGTTTTTAAGGGCACTTCTTCATCAAACAAAAAGGTATGGGCACATCTTCCTTGTGAGTGATTGTTGGATGTTGTGAATGCTAATTTAGAGTGAAAAGGCTTGTTTGATAATCATTGTTGATTTTTATTGTTAAAGGTTTTTTTGAGTAAAAGTTGATGACAAAAATATTGTTTGATAAGCATTGTTGGAAATAATTGAGTGAGTGTTCATATGCTTGGACTAGGGTTTGTGAGCAAGAAGTATTTCATTGAGTGATTGATTGAGTGGAGTTTTTTGAGCCTAGTCAAGTGGAAGTGTTGAAGTGATAGTTCTAATTTTGTAAAATAAATTGTTCTATATTCCAAATTAATTTGAGAAATAGGTTGAGTGTTTGTAATTATTGTAAATAATATTGATTCTCTAACAATTATCGATATATTTTTGTGATATTGGACAAGTCTTGGTGAAGAATTATTGAGCATATTGGACAAGTATTGGTGAAGACTTGTTGAGTAGATTGGGTAAGTCTTGGTGAAGACTTGTTGAGCAGATTGGACAAGTTCTAGTGAGGACTTGTTGAGCAAATTTGAGGTAAGTATTTGAGAGGACTTTTGGATATATTGATGTGAGATTTTGTGGAAGCTTAAAATACATATTTGAGGATATATTTTGGTGCAAATTTGAGGATAGATTTGTGCCATACTAGAGACAGATATTGAGGATAGATTTGTGCTATACCAAAGGACAAAGTTTAGTGCAAATTTGATATAGATCTAAGACCTAGCTTTGGAGGTAACAGAGTATAGAGGACAACAATCTCCAGTGGATAGAGATCCATTAGCCAGGGTAGTGAAGACATGTATTTTGAGTGAGGGTAGGTGTCTTCAATGGATAGAGATCCATAATACAATGGAGAAACCAATTATTCTAGAATATCATCATCCAAAGCCAAGGAGAAAGAGTTATCCTATGAATAGAGATCCATAAACTTGGTTGGGGGATTGGTGTCTCATTTAGATAGAGGTCCATATTTGTAATAGGGAAATAATTCCCAAAAGAATTATTTGATAAAATTTTATAAGGAATATTTTCTTCGTGTAGCCCACATTGGGTGAACCACATTAAATCATGTCTCTCATGTGTGTGATGCTTTGTGTGATGTTTACTACTTTAATATTGTTGATGTTATCATATGGATTGAAAAGAAAAAAAATTATATTATACTGTTCACCCCCTCTTAGTATAAGCACATATTATTCAATTGGTATCATAGTGGGTCTCTCCATGAAAATACTAACATCTTGGAGGAGGATCCATAAGAAACACACATGACTTCATAAAATGAATAAGAGACCATGTTTGATATAAAAGAGGAATTCTTCACTACTCTTAGAAATTTGGAAAGGATTAGAGAGAAGAACTCAAGCTTGAAGGAAAAAATTCAATAGGATGAAGAAGCAAAGATGGAACTTCTACAAAGTCTCACAGAACTGAAGATAAAGGTAGAAGAGGGAAAGAAAGAAATTGAACAGGATATGGCAGATCTATTAAGAGCAATAGAAATAGAATGTGAAATATTAGAAGCAAAAATTGTTCATCTAAGGAATGAATTTGAAAAGACCAAAGTACTGCTAGATATAAAGTTTGAAAAATAGAAATAGGAGCCAAGTCTTCAAGAAGTAGAAACTTCAAACAAAGATAAGCAAGTAACGTATATTCTATAAAGTAAAGACATTAGGAAGGAAGGAAGAAAAGAATAAACATGGATAAGAGTTAATCCTATAAGGAGAAGCACTCAACTGCAACCTCAAAGGCATCCAAACAAGTTACATAATTTCTTCCATGGCTATTGCTTTTCTTATAACAAATATGGTCATAGAGTTATACACTACACTGGTTATGTGAAAAATGAAGTCAATAGAAATTTCAACTCTTTTTCACCCCTTATGAACAATGATATCACATGTTACAAATGCAATTATTTTGGACATAAGGCTAGATGGTGCACAATTATATCTTCTAAGTCTAGTAAAAGGAATACAACTTCAACAAATAGGAAAGAGGAAAAGAGGAATGAAAAGGCTAGATCAATGTTAGTTCAAATAGATCTTCATGCTCAATATAAATAAGAACAACGGTATCATGATATTGGTTGCTCTAAAAACATGACAAGAGACAAAGATAAATTTATCTTACTAAAAGAAACCAATAAAGGATCAATAAGTTTTGGTGATAATGGATCAGCAAAAATAGGTGGAAAATGAACTCTAAGTTTAGATAATGGAAAAACAAGAACAAAAAATATACTATATATCAAAGGATTAAAACATAATATGCTAAGTGTAAGTCAACTTTGTGATCAAGGTCATATGGTTACATTTCACCTAGATAGATGTGAGATAAGAAAATTAGAAACTGGAAAATTTATTGCAAATGCAAGTAGAAATCCAAACAATCTATATATGCTAAGTGAGATCAAAGGAGAAAAGTGATTTCTATCACAAGAATATAAAATTTGGTTGTGGCATAGAATATTGGGTCACCTAAATTTTGAAAACATAGTCAACATAAGCAATAAGTACGTTGTCAAATATTTACCCAAGCTAAAAAGGTGACAAAACACAACCTGTTCACCTTATCAACATGGAAAACAAACTAGAACAAGCTTTAAATTAAAGGGATATATGTCATCTGAGCCATTAAGTCTAATACATATTAATCTATATGGTCCTACCAGAACACAGAGTATTCAAGGTGAGAGTTACTTCATATTGTTTATAAATGATTACTCCATAATGGTTTGGGTAGCTTTCCTGAAATATAAGTCAGAAGCATTTGAAAAATTTAAATCATTTAAAGAACGGGTTGAAAATAAAATTGGCAAGATGATTAAGTGTTTGAGATCTGACAGAGGAGGAGAATTTACCTCAAATGAATTTGTAGATTTTTGTGAACAATGTGGAATTAAGAGAGAATACTTAGCTGCAAGAACTCAACAAAATGGAGTAGTTAAAAGGAAAAATAGGACTATTGATAATATTTCCAGAGCTATGTTGAATGAGTCCAAACTTTCAGATGGATTTTTGGGGGGAGAAGTCGACACAATATTTTATATAATCACTAGGGCTCAAATGAGGGTAAACCATCACAATAATCCATATGATCTTTGTAAAGGAATACCGACCACTCTAAAACACTTCAAAGTTTTTGGAAGTAAGTGCTACATAATATGAGAAGAGCAAACCTTGGGCAAGTTTGATACAAGATGTGATGAGGGAATTTTTCTTGGTTATTCTACTAAAATTAAAGCCTATATATTATTCAACAAGAGAACATGCACTATTTTATAAAGTATAAATTTAACAATTGATGAGAAGATAGATTCAAGAGAACCAGTTCAACAAATTGTGTATTAGGAAGATGAAAGTTGTCAAGAAGAGTTTCGTGAGGAATCAAATGAAGAAGAAGAAGAAACACAAATAATTCTTCCTAAAACTCCATCCAAGTATGTATAGAAACATCATCCAAAATATCTAATCATTGGGAATCCATATGAAAGACAGACAAGGAGAAGGATAATAACACCATCTCAACAAGAAAATTTTTCTTTGTTATCTAAGATTGATCCAAAAGACTTCAATCAAGAAAGTGAAGATAAATTATGGATTAAGGCAATGGATGATGAATTAGATCATATAGAGAAAAATAAGACTTGGAAACTTGTTCCACGACCAAAGGACACAAATGTTATTGGCACAAAATGGGTATTCAAAAACAAGTTAAATGAAGATGGACATGTAGTCAGGAATAAATCAAGGTTAGTGTGCAAAGGTTATGCATAGATAAAGTGAATTGACTTTGATGAGACATTTTCTCCAGTTGCATGAATTGAAGCCATAAGAATGTTCTTAGCCTTCTCAAATTTTAAAAACCTCAAGGTATATCAGATGGATGTTAAGTCAACATTTTTAAATGATGTTCTAGAAGAAGTCTATATTGAATAGCCAGAGGTATTCATATTAATAGATAAATCAGATCATGTATGCAATTGAAAAAGGCATTGTATGGTATAAAATATGCTCCTAGAGCATGTTACTCAAGATTGGATAAGTATCTTCAGGAACAGTGATTCAAAAAAGGAATAGTGGATAACAACTTAGACATCAAAAATTAAGGGAATAATCTGCTAATTGTGTTTGTTATGTTGATGACCCATAACATGTGTAAATAATTTGTAAATAACATGCAGAATGAATTTGAGATGTCTATGCTTGGTGAGTTATTCTTATTTCTTGGACATCATTTTTCACAATCAGAAAAAGGAGTATTTATTTAACAAAATAAGTATATAAAAGAGATGCTAAATAAATTCAAGTTAGAAGATTGCAAATCAGTAAGTACCCCCATGTTTACATGATGTAAGCTAAGCAAGGATTATGAATCTCCAGAGAAAGATCAAAGATTATATAGATCTATGATTGGTAGCTTGTTGTATGTCACAACTGCAAGACCAAATATCATGCAATCAATGGGATTAGTGGTAAGGTTTTAGGAAATACCTAAGGAAACACATGTGGCAACAGTAAAGAGAATTCTTAGGTATTTAAAAGGGACTATGGATTTTGGGCTATGGTATCCCAAAAGTGATAATTTCACACTCACATCATATATAGATGCAGATTGGCTGGCAGCATTGACGAAAGAAAAAAGCACAAGTGGAGGAACATTATTTATTGAAGACTATTTAGTCTCTTGGCTGAGTAAGAAGTAGGCATCAATATCCTTATCTACAGTATAAGTAGAGTATATTGCAGTAGTATCCAGTTGTACATAGGTTTTATGGATGAAGTGGAATTTAGAGGATTTCAATATAAAATATGATCATCATATTCCCATATTAGGTGATAATACAAGTGCTATAAGTATTTTAAAGAATACAGTGATGCACTCCAGGACAAATAACATTTCGATTAAGTATAATTTTCTGAGAGAACAGGTGATAGACAAGCATGTCGGGTTGGAATATGTTACTACAAAGGAGCAGATTGCAGATATTTTCACTAAGCCACTTCCAAAAGAGACTTTTGAGTACCTTCGAGAAAATTTGGGAGTAGTTCTAATCCCACCTCAGAATTAACTACCTCAAGAGGAGGTGGCGGAGGGGCTAAGCTAAGAGTATCATTATTAGCCCTGAGCCCCAAAGGTGACCCTTTGCCATTGATGTCAAAGAGGGAGAGATTTGACTAAGGGGAAGAGATTCGAATTAGGAGGAGAGCATTCAGTCAGGGGGAGTAAAATAGGAAAAGGTAAAAGGAATGGTAAAAATAAAGTGGGTTGCCATAAATTACAAAGGGGGAGATTGTTGGAAATATGAGTAGGATTTGTTTTCATTGATGTCAAAAGTCAGTTTTAGTGAGCAGTGCAAGAGGAAGAATTTCAAGAGTCAGTCTCAAAACTAAGAATGTGGTCAGATAAGGTCTATAAGAGAAGTTAGAAGGCTCAAGAAAAATAATTTTATAATATTTTATTATAATATTAAAGGTCTAATGGAAAGACCCAAAGTAATTAAATTAATTATAATAATTTTATTAAACCTATGGTCATTAAATTAATTATAAATTCATTGTAATAATTTTATTATTAATTCTTCAAAAAAAAAAAAAATTATTATTAATTAAATTATAATATAGTTTAATTAACCATAAATTTAGGTTTGCAAGGCAAAAGGAAATGCACCGACGTCATAAATAAAATCCCTCCATCGACATCTAAAAATAGTGGTGGCATAATGGTATAAATACCATATGCCTTAGTGGCAAATATCTTACCTTCGTTCAAATTCTAAAAGGCCTGCGATTAATGTGATTTATGTGATTTTGTGCGAGGAAGAAGACAAAATTTTTTGTCTTGTGTGTGCCAGTGAAGGAATAAGTTTGGTGAGGCTTTAAGCCTCATATCCATCCGATGGGTTGGCTTGGTGGCAAATGGTTGTGACTTAGTACTTTGGAAGTGGGAGGACCCGTGATCGAATCACGATGGTAGATTTTGGTGAGGTTTTGTTTGGGCACCGTAGGAAGTAGCACAATATTTTTGGATAGGCACCAAGAGGGGATGATATAGAGCATGTGGTGCTCTTTGCTCCTAATGTGAGCACCTAGCTCACGTGGCAGTTGGAGTCGTGACTAGGGTATTGGTGGAAGTGCAACGTGGGTTTGATTCCCACCAAGGGCAAAAGGTATTTAAATTTTTAAATTTAATTTTTATCCTAAGGTTTTTTTGGCATAAGGTTTTTAGGGAGATATAAGGGCTATGAAAATTGATTTTTATATTGTGATTTTTGGTGATTATAATATTGAATGGAGTGATAAGGTATTAGATGATTTTGAAATTATTTCAACATAAAGTTTTTATTTTTTTTAATATTTTAAAGGAGTAATAAGGTTAATTGAGTTCTCATGTTGTGTATGGTGAAAATTATTTGTGGGAAATTTATTGGTTAAATTCTAAGAAGATTTTTACTACCTTAAAATTGCAAAGAGATTAATTGTGATTAAGGCAGGATTTTAAGGGTACTTCTTCATAAAATAAAAATGTATGGGAACATCTTACTTGTAAGTGATTTTTGGATGTTGTGAATGCTAAGTTGGAGTGAAAAGGCTTGTTTGATAAGCATTGTTGAGTTTGATTATTAAAGATTTTTCTGAGTGAAATTTGATGATAAAAACCTTGTTTGATAAGCATTGTTGGAAATAATTGAGTGAGTGTTCATATGATTGGACTAGGGTTTGTAAGCAATAAGTATTTCATTGAGTGATTGATTGAGTGGAGTTGTTTGAGCCTAGTCAAGTGGAAGTTTTGAAGTGATAGTTCTAATTTTATGAAACAAGTTGTTCTATATTCCTAATTGATTTGAGAAAGAGGTTGAGTTTTTGTAAGCATTGTAAAGCATATTGAATCTCTAACAATTTTTGATATGTTTCTGTGAGATTGGATAAGTCTTGGTGAAGACTTTTTGAGCAGATTAGATAAGTCTTGGTGAAGAATTGTTGAGCAGATTGGGCAAGTCTTGGTGAATATTTGTTGAGAATATTGGGCAAGTTATAGTGAGGACTTGTTGAGAAGATTTGAAGTAAGTATTTGAGAGGACTTGTGGACAAATTGGTGTGAGATTTTGTGGAATCTTACAATATAGATTTGAGGACAAAGTTTGGTGTAAATTTAAGGATATTTGTGCTAGACCAGAGACAAATATTGAGGATATATTTGTGCTAGATCGAAGGACAGAGTTTAGTGCAGATTTGAGATAGAGCTTAGAGCTAGCTTTGGAGGTGATAGAGTATAGAGGACAACAATCTCTAGTGGATAGAGATCCATTAGCCAGGGCAGTGAAGATAGGTATTCTAAGTGAGGGTAGGTGTCTTCAGTGGATAGAGATCCATAAGCCAGTATAGTGGAGGCAAAAGTTCTTCTAGAAGATCATCAACTAGAGCAGAGGAGGAGTTCTCCTACGGATAGAGATTTACAAAATTGGTTAGGGGATTGATGTCTCCTTTGTATAGAGGTCCATAAACATTGTAATAGGTAAAGTATTCCCAAAATAATTATTTGAAAAAATTTTAAAAGGAATATTTTCTCTGTGGAGTAGCCCACATTGTGTGAACCTCATTAAATCATGTCTCTCATGTGTGTAATGCTTTGTGTGATGTTTACTACTTTAATATTGCTGATGTTATCATTTGGATTGAAAAGCAAAAAGTTTTATCTTATACTATTCACCCCCATCTTAGTATAAGCACATATTCTTCAAGCTTTACCTCCCATAGTCTGCTGGTGGATATAAAAGGAGCTATTTTGGTAATTGTTGAATCGACAACATTCATTTTCTACTTGTTGGAGCTTTTACTTAAATTTAGCTCAATCACAGTTAATTGCATTATCTACCTCAAAAATAGGATTTGAATTTATTTTATTCTTTAATGTATAATCTAATATATTTTCCATTGGAGTCTCGAAAAGATCTAGCAGATGCATTCTCACAATTTAGCAAAAAAGCCACGATCGAATAATTGAGCCTCTATATCCTTAAATATATTTTTCAATATTTCTAATTAGGGCTGGTTTGTGGAACATATCCATCAGTAAAGGACTTGTGTAACTTCAATGTATAAGGACAACATAGTGCATCTTCTTTCCTTTTAGTGAAGGACCAACAGAGTGAATTGTTTACGCTTGACTTGGGTTATAACATTGGCTTTTTTCATGCAAAGGAAAAAATTTCTTGACAATTTTGCAATGCTGGACGACATAATACATGATGGTGTGTATATTATATCTATGTTGCTGAGATCTGCTTTCGTTTGTCAATTCGATTTTATAGCAATCCCATCATCATTGGAACCTTCCACATTGCTCAAAGAGAAGTTCTCATTGTTTATTCCACCAAAAATGATGGTCTTGATGCTTACTCCATTGTCAATTATTTCCCTTGGTTTTTCACTAAGGCTACTTCCCCTCTCATTTATTCTTAGCATATTTATATGGCTTACGAGGAAGACTACCCAGTATTTTTTTACTCAAACCAAAAACTTCACCTGCAATTTGAGAGCCACTAGATATGTTCAACTAAATCTAAATCCTCAAAGCTAAAGATGCCAAAATCCATGAGGATCTTCAAAATCCTAAAATAACATGTCTACCACTTGATGCCATCCATAGGGGTTGTAGCTTGAACACTGCACACTATTTTTTCTTCACAGTTCTTGACAACAATGCTAGAACACCCCAATTATGTAGCAAAATGGTTTTACTCATGGTGGTGCCCAAGGCGGAGGATGAGTACCTAACATATATTTTGGAATCTTTGAGACATCCTGTAAGATCCCTTTGCTGGTACCCAATGGAGTGCATGCTTATTTTGAAAATGCACTCCCTTCAACATCACAAACATACTTAACAAAAGTAGTTTTCCCTGAAGTTATCTCCTGCAAAGACTCTTGTTTCACAAATTTGGTAGGCAAGTTTACAAAAGTATAGAGTTTTATAATCAAATAACCTGTTTTCTATTTTATGAATTTCATGAAAGGGATACTTTATTCCATTTATATAGCATTTATTTTGATCTTCATAATACCAGTTTGCAATTTTAATTGACTGCACTCTTGGAGTAAACTTGAATCCAGATTTCTCCTTCAATAGAACCACTCCAATAGAAGATGCATAAATTGGAGAAACAATCTTGCAAATTCCATATTTTACTACAGTAGGGGTAATACTAGGTTGTTTTCCATATTTATGGTTGTGTGCATCACCCATATGCAGGTTTGTAAAACATAATTTTTGCAAACCTTCATCCTTGATATCCTCCTCTTCCTCATAAACTTAAAAAATTACATTTTTAGGGTTTGGATAACCAAAAATTTTGCATTAAGGAAGTTGTGCTTTTTTTAGACTTTAGTTCAAAAATTTTATTATTTGAAATATTTTTTTCTTTCTTCATAAGTGAAACAGGTACCACTTGGAAATCTATAGCTACGAGCTCCTACAAAGGAAAACATTTCTAGGGTTAGGAGCAATTTCTTCACTTGCAACTTTCTCTTTTTCTTCATGGGCAATTTCTTCACTTGCAACTTCCTTTATTAGGTCAAATTCCTGCCTCATTAACAATTGTTTAGTAAATTGGTCCATCCATTGGTGAATCTCCTGGATGAATTCCTTGAGGGTGTCATCAGCCATTTTAGGGTTGGTTTACCCTTCCATAATCATTTAATCTAATACCATATGGTAGAACCCTGAAGGTTCTAGCTTAGTATTTAATAAATAATAAATAAAATAACATTAAAAAGAATCACTTTTAGGGTTTGAATCACTGTTGCATTGGAATGGGGGATCCCTCCAATGGGTTTAAACAAATATATGTTTTATATTATTCAATGATCCATGTCTCAAATGATAATTTGTACAATGATTTATACCTACCCTAACCCTAACCCTATGTCTCTTCATCATGATGATTCATAATAATTAATATAATTAATTATTATGACTATGCTAAACCCTAATAATATAATATAATAATTAATTAATAATTAATTATTATATTATCAACTATACTAACCTTAGGATATTAAATTATTATATTATTATTATGAAATGAGGGTTAGGATATAGGATCCTAACAACTAGGAAAGGTATTGACCCCTATTAAACATAAGGAGTATACCAAGTTGTTGATAAAAATACTGATATTTTCCTAGTCCTATGCTCACATGCTAGGGCTTGATCCCTCTTTGGTTATGCATAACCTTGTAGTCAAACTGGAACTAAATCCCATCAAATTAAAGTCATAAAAAATGCATCCAAAATTTTCCTTGCTTGTCAATGAAGATATTTAAAAACTTGTTGATGTTGGATTCATCATAGCAGTTGATTACTCTAATTGGATCTCTAACATTGTTCTTGTTGCTATGAAAGAAGGAAGTGTAAAACTCTACACTAATTTTAGGGGAATAAACAAGGAATGTCCTAAATATGATTTACCTTCGCTAAATATTAACATGATTGTCAATTTTATCACTAGGTGTGGAATGATATCCTTAATGGATAGATTCTTGGGATACAACCAAATTAAAATCACTCTTGAGGATCAAGTTAAAATAGATTTCATAACCCCATAAGGCACCTATTTCTATCAAGTTAAGCCCTTTGGATTGAATAATTCAAGTGCCCCTTATCAAAGAGCTATGATATACATATTTTATTATATGATGTACGACATAATAGAGGATTATGTTGATGATTTTTTTGGTCAATCTCTAAATTGTGAAAATCATATTTCAAAATTAAGACAAATTTCAATGATTGAGGGAATGTAGGATTTGCTTAAAATATTCCAAGTGTATATTTGGGGTGACATTAGAAACAATTATGGGATTTATTGTATCCCAACATGGCATCAAAGTGGATCTCTATAATATTTTGTCTATGATTGATATGCCATATCCATAAAAACGTAACTCAACTTTGTAGTCTCCAAGGAAGCTTCAAGAAATAAAGAGATTCATCTCCAAAATTTATAATAAATGTCAACCTTTTTTCAATATTTTATAAAAATATGTAAAATTTTAATGGGACAAAAAATGACAAGTAGCCTTGATACATTAAAATCCGATCTCTTGTCTCCACCCATCCTAGTCCCTCCTAATCCTTCCAAACCTTTGTTTTTGTATATTGCCACAATTTATCATGCCTTAGGGACTATGTTGGAAAAATATGATTCTAACATAGATATCAAGCTATCTATTACACCAATAGAACTTTATTCAACTATGAAACCTATTATATGTCCTTAGAAAAGTTATGCCTTATGGTCTTTGCATCCTAAAAATTGTGACACTACATTCTCAACCACAAAATATTTGATATCACAAGGGTTGATCCCTTGTGTTAACTCATGTCCAAATACTTTATATTAAAATGAACCACCAAGTGGGTTATCACCCTTAGTGAATTCAAGCTAGGATTAATTAGTCAAAAATCATTCAAAGTATAAGCCATTACCAACTAGTTAGCTACAACACATTTAGAAGTGACCCATCCTATCGTAGTAGATTTCCATAATGAATCAATATTCACTTTAGAGGCTAATAAACCTAATTATTGGACCCTATAATTTGATGGTATTATATGTGCTAAAGTATTTTGGGAAGGAATTGTCTTTGTCATACCTCAAAAACAACAATTTTCTCTCTCCTTTAAGCTTCAATTTTCTTACACCAACAACACTGCTAAATATGAGGCTTTTACCTTAATGCAGTGTGTAGCCCTAGCCTTGAAAGTTAGGACCTTATTTATATTTGGATATTCTCAACTTGTAGTTGATCAAGTAAATGGTATTTATCAATCCAATGACAAGAGACTAAACCTTACAAATGCATTGTTGCAAAGCTAATATCTAATTTGATAAAGTTACCATCAACACTATCCCATGATCTATCAATTGCAATGTTGATTCCATGGCTACAACAACATATCTTATTCCTCTATATTTGTATGATGAAAAATCCATGATGATCATCCAATAAATTAAAAATTCTATGACTATGGAAGCTAACCAATCACCCTTAGAGGTCTTCTCATTATAGGTATCTTTTTCTCCTCATATTTAATATCAATATAGCCTAACCTTTATAAAAAATAGTGCTTTGTCTAATATATTAGATTATAACGACCACAAACACTTAAGGAGATATGCTTGTTATTATGTTATTCTTGGTGGTATCTTATATCATTGCTCTATTGATGACATGCTTCTTTGGTGTCTTTCACCACTTGAAGCCTACACAACCATCAAATAAGCCCATGATAGATCATGCCATGGTCATTTTAGTGGAATGAGATCTATGTTAAGTACAATATCCAATGTAAATGATATATGCCTTATTATCCTTAAGGTAATGGTCAAGTTGAAGTATCTAACAAAACTTTGATCAAGATCATCAAGAAGCTTGTTAGAAAACTAGATGAGATTAGCATCTTAAACTCTATGAAACCTTATGGGTACACATGTAATGGTCTCTCTTGTAAAGACTTATTTTCTTGTTTAGTTTATGTACCTTGCTTTATAATTTAATATTATATTATTCCTAGAATAGTATATTGCTTATGAATTTTTTGGTTGTAGGATAAGGTACTCTCTCAAGGATTAAAGGAAACCCTTCATATAGATGCATTGCATGTGTGTGTATGTTAAATATGTATTGCAAGTGTCTGTGTGTGTTTAATTTTAAATACTCAAATGGAAAAGGAAGTTGCTATAATGCAAGGGAGTCATCCTTAGAAGGTGAGTGATAACACTCAATTATCATAAGACCAACTGCATAATAAAAAGTGTTGGAGGTACATATTATTAAATTGCATTATAGTTTGAAATTGAACTTACATGCATGTTTTTTATTAATGTTAGATACAAATATATAATATATAATAATATTAATTAATTAATTAATAATATTGAATTAATTTTCCTAGGGGGGACAACACAATGGTTTGGGCTTTGGATCTTCTTCGAGAGGTCCAAGGTTCAAACCATGATATGGGTGAGTGTGTGAGGGGGTGGGTGTATGTATGGTTGTGTGTTTTGCCCCTATTGATAATCTCAAATCTCACCCTTATCAAGGATTATGGTTGGAATGGGGATACCCAACCCTAAGCACGTAGGGGTTTCTCACACTAACTTCAATAAAGAAAATTTAAAATAAATAAATTGTTGGAAATTTTGAGTTAGTTGTGTTGTCATTGATGTCAAGAGTCAGTGTCAGGAATCAATGCAGGACTTGGAAAAAGAAGGATTAAAATATCTATATTTTAAGCCCAAGATATTTGGTTTAAGAGCTTCACATGATTCGTCAAAATGATGGTTAAACAACCTAAAGAAAAAGCCTAAAGGAAATAATACTATAATATCTCTTATTATAATATTCAAGATGGTATAAAAAGGTCTAAAGGAGCAATAGGAAGGCCCAATAAAAATAATATTATAATATTTTATTATAATATTAAAGATCTATGTTGGAAATATGAGCAAGTTTTGTTGTCATTGATGTCAAGAGTCAGTTTCAGTGAGCAGCATGAGGTCAAGCATCAGTTTCCATGAGCAGTGCAAGAAAAAGATTGCTTCTAGGCCTAAGGGAAAATAATATTATAATATGCTTATTATAATATTTAAGGTGGTCAAATAAGGTCTAAAAGAGCAATTGGAAGGCCCAAGAAAATAATATTATAATTTTATATTATAATATTAAAGGTCTAAAGTATAGACCTAATTAATTAAATTAATTATAACAACTTTGTTATAAATTAATTTATAAATTAATTTAAATTAAAATAACCCTAAGGTTAGGGTTACAAAGGGCAAGCAATAATATTCACCGTCGACGTCGACTATTCTTTCCACCCATCGACGTGTTGAGGGAGAGCAAAAATTTAATATATATACTATATGCTTTGGCAAACAAAAATCTATCCTTCGAATACCTTAATCGATGTGCATGCAAAATTTGTGAACGTGCGGAATAAGAGGTAAGGGTCTTGTGGCTTGTGTGGTGTTCAACCTGCGAATAAGAGGGAGGAGGCTCTAAGACTCATAGCCAACCATGGTGGTTGGGCCAATGATAGGCGGTTGTGGCTTAAGGCGCTAACTGGCGGGAGGTCCCGCGATCGAACCCCGATGGTTGCATTTTGGTGAAGGTTTGAGTTCTTAAGTTTTTGGTGCCAAGGCAGAGGTTTAAAAGTGCATGAGGTGCTTTTGGTGCTAAGGTGAGCACCTAGCTCACGTGGCACGTGGGCCACGACTAGGGCATTGTGGAGGTGCAAGCGGGAGTTCGAATTCCACCGAGGATAGAGGTACTTAAATTTTTTGAATATTAAAATTGCTTCTAAGGTTTAAAAGGTGGCATGATAAATTTTTATTAAGGGGGAGTTATAAGGTTTTTAAGGTTAATTGTTTTATTGTGATTTTTGATAAAGTATAAATAGGAGTTATAAGGTTGAAAAAGGGAATTATATTTTTTATTGGGATGAGCTATGATGTGTTAAAGAGATAAGGGTTTATAAAGAAAATTATTGTGATTATTTTCTTTACACAAATTGTTGGTTTGCATTTTGAAGTGTGGAGATTATAAGGTGTAAAAGAGATTTATTGCTATGTATGGTGAAATATTTTGAGGGATCAAATTGAGTGAATGATTGAGAAGATATTGCTACCTAACCTTTGAAATTGGCAAAGAGTTGATTGTGATTGAGATAGGTGTTTGAAGTCAAGTCTTCTTCAAACAAGAGGTAAGGGTATATTATCCTTGAGAGTGATTGTTGGATGTTGTGAATGCTAAGTTGGAGTGAAAAGGTTCTTGTTTGATAAGCATTGTTGAGTAATTCTTTATATGATTGGTGAATGCTTGAATGAAACTTGAACTATTTGAACTAGTTTAATGAGTATCATTTTTAGTTTGTTTGATAAGCATTATTGAATAATCCTTCATTGAGTGATTTGTTGAGTGAAGTTGATTGAGCATAGTTGATTGGAGAGTTGGAGTGATAGTTCAAGTTCTATGAAACAAATTATTCTATATTGATTTGAAAGAGGTTTTCTGTAAAAAATTGAATTGAGTTTATATGCAAGTTTTGTAATTGATTTGAAAAGTAATATTATTGAGAGATTGATAAATTCTAGTGAGGACTTGTAGAAATATTTGAGGTAAGTCTTTGAGAAGAATTGTGAGAAGATTTGATTTATTAATTTGTTCAAGTATTGAGCTAAGGTTTGTGGCAGATCTAGCAGAGTTAATTTATGATTGAATCAAGATTTGTGTTAAAGCTTGAAGGTATATTTGAGGATAGAGTTTGATGCATATTGGAGGATAGGTTTATGCCAAATTAGAGGTAGAGATTGAGTAGATTTGTGCTAGACTGAAGGATTGTATTTAGTGTAGATTAAATGTGGATAATGAGTAGATTTGTGCTAGACCGAAGGATTATTTTAGTACATATTTGAGATAGATATTGAGAATATTTGTGCTAGATATAAGGATTATGTTTAGTGCAAATCAAAGATAGATATTGAGAAGATTTGTGCTAGACCAAAGGACTGTGTTTAGTACAATTTGAGATAGATATTAAGCAGAGATTTGGAGGTGATAGAGCAGAGGATAGTAGTCTCCAGTGGATAGAGATCCATTAGCCAGGGTAGAGAGGATAGAGGTCTTTAGTGGAGAGAGATCCACAACCCAGAGTAGTGGAGGTAGTAGTCTTCTAAGAGGATCACCAACTAGAGCAGAGGAGAAGGAGTTCTCCTATGGATAGAGATCCACAAACTTGATTAGGGGATTGGTGTCTCCTTTGGATAGAGGTCCATAAATATTGTAATAGGGAAGGATTCCCAAGATATTTGTTGAGAAAATTTTAGTGAAATATTTTCTCCATGGAGTAGCCCACATTGGGTGAACCACGTTAAATCATGTCTCTCATGTGTGTGATGCTTTATGTGATGTTTACTGCTTTGATATTACTAATGATATCATATGTGTTGAAAAGCAAAAAATTTTATCTTATACTATTCACCCCCTCTCAGTATAAGCACATGTTCTTCAATTGGTATCAGAGTAGGTCTCTCCATGAAAAGACTAACAACTTGGAGGAGGATCCATAAGAAACACACATGACTTCAAAAAATGAAGAAGAGACCATGTTTGACTTAAAAGAGGAATTCTTCACTGCTCTCAAGAATATTGAAAATATTAGAAAGAAGAATTCAATCTTGAAGGAGCAAATTCAAGAAGATGAAGAAACAAAGATGGAACTTCTACAAAGTCTCACAGAACTCAAGATAAAGGTAGAAGAAGGAAAGAAAATTGAATAGGATATGATAGATCTATTAAGAGTAAGAGAAACAGAGTGTGAAATATTGGAAGCAAAAATTGTATCACTAAGGCATGAAGTTGAAAATACCAAGCTACGACAAGATATAATGTTAGGGAAACAAAAAGAGGAATCCAACTTTCAAGAAATAGAGACATCAAACAGAGATGAGCTCGTCACTCATACCCCGAAAGGAAAGGACATCAGAAAAGAAGAAAGCAAAGAAGGACCATGGATGAGAGTTAATCACAAGAGGAGAAGCACTCGACCACATCTTCAAAGGCATCCAAACAGGTTACATAATTTCTTCCATGGCTATTGCTTTTCTTGTAACAAATATGGTCATAGAGTTGTACACTGCACTGGTTATGTGAAAAATGATGTCAATAGAAATTTCAACTCTTTTGCACCTCTCATGAATGATGATATCATATGTTACAAATGCAATAATTTTGGGCACAAGGCTAGATGGTGCAAAATGGTACTTCCTGAGTCTAGTAAAAAGAATACAACTTCAACAACTAGGAAAGAGAAAAAGGGGAATGAAAAAGCTAGATCAATGTTAGTTCAAATAACTCTTCATGCTCAGGATAAAGAAGAACAATGGTTTCTTGATAGTGGTTGCTCTAGACACATGACAGGAGACAAAGATAAATTTCTTGTGCTCAAAGAAACTAATAGAGGATCAATAAGTTTTGGTGATAATGGATCAACAAAAATTTGTGGAAAAGGAACTCTGAGTTTAGATAATGGGAAAACAAGAACAAAAAATGTACTATATGTGAAAGGGTTAAGACACAATTTGCTAAGTGTAAGCCAACTTTGTGATCAAGGTCATATGGTTACTTTTCACCCAGATAGATGTGAGATAAGAAAGTCTAAAACTAGAAAAGTCATTGCAAATGCAAGTAGAACTCCAAACAACCTCTATATGCTTAGTGAGATTAAAGGAGAAAAGTGTTTTCTATCACAAGAGGATGAGATTTGGCTATGGCATAGAAGAATGGGTCATTTGAACTTTGACAACATAGTCAACATAAGCAATAAATAGGCTGTCAGAGATTTACCCAAACTAAAAAGGCCACAAAACACAATCTGTGCACCTTGTCAACATGGAAAGCAAACTAGAACTAGTTTCAAATCAAAGGGATATATGTCATCTGAGCCATTAAGTCTAATACATACTGATCTATGTGGTCCTACCAGAACACAGAGTATTCAAGGTGAAAGTTACTTCATATTGTTCATAGATGATTACTCTAGAATGATTTGGGTAGCCTTCCTGAAAGATAAGTCAGAAGCATTTGACAAATTCAAGGTATTTAAAGAACGGGTCAAAAATGAAACCGGCAAGAGGATTAAGTGTTTGAGATCAGACAGAGGAGGAGAGTTTACCTCAAATGAATTTGTAGATTTCTATGAACAACATGGAATCAAGAGAGAATACTCAGCTACAAGAACTCCTCAACAAAATGGAGTAGTTGAAAGGAAAAATAGGACTATTGAGAATATGGCTAGAGCTATGTTAAATGAGTCCAAGATTTCAGATGGATTTTGGAGGGAAGAAGTCAACACAATAGTGTATATCATTACTAGGGCTCAAATAAGAGTAAACCATCACAAGACTCCATATGAGCTTTGGAAAGGAAGACCAACCACTATAAAACACTTCAAAGTTTTTGGAAGCAAGTGTTACATAAGACGGGAAGAGAAAAACTTGGGCAAGTTTGACCCAAGATGTGATGAGGGTATTTTTCTTGGTTACTCCAATAAGAGAAAAGCCTATAGATGCTACAAAAAAAGGACTCACACTATTGTGGAAAGTATAAATGTAACTATTGATGAAAAGATAGGGTTGAGAGAGCCAGTTCAAGAAACTATGTATCAGGAAGATGAAAACTATCAAGAAGAGTTTCATGAGGAATCAGAAGAAGAAGAGGAAGAAACACAAAGACTTCTTCCCAAGACTCCATCCAGGTATGTACAGAAACATCATCCAAAATATCTAATCATTGGGAATCCTAATGAGAGATAGACAAGGAGAAGGGTAATAACATCAACTCAACCAATAAATTTTTCTTTATTATCTAAGATTGAGCCAAAAGACTTCAATGAAGCAAGTGAAGATAAGTTTTGGATTAAGGCAATGGATGAGGAATTAGACCAGATAGAGAAAATTAAGACTTGGGAACTTGTTCCATGACCAAAAGGTAAAAATGTGATTGGCACTAAGTGGGTATTTAGAAATAAGCTAAATGAAGATGGTCAGGTGGTCAGAAATAAAGCAAGGTTAGTGTGCAAAGGTTATGCACAGGTTGAGGGAATTGACTTCGATGAGACATTTGCTCCAGTTGCATGACTTGAAGCTATAAGAATGTTCTTAGCCTTCTCAAGTTTTAAAAACTTCAAAGTATATCAGATGGATGTTAAGTCAACATTTCTAAATGGTGTTCTAGAAGAAGAAGTTTATATTGAGCAGCCAGAGGGATTCATATTAACAGATAAACCAGACTATGTATGCAGATTGAAAAAGGTACTGTATGGTCTAAAACAGGCTCCTAGGGCATGGTACTCAAGATTGGATAAGTATCTTCAGGAATAGGGATTCAAGAAAGGAATAGTGGATAGTAACTTATACATAAAAAATGAAGGGAATAATCTACTAATTGTGGTTGTTTACGTGGATGACATCATTTTTGGGGGAAACAATGACAAGATGTGTAAAGAATTTGCGAAGAGCATGCAGAATGAATTTGAGATGTCTATGCTTGGTGAGTTATCCTTCTTTCTTGGACTTCAGATCTCACAATCATAGAAAGGAGTATTTCTTTCACAAACCAAGTATATAAAAGAAATGCTAAAGAAATTCAACTTAGAATATTGCAAACCAGTGAGTACCCCCATGGTCACAGGATGTAAGTTAAGTAAAGATGATGAATCTCCAGAGGCAAATCAAAAATTATACAGATCTATGATTGGCAACTTATTGTATGTCACAGCTACAAGACCAGATATCATGCAGGTAGTGGGATTAGTGGTAAGGTTTCAGGCAACACCTAAGGAAACACATGTGGTAGTAGTAAAGAGGATTCTCAGGTATCTAAAAGGGACCATGGATTTTGGGCTCTAGTATCCCAAAAGTGATAGTTTCACACTCACAGCTTATACAGATGCAGATTGGGCTGGCAGCATTGATGACAGAAAAAGCACAAGTGGAGGAGCATTCTTTCTTGGAGACTGTCTAGTCTCTTGGTTAAGTAAGAAAGAAGCATCAATATCCTTATCCACAGCAGAGGAAGAGTATATTGCAGTAGTTGCTTATTGCACACAGGTATTATGGATGAAGCGAACTTTTGAGGACTTCAAAGTAAAGCATGATCACCCTATTCCCATATTGTGTGATAATACAAGTGCTATAAATATTTCAAAGAACCCAATGATGCACTCCAGGACAAAGCACATTCCGATTAAGTATCATTTTCTAAGAGAACAGGTGACAGATAAGCAGGTCAAGTTGGAATATGTCACTACAAAGGAGAAGATTGTAGATATTTTCACTAAGCCACTTTCGAAAGAGACTTTTGAGTACCTTCGAGAAAATTTGGGAGTAGTTCTACTCCCACCCCAGAACTAACCACCTCAAGAGGAGGTGGGGGAGGGGCTAAGCTAAGATTCTCATTCTTAGCCCCGAGCCCCAAAGGTGACCCTTTGCCATTGATGTCAAAGGGGGAGAGATTTGAGTTAGGGGGAGAGCATTCAATCAAGGTGAGCAGTTTCTCAGGGGGAGCAGAACAGAAAAAGGTTAAGGAAATGGTAAAAGGTAATTGGGTTGCCATCAATGACAAAGGGGGAGATTGTTGGAAATATGAGCAAGTTTTGTTGTCATTGATGTCAAGAGTCAATTTAGTGAGCAGCATGAGGTCAAGCATCAGTTTCATGAGTAGTGCAAGAAAGATATTGCTTCTAGGCCTAAGGGAAAATAATATTATAATATGCTTATTATAATATTTAAGGTGGTCAAATAAGGTCTAAAAGAGCAATTGGAAGGCCCAAGAAAATAATATTATAATTTTATATTATAATATTAAAGGTCTAAAGTATAGACCTAATAATTAAATTAATTATAACAACTTTGTTATAAATTAATTTAAATTAAAATAACCCTAAGGTTAGGGTTACAAAGGGCAAGCAATAATATTCACCCATTGATGTCGACTATTCTATCCACCCATCGACGTGTTGAGGGAGAGAAAAAATTTAATATAAATACTATATGCTTTGGAAAACAAAAATTATCCTTCAAATACCTTAATCGATGTGCATGCAAAATTTGTGAACGTGAGGAATAAGAGGCAAGGGTCTTGTGCTTGTATGGTGGTCAACCTGCAAATAAGAGGGAGGAGGCTCTAAGCCTCATAGCCAACCATGGTGGTTGGGCCAATGGAAGGCAGCTATGGCTTAAGGTGCTAACTGGCAGGAGGTCCCACGATCGAACCCCGACGACTGCATTTTGGTGAAGGTTCGAGTGTTTAGTTTTTGGTGCCAAGGTACAAAGGTTTAAAAGTGCACGAGGCACTTTTGGTTCCAAGGTGAGTGCCTAGCTCACGTGGCACGTGGGCCATGGCTAGGGCACTGTGGAGGTGCAAGCGGGAGTTCGAATCCCACGAGGACAGAGGTACTTAATTTTTGATTATTAAAATTGCTTCTAAGGTTTAAAAGGTGGCATGATAAATTTTTATTAAGGGGGAGTTATAAGGTTTTTAAGGTTAATTGTTTTATTGTGATTTTTGATAAAGTGAATTGAAATAGGAGTTATAAGGTTGAAAAAGGGAATTATATTTTTATTGGATGAGCTATGATGTGTTAAAGAGATAAGGGTTTATAAAGAAAATTATTGTGATTATTTTCTTTACACAAATTGTTGGTTTGCATTTTGAAGTGTGGAGATTATAAGGTGTAAAAGAGATTTATTGCTATGTATGGTGAAATATTTTGAGGGATCAAATTGAGTGAATGATTGAGAAGATATTGCTACCTAACCTTTGAAATTGGCAAAGAGTTGATTGTGATTGAGACAGGTGTTTGAAGTCAAGTCTTCTTCAAACAAGAGGTAAGGGCATATTATCCTTGAGAGTGATTGTTGGATGTTGTGAATGCTAAGTTGGAGTGAAAAGGTTCTTGTTTGATAAGCATTGTTGAGTAAGCCTTTATATGCATGATTGGTGAATGCTTGAGTGAGAACTTGTGAACTATCTTGAACTAGGGTTTGTGCAAGATCATGAGTATCATTTTATGTGAGTTTGTTTGATAAGCATTGTTGAATAAGATTTCATTGAGTGATTGGTTGAGTGAAGTTGATTGGGCTTAGTTGATTGGAAGCGTTGGAGTGATAGTTCAAGTTCTGTGAAATAAATTATTCTATATTGTTTTGAAAGAGATTTTATATGAAAGAGTGATTTGTGTTTTATATGCAAGTTTAGAAATTGATTTGAGACAAGTTTTCATGAAGACTTGTTGAGAAAATTGGACAAATTCTAGTGAGGACTTGTAGAGCAGATTTGAGGTAAGTCTTTGAGAAGACTTGTGAGCAGAATTGATTGATTTATTTGTTCAAACCTTGAGTTAAGATTTGGGGAAGATCTAGCAGAGTTGATTTGTGATTGAATCAATATTTGTGTTAAGGCTTGAGGGTAGATTTGAGGACAAAGTTTGGTGTAGATTTGAGGATAGGTTTATGCCAAATCAGAGGCAGAGATTGAGTAGATTTGTTCTATACCAAAGGACTATTTTTAGTGTAGATCAGAGGCAGAGATTGAGCATATTTGTGCTAGATCGAAGGATTGTGTTTAGTGTAGATTTGATATAGATATTGAGAATATTTGTGCTAGACCGAAGGATTGTGTTTAGTGCAAATTTGATACAGATATTGAGCATATTTGAGCTAGATCGAAGGATTGTGTTTAGTGTAGATTTGAGACAGATATTGAGAAAAGCTTTGGAGGTGATATAGCAGAGGATAGTAGTCTCCAGTGGATAGATATCCATTAGCCATGGTAGATAGGACAAAGGTCTCCATTGGAGAGAGAACCACAATCTAAAGCAATGGAGGCATTAGTCTTCTAGAGGATCACCAGCTAGAGTAGAGGAGAAGTATTTCTCCTATGGAAAGAGATCCATAAACTTGATTAGGGTATTGGTGTCTCCTTCGGACAAAGGTCCATAAATATTATAATAGGCTTGGGAGTGTTTTGTTGGTGGTCCATTTGGTTTTGGTGCCTAGCATAGGAGACAAAGTGCACAAGGTGATTTTTTCTACCAACGTGAGCGTCTAGCTCACACATCAGTTGGTCTATGGATAGGAAACTGGTGGCAGTGCAGCGAGGGATCGAATCCTATCAAGGGCAATAAAGGTATTTAATTTTTTTAATTAAATTTTCTCCTAAGGTTTTTATTGTGGCATGAATTTTTGAGTTAAATGGAGGTATAACATGTTATTAAAATTTAATTTTTGTATTTTTGAGCATATTAAAGGAGTGATTTAATTTTTGAGAAAGGATTTATAAGGACATTTTTGAGGAGTTTATTTTTGCCAATTTAATTTGAGATCTAGGGTTTTGAGTAGTGTTTAAGAGTGTGGATATTATAAGGTGTAATTGAGATTTAATGTTTTGTATGGTGAAATATTTTGAGGGAATATTTGAATGAAATTTTGAGAAGGTTTTTGCTACCTAACCTTTGATATTGGCAAAGAGGTTGATTGTGATTGAGACAGGTTTTGAGGTCAAATATTCTTCAAACAAAAGGTATGGGCATATCATCCTTGTGAAGTGAAATATTGTTGAATGTTGTGAAGTGCAAGTTGGAGTGAAAAGGTTTTGTTTGATAAGAATTGTTGGAAATGATTGAGTTTTCACATGCATGATTGGTGAATGTTTGTGAGAACATTTGAGTGAGAAGTTGAGAACTATCTTGAACTAGGGTTTGAGAAAGATCATGAGTATCATTGTTATGTGAAATTGTTTGATAAGCATTTTTGGAAATATTTGAGTAGGATTTCATGTGCTTGATTAGGGTTTGTGAAAAATACCATGAGTATCATTGTTATGTGAATTTGGAATCATCTTGAGTCAAGGTTTGAGTTCCATTGTGTGAGTTTTTGAAAGCATTGTGAAACACTTGTCTAGGGTTTATAAGCAAGTTGTGTTTCATTGAGTGATTGGTTGAGTGAATTTGATTGAGCATTATTGATTAAGAGCTTTGGAGTGATAGTTCAAAATTTGTGAAACAAATTATTCTTTATTTTTGAATTGATTTTAAAGAGAGTTTGAAAGTGTTAGAGTGATTTATGAGTGTGAAACATATTGAGTCTCTTACCATTATCTATATTCTTCTATGTTTAAACAATATTTTTATTGAAACTTGTTTGTGCAATTGAAGAGGTTTTCTGAAAGGATTAAGTTGAGTTGTGTATGCAAGTTTTGCAATTGATTTGAACAAGATTTTGTGGAAGCTTGTGGATATATTTGAGTAAGTCCTAGAAGGGACTTAAGGACAGAGTTGAGTAAGCTTTTTTGAAAGCTTAAGGATAGATTTGTGTGAGATTTTGTGGAATTTTACATGAAGATTGAGCAAAGTTCCAGTGAGGACTTGTTGAGAAAATTTAAGGTAAGTCTTGGTGAAGACTTGTTGAGCAGATTGAGCAAGTTCTTGAGAGGACTTGTGGATATATTTGAGGCAAGTCTTAGTTACGACTTATAGAGTAGTGTGCAAAAGTTCTTGAGAGGACTTGTGGACATATTTGAGACAAGTATTTGAGAAGACTTGAGAGCAAAGTTGATTGATTGATTTGTTCAAACCTTGAGTTAAGGTTTGGGGTAAATCTAGCAGAGGTGATTTATGATTGGATTAAGCTTTGAGTTAAGGCTTGAGGCCAGATTTAAGGATATATTTTGGTGCAAACTTGAGGATAACTTTGTACTAGACCAGAGACAGAGATTGAGCAGATTTATACTAGACCGAAGGACTATGTTTAGTCCAAATTTGAAATAGAGATAGAGTATATTTGTGCTAGATCGAAGGACTGTGTTTAATATAGATTTGAGATAGAGATTGAGAAGATTTGTGCTAGAATGAAAGATTGTGTTTAATACATATTTGAGACAGATATAGAGTAGATTTGTGCTAGACCAAAGGACTATGTTTAGTATAAATTTGAGACAGATATTGAGAAGAGCTGAGAGTGATATTTGGAGGTGATATAGCAAATGACATTAGTCTCTAGTGGATAGAGATCCATTAGTCAGGGTAAAGAGAACAAAGGTCTTCAGTGGAGATAGATCCATAAGCCAGAGCAGTGGAGGCAGTAGTCTTCTAGAGGATCACCAGCCGGAGTAGAGGAGAAGGAGTTCTCCTATGGATAGATATCCACAAACTAGTTGAGGATATTGGTGTCTCCTATGGGTTGGTGTCCAGAAATTAGATTAGGGGATTGGTGTCTCCTTTGGATAGAGGTCCATAAACATTGTAATAGGGAAAGGATTCCCAAGATATTTGTTGAGAAAATTTTAGTGAAAGATTTTCTTCGTGGAGTAGCCCACATTGGATGAACCACGTTAAATTGGTGTCTCTATGTGTGATGATTGGTGCATTGCTTTTGTTACTACTATTGATATTACCATTGATATATTGGATAATATTATTTAAGAAAAGTAAATTAAAAAGTGATCTTATACAGTTCACCCCCCTCTTAGTATAAGCTTGTGCTCTTCATAAATAAATTATAATATAATAATAATAAAAAAATAATTAAAAAATAAAAATAATATAAAATTATAAAAAGGAAAACATTGGGATCTCTCAAGCCCTATCCACCTGGTAGAGGAAATGATTGCATAGGTGGCAGAGTTGGCAGAGAGGATAATGGTAATATGTGGTGATTTACTTTTTAATCCACTTGTTAATCTTCTCATAAAAATAATCTTTAAAACTTGGTAAGCTACCAAAATTTAAGGAAAGAAAATTCTTGGTAGCATGAAGAAAGAAAAAAGAGAGATGGGAAGGAATATTTGTGAATATGAAGGTTTGCTTCCATAGAATATTTTAGGTTAGACTCCTTGTCATATATCATTTGTGCCTACTCTTCACAATAGTTTAGTCTAAAATTTTGTAGATTTTATAAGATTTGAATTTATTATGTATGGTGTGTTGCTTGATAAACTAATCCTTTTAAAAAATTTGAATATATTATTTTAGATAGCTTAGTCAATATAGAATATAAAAGCAAAAATCCCATGGGATGTCTTGATCCGCTTCCCCCTCCCCTAGCTCTGTCCTAGTCCTCTAGCACATTTTGCATCCTTCTCTCAGTGCACTATGTCTACAGATAATATTATTGTAATGGGAGGTCTCTTTTTTGCTTTTCTACCCCTTTCCTCACAATTTTGAGGGTTTCCTTCCTATGCTTTTGGACTGTGACATCCCTGGGTCCATCCTAGTACCCTTTTTTTGGGCTTTAGATATTCCTTTTCCCTTCTACTCTTTGGGTTGTCCTTGTTTTTTGTAGGTTTTATTTATGGTGTGGTGCAACTCTATCATAGTTCCTTTGCACTTCCTGGATCCTTATCTCTTGGTTGTTTATGGTTGCAAATGGTCTCCTTGGGGTGAGAGGTCACATTTCTTCTTGTCTACCATTTTACCAACCATTTTGAGGGTTTCCTTCCTATGCCTATATTATGGGATGCCACTAGATCCCTTTCTGGTTTGTCTATGGTGCTTCTAGAATGTCTTTTTCCTATTGGTCTTAGATCTAGCCTAGATCTATTACAGGTTTCTTCTTGGATTTATGTTTTAGTAGTTATTCGATTGTGGTGCATCATGGATTTGGAATCTCTTCTTGAGCAGGTTTTCATAGTATATTTTTTGCCTATGGGGGCCATGTGTTTCTTTTCTATGGATCTACTATTTAGGTACCTAGATCTGGTCTACTTGGTGGGTTCTTTGATTTTTCTTGGCTTGGGGAGGTCTCTATTTTACTGGTTACAGAGTTCCCACTGGTCTTCTTTTTATGGTTTCCTAAATCTATTATATGGTGGATTTGGAGGCTGTATTAGGTTTCCTACTACATTTTTTGGTCTGGGGAGGGCTTTATGCTTCCCATTTGTAGCATGTTTACCTATGGCTCCTTTATCTTATATCCCTTGGACCTTATCACTACCTTTATTGCTTCCTTTGTTTCCTTTAGTTTCTAAGCTATATAACATCACATGCAAGGGGATTTCATGGCCTATGGAAATCCTTAGTTTTGTTGCTTTATTTTCCAGGACTATGCAAGATATTATTCTGGTCTAGTTTTCAATGTCCCTACATTTATCTCAGTATTCCCTCGATGGGACGATCCATATCGATGCTTCCTCTGTTCCATCTAGCTATTCGGTATGGTCATCATGCTTGGCAGTTTTGTTTTCTAGTTTTTCCTTGGTGGGATACCGGTTTTTGGTTTTTTCCCTATGGGATTTTTCAATTTGTACTATTCCTACATAGATGGGAATTTTATTTTTCCTACTTTAGGCAAGATTTTCATTTTTTTTGTTGGACGGAATTTTATAGGCTATCCTTTGGCATTTCCTTTGGCCTATCCTTGGGCCTTTCCTTTGGCCTTTCCTTTGGCCTATCCTTAGACCTATCCTTTGACCTATATTGTGGCCTTGTATTTTTTTTGGTGACCTATTGTAATAAGGTTTTGGGGCCCTTTCAAAACCCATTTTTAATGAAATTTTAACCTACCAAAAAAATATAGAATATACAAGCTTATATTATCTAAAAATCCAATCCTTATTTCACTTGTTAAGGAAGATTTAAAAACTTAATTTCATACTTTGCTTAGCCTATTTCACCTTTAAGTTTTTGTTACAGTAAAGATCACCATCAAATTTTATCGAATCTCAAGAAATTAATAAAATATTTGAATACTATAGAGGGAAGAATTTCCCTATCACGTATGATTCTTGGTTGGATCTGTTGGGAGCTGAGGTGACCATGGGTGTGTGTTATATTTTCTAAACTCAAGAGCCATGGGTGTGTGTTATATTTTCTAAACTCAAGAGCTTGGTGATTGAAGGGTTCACTAGGAATGGTTTAAGGACTCGTTCCAAGTCCAAGGATGGAATTTTTGATGTGTATATTGAGCAAACACCTATGTTTTGCCTTTCTAAAATCCAAGATAAGAAAATAAAGAACAATGCAAGATAAACAAAAATGCAAGAAAGCAATGACTAATCCTAGAATAATTATCAATTTTCAATGATGACTAAACTCTAACTTGTAGTAGAAATAATTTTTTTTTTTTTACCAAGGGCTTAAGAGAATGAACAAACAAACTAACCCTAGGATGCAAGCTATATGTCTTTTCTTTCAGATGCCTAGGAATGTAACAAAAATATTTTCCCTTTATTTATGAGCTAGGTTTTGAATAGAAATGAACAAAAGAAAACAACAAATAGCCTAAGAAGTTTTACTTAGAGGACTTATTTGATTTGATATTTGATCCAAGATTTATCTTACATATAGAATATCCCACCATTTCAACCTGCAAAAGATATTTTATAGAAACCCTCAAAAATATGGTTAATGTTATGAGGCTTGCTTAGTCCATTATTTAGAAGAGCTTGGAAGAACAATAGTCAAGCCCCCTAGGTCCTTTAGTTAAAATTTATAAATCAAGAGTGAATGTTGAACCTTTTTGGAAATGGACAAACATAATGCAATGAAATAAAATAGTGCAAAAAATAGAATGTAAACAACAATATTATATCCTAAATGCAACATGCAAACATAGATCTAGGGTTTGGGAGTGAATCTTACCCCCAAACTTGGCATAGCCAAAGTCATGACTTGTATGGGGAATTCATGATTTTAGTTCTAAAATCATGCCCTATAAATACAGTGCATGATTTCATGATAGATAAAAATAATAGATCGATGTAAAATAAGAAAAAATAAATGCAATTAACAGTCTAGGATCATAAAATGGATGAAATAACCTGGTGGTAGTGATAGGGGTAGACAAAAGGATGGATACCTAAACAATATTGTTGACTTCTCCTCAAGGCTCCAACACTTATCCACCAAGATCAACGAATGCCAAAACAAAAAGTAGTGAAATAACAATCCCATAGTAGAAGAGCGCTTACTAGCATGAACAATGATGAAGTCAAGATTAATATTCTCAAGAAAATTCATTGGTTCAAAAAAGAGGGATCCAATCCTCTACTTATAATAGGTTTGAAGGAGGTTTAACTAGGAAAATGAAAATAAACTTGGCTAAGAGCCAACACCATAGATGTTAGCCAAAATATAGGGCCTTTTAAGATAAAAAAAAGCCTAATTTTCTAAAATCACGCCCCATAAATTATAGGGCATGATTTTAATAAAACTAAAATTTCCAAATATGATTGTGATTTCGATACAACTAGACCCATGTGCAGTATTTTTGCATTTTTGGGGACCAAGCAGTGTTAGAATGGGATAAACCTTATACCATTGGAAATTGCTTTTTAGACCTAATTCAGTGGTAGAGATTTTGAAAGGAATGAAGAATATTTGAAGGGTGAAAATTTATTTCAAACATGACCTTAATTTTCTAAAAGAAACTAAGGATCTAAGGGAAATGACTCATCTTAATGGGTCAATTTTCCATGTCTATATTTGTGCCCCCTCTTTTATGCATTTATGGCCTAATAAATGCATCAAATAAATATGTAGACACCTATAGTGGAAAATAGAAAACACAAAAAAAGGAGTGGCAAGTTTAGAAGAAAGGGGTGGTGCAAAAAATGGTGTTAGTTTGGACACTTAAGTATATTATACATAAAACAAGGCATTAGGGACATTAATAACTCTCAGGCTAGGATGCCCCCTTCAGTTTTGGAAGGAATGCCAAATTCCTAAGGAAACCGACAATGGTTGACTCAAAATAAAATAGAGTGGCAAACATTGAAAAATAAAAAGGCACCAAAAGGAAAAGAGATAAGAGAGATAAAGACAAATATAAAATATTTGGTTTTACTTACATTTTAAAGTTTTTTTAAGCATGATAATCACAAACATAATGAATGCAATGCAAAATGATCCTAACTAAATGAATGCATGAGTGAATATGAATTAATAAAATGTAATATAACATGTAAGTTAAAATGAATGCAAAGTGAAAGGTGTTGGGTGCCAAACACTGGTTAATTTGTCCTATATTTGTCACAACACTTCTCATTTAAATTGTCAATCCAGGGAATTCGTAAGCTTACGAAGGGTCACAGTTGAGACAAGTCACACTACCACTTTAGAGATAATCTATTCAACTACCAATGGGAGGTGTTTGTATAACATCAATAAGATCATCCGCCTCAATAAAACTCACTCATAAATAACAATGCAGATAAAATAAACACACCAACTGATACAAAATGAAAATGCTTCTTATAAATAAACACACCTCTAATATAACTAATATTAAGCCTAAAAACATGAACATGCTACCCTGCATAATTAAATTATGTAAATAACTAAGAAGGGATGAATACTGTCTTGGAGTGGGCCTGAGCTCTAGGAAGATCCTGCCCGATAAATCTCACAAATGAAACATTGTTTTTGATGAATGTTCACACTTTATTAATGATGCAATGAAATATTACATATAGCAATGATTTATAAAATATGTCTCTCTACTATAGGGAAGTCCATTTGTTTATATATTGTACACATAGAATTTCTTGTGGTAGTTCTATTACAAATGACATCTTGGTTCAGCCTAAACTGGGACAGTTTAGTTACTGCAACCAGCACACGATAAGCAACTCTACATCGTTTCTTGGTATTAGAATAAATTCCACTTAATTACGATTCGGCTTCGTGAGTATTTGAGTTTCCACCCACTCTGGCTAGGAAAACCTATCCGTCTGTGGTTTCCCATAGATGACGTGGAATGGTGGTCAACAAGATCCTTCTCCAACCATTTTGTCAACACCCATAATTCAAACATCGGCCTTGGTAAGGCATCTAACTCAGTAAGGCACCTACTTCAATAAGGCACCTACCTCAGTAAGGCACCTACTTCAGTAAGGCACCTAACTTAGTAAGGCACATACTTGGATTTACCTTTATTTGATTGAGCATAACTGTGCCAGGTCCACTTAGGACCTCGACTGAGTAAAGGACAACAAAATCAAGGAAATAACTACACACAACACAATTCACATATGGATTAGATAATACAAATGATTTTATTATATATACATAATAATTCATAAAAATATACAACTCATGATATAATGTCATGCAAAAATTGTTAGTACATATACAAAAATATAAGTATTTTCGGTGCTCATCATCCCCCATGCCTAACATGTGCCACGCCCTTGTGGAACTTGAAACCAGTAATCACCTCCTCTTTGTAGGCCACTGCTTTTCATTTTATTTTCTTGCTTGTGGCCTTGGCTTGCTCTCCTCCTTGAGGCTTTGGTTTCTATTGAGGGGCCCTATCTTGTTATGGGGCATCTCTGGGTTGTACTTCCCTCTGGCTATGTCGAGGTCTGGTTGTGCTGGGTTGAACTTCATTCTACACCAGCATTTTATTGTGCTAGCTCTATCTCCTACTTGGTCTAGCACCTGTACAGGGCCTAGCTACCATAGTCATCACCCCATTTTGGAAGGCTACTTTTGCTTCCTGCCATAGGTTAGTGTGTTGAGGGTGCAACTCTCAGAAGGTAATGTCAGAGTCGTCCCTCTTTTGCTTAACCACGCTGGATTTGTATAGTCAAATCTCCTCAGGGGTGAGGCCAGCGGTTTCTATCACAATTGTTGCTTCCTCTACCTCTAGTTCATACACTACCCATATTGCTAGCCACTTCTTCATTCTAGAGGGTCAAATTGGTGACGAAACATAGATGTCCCAGAATTTATCATCATCAGTAGGGTCCACACAAATTCTTGGCCCTCTTTATTTCTTTTTGGAAGCTTTCCTAGATGCCTTTGTCTCCTCGAAATCCTTATGAAGCTGTTCAAATTTCACCTTCTACTCAACGAAGGCCTACACATCCTCTTCCCATTCTTCATTCGAATGAGGGTTCGGTTCAACAAACATCACCCTGGTATTCCTTTTGTCCCTCTTATGAGTCATCTAAGGGGCATTCCCATTTCCTTTGTTTGGTCTTACGATGTCCTGTGTGGGGAAGTCTTCTTGCCCTATAGAGGCTGCCTCCCTATTGGATGACCCAAGGAGTTGTTTCCCTGACCAGAGGTCCCCCATGGCTATTCCTCCTGATGTCTACTTTCCTGGTCCCTCGAGTGGTGGCTCCTCAATTTTGGGTTCCTAGCACCTTGGATAATCCTCCTTGGACTTGGGTTCAAGGTTTTGCCCTTGGCTTTACCTCGAAAGCTCATTGTCATCCTCGATGTTGATAACAGGGATTTTTGTTTGAAAATAGAATTCCCCTGTTCTTTTGGAATTGTCTTATTTGAGGTGCACGACCCCTCCCCTACTTCCAATTCCTCATTTTTGGAATCTGACCTAAATGCCCCAGATGAGACTACTCTTTATATCAAGGTCAAAGAGTTTGTGGGCACTTCCATCGCCCTATCGGTCTGGGTAGAGGCATCTTGCCTCTCTATTACCTTAGACTACAACTACTGGTTCTCCTCCTTGAGTTGTCAGATCAATTGCTGTAATTGAGAAATGGCAATGTCCTATATCTAAATTTTCCTCATGGTCATCTCTTTATACTCCTCAAATAGTGCTTGCATTGAGGATTTATTGCTTTGATCGATGCGATCCCCCTCCAATGGTGTCTCGGACGATCATTGAAATATTATGAAAGGTTGTAGAGTGGTGTACTATGAATGGCCAAATTCTACAAGGTTTACGCTGTGACATCAAGATTTGTATCTTCTTCACTTTCCTCATTTGAGAGGATTAGGTGATGTAGTCGTCTTCGACCATGCCTTCATTCTGTTTGGTATCCTGAGGCCTATGGGCTGGAGGATTCTAGCCTCTCTTCTACGAAATTGGGTAGAGAGCTCTGCCCTTCCTCTACAATCTCTAGTAAAAAATGGGGGTGTTCCTCCTCTAAAATTCCCCTTAATTTGGCATCATGTCCTGCCTTTGTGGTTGTTTGCTCCGCTGCATCAGACAACTCATCCCTAATCTCCTCGGTTGTTCCCCTTAATTTTGATTTGTGCCTTGCTTAAGTCATCGCTTGTTCCTACGTGCTAGAGGGTTCAACTTCTATTGCTTATGAGCTTCCCATATGCTCCTCTGTGTGGCATATCAGGGCTATAATTAGACCATGATGGGCTAAGGCATAGACTATCCATCTTTGATACTGCGATGCCTTATCCTGTAGGGCCTTCGTCAGGTAGAATGAAGTGTTGATTTCTCTCCCGTGTACTATATGGCTCATGAATTGCATGTGGCTTGCATTTAGGTGCAAATACTTCCCATTGTATGTGAAGTATCTCACAACCTACTCAAAAATATTCCGTAGGTGCATCGAGATCTTCTGCTTGGGCAGCCCTCCTTTGTCGTAGGGAACATTCGCCTATCTGAGTAGCACTTCGGTGCATTTTTTTGCCACACCATCCTTGTATGTACATTCCCTAATGAGGGGGAGGCCAGTGACCTGAGAAATGTGCTCTAGGGTGACTAGAATTACCAGTCCACATAGTCAGGCCACTTCTCCATTCAGAGTGGTGGCAAATTATTTGGTTTCCTCCAGGTCTTGTTACTAGCTAACCAGGCAATAGTAGTTCATCCAACCTGCCACTTTGAACCGATTGTGGACTTCCCCCCTAATTCCTTTAGTGCCACTAGGCTCCTACTTATTAATAGTGTGATTATTCATAGGTCCTACCATGGTTAATTCCTTGTTGAGTTCGAGTTTTGTACTTAGTAAGGCATATTTTTATAACCTGAGGCACCTAACTCTGAAAATTGTTTCCATATTGGGTTTAGAAGGGTATGCCACCCGGATTAATTTTTGGCACGATGTATTAGGCATGAGGGGCGATTTTACGTTCTTGCACCATCAACATTTTAGATACCATATTATATGAAAATTACATATATATATCTAAAAAAATCATGTGCATACTTGACTGGTCATTTTTGAGCTGCATGGAGCATGCTAATTTGGTACTCGATAAGATTTTTTACATGTGCTGATTGATTCACCTTGGGTACTACATTTTTGGTTTGCTTCGAGGTCCTTTGCTAAAGATGTGATGAATCCTATTGGGACACATATCTTCTTGGTGGTTGGCCTTGGGATGAGCAAAAATCTCCACCAATGATTTTGAAATATTTTCATGTGCTTTCCATCACGTGAGATGATGGCATCGTCTTCAGCTACTCCAAGTACTACCAAGTTGTGCATGTGTTTCTTGATCGAGGCGCTTACTTGAGTAAGGTGCTCAAATGACACCTATTTTGGGTAAGGAGACATATTAAGGTGCCTAACTCGATAAGGCACCAGAAGGGCACCTAACTCGATAAGGTGCTAGTAAGGTGCCTAACTTAGTAAGGTGCCAACAGGGCACCTAACTCAGTAAGTCACCAATAATGTGCCTAACTCAGTAAGGTGCCAAGGTAAGGCACCACATTGACCAATTTTTTTTTTAGATGAGCGTTCAGGGGTGGCTTGGCTGGTGGGGTAAGGTGCCTAGAGTAAGGTGCCTACTCCTTCGAATTAAGGTTCTAGAGTAAGGCACCACTCCTCTATATTAAGGCACCCGAGTAAGGTGTCATTTCCCCCCACGTTTAAGAATTTTCACGTCCTCGTGACAATGACCCCCCTAAATATTTTGAGTAAGGCATCACTCCTCCTAGGTAAGGCTCTCGAGTAAGGCATCACTCCTCTAGAGTAAGGCACCAAAGTAAGACGCCACTCCTCCAGAGTAAGGCACAAAAGTAAGGTACCACTCCTCCTGGGTAAAGCACCCAAGTAAGGTGCCACTCATCCAAATTAAGGTACCATATTAAGGTGTTTCTCCTCCAAAGTAAGGCATTCGAGTAAGGCATCGCTCCTCAAAAGTAAGGTTCCAGAGTAAGGCATCATTCCTCCAGAGCAAGGCACCATTTCTTTATTATTGAAAAATTCAATGGTGGCTGATGTGTCTTTTGATGTGAGGTTGATAAATCCTCTCAAAATTCTCCTCATATTACGTTAGCATCTACCTCATTCAGGCATGGGGACGTTCGATGAAGAATTTGGCATCCATCCCATGTTTGAATCATTGCTATCCTCCTAGTGCGTAGGTACATGGATGCTGAGCTGATCTAGGCCTTGTTTTCCAAGATGCCTATTGTTTGAACAATTAGGCCATGTCCCTGCAAAAAGAAAACACAAAAAAATAAAAAAAGTGTAGTTAAATGTGGTCCATGCCTGTTAGTCCCTGGATCTCAGGATACCTGTAGCTTGCATATGGGCGTTGTCCTTGCAAAACACACCGTAAGATAAAAATAGGAAACTATTCTAACTTATCTTTGGTGGACATCCTTGTGTCCACCATGTTATTGAGAATTTGGGAGATTTTACTTGGATGAGGTCTCCCCCATGCCTATTCTGGTTTCCACAAGTAATCCCTCAGATGTATGGTATGGCTGCAACCAGTGGCCATTGGTTTTTAGGATAGTGTTGTTATCGTCAATCATCTTGACTCGTACAACATCGTTCTTTATTATTTCCACAACCTCATACGGTTCCATCCATCTCTAAATCAGTTTCCCCTTCTTCTCTTGGAACATGGAGTCGTACAACAGTACCCAATATTCTTATTTGAATTTTTTTTTTTTAATGTGGCGGTCATACCACTGTTTCCTTTACCTCTACACAATTTATGTTCTCTGTAGGGTATCCATGCAAAATTTGTCCAGCTGATTTAGCTATCGAATTCGTTCCTTCTATGCATCGTCTAGGTTTAGATCTAATTCGACCATCATTCTAAGTGTCTTAACTTCAAATTTTATGGGCATCATTGCATGTTTTCCATAGACCAATCATAAATGGGTAAAACTAGTGGTCGACTTCCATGTCATGATATATGCCCATACTACCTCTAATAATATTGTAGCCCAATCCTTCCTATATGTACAGTCTTCATCAGGATGTTTTCTATTTCCCTATTGGTGACCTCCACCTATCCATTCACCTACGGATGGTATGGGGTAGTCCTATCATGTTGAACCCTATACTGTTCCATCAGGTCCTTAATTAATCTGGACATGAATTGGGGTCCCTGGTCTATTTTAATTTTCTTGGGCACCCCAAATTTCATAAAAATATGGGAGAATATAAATTCGATGACTGTCCAATCCTTATAGTCTCTTAGCACCTGGACTTCAACCCATTTAATGACATAGTCTGTACAAAATAGAATGTACCTCTTCCTAGTTGAAGGTGGGTTGATGGGTCTCACAAAATCCATGTCACATTTTTCAAAGGGCTCGATGTGTACGTGAGGCTATAGGGGCATTTCATCCCTATGGGTTGGCTTGTCCATCCTTTGGAATTATTCATATTTACTGGCGTATGCAGCTGCATATTTGAATAGTGTGGGCCAAAATACCCATTCTGCAATGCCTTATATGCAGTCCTTCTACCTGAGAAGTGGCCACCACAAGGCTCATTATGGCAGGCCTTGAGTATCTATACGAACTCATGCTTGGCCATGAACCTTCTTACAATTTTATCAAGCCCTATTTTTAACAGGAGGCCATCAATCCATTGGTATGATGCACACTTTTTATTACCCCTTGCTTCTCCCGATACAAGAGGGCAGGGAAGGTTCTCCCAGTGGCCAGATAATTGGTAATGTCTATGTACCATGATGTCTATTCATTGATGACAGATAGATGTTCATTCAAGAACCGGTCCTCTACTATTGTGTGATCTGCTATAATTAGTCTGGATAGGAAGTTTACAACTATGTTGTCTTTCTTGGGCTTGTCGACTATGGTGAGGTCAAATTCCTGTAGCAACAAAAGCCATCTGATGATCCTGCCACTGATCATTGGTTTTCTCATTAGATACCTAATGGCTACATGGTCTATGTGGATGAATACTTTGTACCCAATAATATAGTGATGAAATTTATTAACGGCATGTACTACTATGAGAAAATATTTCTTCGTTATCATGTAATTAATCTCAACCCCCGCTAGGTTCTTGTTGACATAATATATGGCGTAGAAATCTTCACCATCCTGCTGCACGACCACTCCAATTGCATTATTGGATGCATCACAATATATGTGGAACATGATAGACCAATTTGGGCCCCGTAATACTAGGGCAAAGATCAGCTTCTCAGTCAATGTCTAAAATGCTTGCTCACAGTCATCTATCCAGATGAATTCTATGTCCTTCATAAGAAGGGTGTGTAGCGGTTTGGTAATTTTGTTGAAATCGATGATAAATCGTTTGTAGTACCCGACAGAGTCGAGGCAAATCCTTACCTCCCTCTATGTTTTTGGGTTGGGTAAGTCTTTGATGAATTTTATATTCTTGTGATCCACTTTAATCCCTTCTACTGAGAGATGATGCCCTAACACTATGCCTTCCTACATCATCATAAAACATTTATCATTGTTGAGGGATAGATTGTTTTCCTCTCACCTCTAGAGTACATGTTCCAAATTTTTCATTGGTTTTTAAATGTTTCTCCATAAATGGTGAAATCATCCATATATACTTCGATCGCTTTACCTATCATATCCAAAAATACACTAAGCACTGCCCTTTGTAAGGTGGTTGTTGCATTGCTTAGCCTGAAAGGTAGCACCCTATATGCAAACATTCCCCATGGGAAGGTGAACGTTGTCTTATCTTGGTCTTCTTTTGTGATCTATATTTGATTGTACCCGCTAAATCCATCCAGGAAGAAAAAATATTTCCTTTCGAACAATGTGTCTAGCACTTGGTCAATGAAAGGAAGTGGAAAATCATCCTTTTTAGTTGCCTTATTTAGCGATATGTAGTCAACACAAATCCTCCATTTCCCATTATTCTTAGGGACCACCATGAGTGGTGATACCCATTCACTGTCAGAGATCAGGTAGATGAATCACATCGTCAGGAGCTTCTGTAGCTCGACCTTGACAATTTTCTTCATGGACAAGTTCATCCTTCTCTATGGCTATCTGATGGGGGTCGACTATTTTTCTAGATAGATACGATGAGTGCACACTTCTGGGATGATTTATTTCATATCCGCATAATCCCACATGAATGTCTATTGATGTTCAGTTAGGAGATATTTCAATTCCACCAACCATGCAGCGGTCAGCTCACTACTAATTTTCAACATTTTTCTAGGCTCGAAATCAATTTTCTTGGTGTGGTAGTCCTGAGTACCCACCAATAGTGACTCAAGAATTGGGAGGGAGGATTATCCATGGAAAAATATTGAGATGATGCCATCTTCTTTGGATTCATCCTTCTCTTCTATTAACGCCATTACCGACTGGAGCATAGAGAGTAGACTGTCATCCTAATTTTCCATTTAAGATTCTCCCAGTGCATCCACCGATTGGGTAAGGGGAGATATTTTTAATATCTTCACGTTATAGCCATATGAAATGGTCATCATTCCATCATGACAGTTGATGTAGAAGTTATCCGTAGCTAACCATGGTCTCCCCAGGATGAGTGGGTAACCACCCAGTCTAGTTTTGTATTGCATCACCAAAAAAATTATAGGGTACTCCCATGTGTTGACTGTTACTATGAAGTCTTCGAGCATTCCTTCTAGTGCCACCGTTGATCAATTGGCCAATTGTAACACTATTTTGGTAGGCTTCAAGTCGGTGAGCTCTAGCTTCTGCATGGTGTCTTATAGCATTACATTGATGGCTAAACCCAAGTTGACCATTGTATTCACTAGTGAGTGCCATCCTATTTTTACCATTAATACTAGGCTACTTGGGTCTACATATTTGGGATGATATGCATTCTCCATCATTAATTCGGCTAACTTTCCCATGACTTTGATGGTTTGTGTTGTCTTACATCCTGATTTCCTTAGGCATATTTCTTTTATCACCTTAGTGTATATGGGCACATCTCATATGGATTGAAAAAGTGGGATAGTTAAGGTGAGAGTTTTTAGGCTTGATAGGATATCAAATTTGAGCTGTGTCGGCTTATTCTACTCTTGCAGCCATTTAGGGAATGGGGTCCCTATCTTCTCAATAATTTTTTCTTCCCCTACCTCTTCTATCAGAGGGGAGTCTCTTGCTTCCTCCTCCACTTATACCAGAGAAGGCGTTTCTACTCCTAGCTGCTTACCTGATCTAAGTTGTATTGAATTACAACTAATATGGTACACAGGATAATCTCTCCTTTCACCTAGTATGCCAGTTGATTTACCTTGTTGTTAAGGTTCATCGTCAATTGTGTTGGTAACTACATAGGTCTTACTACAAGTAGGGTCAGTAAGCCTTGATGAGACGGTCCCTATGCCATGTTTTGTGGAGGTATGTTCCATAAGATGTGGCTCCTCCATGGTTGTTGATATGGCATTCATGTTTACTGATTTGTAAATACCACACCTGGAGGTATGTTCGTCTAGGGTGGTGGTCCCCACCATCTCATGTTGGGTGGTGGTGGCTACCCCTGTGGCATTTATGGTCCTCCTCCATAAGGTGGAATCCCCATGGGAATATTACCCATAGGATTTTGCTACCAATTCTTCTAATTTCCTATGAAGTAGGCTTCACTTTATGTCAACATCTTATTTGGTGTTGGGCAGTTGTGGGCACAGTCGAGTTTTATGATTCTTTTGGAAAACCGCACATACTCTAACCTTATCCTTTGCTCAGACATTTTTGATATGTTTCCCTCTACATTTGGGGTAAAAATAAGTTAATATTACGTTGTTCTATTATTTCTTATTCTTCATCAATAGCTTATCTAGTTGTAGAGCTAGAGAGGATAGCATTTCACTCTTTAAATCCTCTAGCATGTTGCCTATATCTATTTTTGTGATTGACACGATTGCTTTCACAATTCTGGTGGTTGGCTTACCTCTTCTCTATGAGTAATTCCAACACAATTGTCAGATATCTTCCATAGCATGCTAGTAAACATCTCCCTCGGAGATCATATTTAGTACTTCCAACGACTCATTGTTTTGAGCAAGGTGCAGCAACAGTATTGTCATTGTTGTCAACACAGTCAGATAGATCTGTTGATGCAGTGGATAGGAAGTTCAAAAGCTATTCAGATGCAGAAGACAGGAGTTCAAAGGTTACTCAGAGTATGTACAGTGATTTTCCAAGAAGACCGAAGTGGCCCATATGCAAAAGATCAAAGAAAAAGACAAGTAAGAAAAGTGTCGCGATATCGCGACATATACAACAGGCAAGAAAAACTGTCACGATTTCATGACATGTTGGAAGAGAGAAAAAGCAGGAAAAACTGTCATGATTTCATGACATGTTGGAAGAGAGAAAAAGCAGGAAAAACTATCACGATTTCGTGACATGTTGGAAGAGAAAAAGGCAAGTGGAAAAACTATCACGATTTCATGACATGTTGGAAGAGAAAGAGAAAGCAGGAAAAAGTGTCACGATTTCGCGACAAGTTTGAAGAAAGAGAACAAGTAAGAAAAGTGTCACGATTTCATGACATGATTTTGACTAAAGAGAGAGAAAGTAAGGAAAAGTGTCACGATTTCCGACATGTCGCATTTTCATGACTAAAATAGGAGAGAGAAAGTAAGTTGGAAAAGTGTCACGATTTCGTGACATGTCGCATTTTCATGACTAAAATAGGAGAGAGAAAGTAAGTTGGAAAAGTGTCACGATTTCGTGACATGTCACATTTTCACGACAAAAGAAAGAGAGGAAGCGTACGAAGCAGAACTATCACGATTTCATGACAAAAGCAGAAAGCAAGACTTCGAAGAAGTGTCACGATTTCATGACAAAAGCAAAGAAGTAAAGTACGAAAGTGAAGTGTCATGATTTCATGACAAAAGTGAGAAGAAGACTTAAGGTCAGAAGTGTCACGATTTCATGACAAAAGCAAAGTAAAAGAAAAATGTCACGATTTCATGACAAAAGCAAAGAAGCTTGAAGGAATGTCATGACAAAGAAGTAGAGTGTCACGATATCACGACAAAAGAATAGAGAAAGAGTAGGAGGCGAAAGTGTCGTGATATCGTGACATGTTGTATTTTCTTGGGCCAAAGCTAAGAGAAAGAGCAAGGAGAAAAAGTGTCGCGATATCGCGACATGTAGCATTTTTGTGATCCGATGCAAAGAGAAAGAGAGAGAAAGAAAAGTGTCGCGATATCATGACATGTTGTATTTTTGGGGCCAAAGCAAGGAGAAAGAGAGAGAAAGGAAAGTGTCATGATATCGTGACATGTATTTTCATGGTTGAGTTGAAGCCGACGAAGACCGATGACAACCGACTAAAATTAGGGTTTACAGTTGTCATGAAAGCCGACTAAGATTAGGGTTTACAATCGACTAAGATTAGGGTTTTCATCACAAAAATTTTGTTATAAAAGGAGGGTTGTTTGGAGATTTGAGATGATGTTGATGTGTGCGAAATACGGTCATAGTGCGCAGAGAGCAAGTCATATCGAAATATGCTAAGTGCAAAATTCACAAAGAGAGCAGAGTGCGCAAAAGGGAGAAGATGATCATGAAGTTCGACTGTAACGAAGCAGTGTGCGAAGTGATGGTGCAGAGAGAGCAGAGTGCAAGAGAATGCAAAGGTGAAGAAGACCAATCAGGGTCTTGCAAAAGCAAAGGTATCTTACTATTAAACCTATAGATTCAAATTGAAGTCTAGGTTGGTGCTTGGCATTAGGGGTTGGTGCTCCTTCCAGTTGGGTAAATCAGGGGTTGGTGCTCCTTTCTTGGTAGATAAATTAGGGTTGGTGCTCCTTCAGTGTGTTGTAAATTGATTGTAAAGTTGGTGCTTTGCAAAGGTTGGATTTGGATGGTAGTCCAAGCAATCAATTTTTGAGGAGTAGCCACATTGGTGAACCTCATTAAATCTTGTGTTGTGTGATGCTCTTTTGTTATACTTGTTGTATCTAGTAATAAGTGTTAATTGTTGTAGTATTAAGAACTGTAAATTTAAGTTTAAAGAGCTACACTGATTCACCCCCCCTCTCAGTGTCATTGTGAGACTAACAATTGGTATCAGAGCTAAGTTCTTGTACAAGCTTAACCAGCTAGGGTGATCTTGGAAGTAACACAATGGCAGGTGGTGAAGGCTTCTCATCAAACAAAGCACCATTGTTTGATGGATCTAATTACGCGTTCTGGAGAATCAAGATGCAGACATATCTCTATGCTTTGGGATACGACATCTGGGATTCAGTAGTTAGTGGATACATAATACCCATCACTCCTCCAAAAGAGGCTGATGAAAAGAAACTGTTTGAAAATAACTCAAAAGCAAAGAATGCTCTCATGTGCGGATTAGCAGACAGTGAACTAGTAAAGATCATGAGCTGTAAAATGGCAAAAGAGATATGGGACAAACTGAGGAGTATTCATGAAGGAGACGATAAGATCAAGGAGGCCAAGTTATAGACACATCGAGCTCAGTTCGAAGCATTAAAGATGAATGACGATGAAAACATTGAGGCATATATGCTGAGAGTTAATGGAATCATTAATGCGATCAGAGGACTCGACGAGGATATCGAAGACTCTGCCATCATGAAAAAGGTATTAAGATCTCTTCCTCAAAGGTTTGATTCTAAAGTCTCAGCGATAGAAGAAGCTAAAAATCTAAATTATTTTAGTATAGATGAGATGTATGGTTCTTTGACTGCATATGAGATGAGGATAGGAAGATCTAAACCCACAGACAGAGAAGCGGCTTTTAAAGCCCTTAAAGATAAAAATGCAAAACAAGAGTCCGAGGAAGAAGAGACATCAGATGAAATGGAAGCAAACTTTGTTAGAAAACTAAAAAGGGGAAAAGGAAAATACAGAGGAAAGCTACCGCTTAAATGTTTCAACTGTGGAGGCATTGGGCATTTTGTGACTAAATGTCCACTTAAAGAGAAGAACAAAAATGATGAAGGATCGCACCAAGAAAGAAGTGACTGGAAGAAGAAAACGAATTTCAGAAAAGGCAACTTCAAGAAGAAAAGTTTCATCTCCAGGAATGCCAGTTCATCAGAAGACAACTCCGGTGAGGATTCTGAAGAGGAAACAGGTGAAGCTCTTTTCATGGCATTTGAAGAAGTAAAATCAGAAAAGGAAGAAGGAGTGAACTCTGAAGTATGTGGTGAAAACCTTGAGGCTGAAGTAGATCTAGAAGGTGAGTTGATCTCTCGCACTTGAAGAGTGGAAGATAGAAAGGAAAAAGAATAAGAAAATTTCAAGAAAGCTTGAGGATGCAAATGAAATCATAACCAGTTTGAAAGTACAGATAGAAGAATCCAAGAAAATCTTCGAAGATCTCGAAGTGCAAATAACCATGAAAATAGATTATTGCAGCAAGCTAGAAGAAGAGATTGTTGGTTTAAGAATGCAGCTAGAAGAGATGAATAAGAAAATTAGTTGTTATCACAAACGTGAAGAAAGTTCTATGAATCTGGATAAGATCATAAATGACCAAAGGCCTACAGGCATCAAATTTGGTCTGGGTTTCATCGAAGGAGAATCATCAAATGGATCAAAGGCCAGAAATGTAGAATCCATAAAGAATGAAGATAAGAAACAGGTTGATCAAGGAAAAACGTCTCATGCAAAAGAAAGCAATAATGCCAGGCACGAAAGGAGAATTGACAATGATGGATTCACCAATGTCACACATCAAAGAAGAAGAAGACCTATGGCTCCTACGACAACATGGCAAAGACCATCACCCAGGTTCAATTATCCCTTTTCTGGTTTCTATTTTAAATGCAATGGCTATGGACATAAAATCTCAGACTGCAAATATAATGTAAGACCAAGGAATTTCACCAATAGAAATGCTTTTTCTCCTCTCGATGAATTACAAGTAGAATGTTATAACTGTCATAATTTTGGGCACATTGCAAGAAACTGTAGAAGTACATTTGCATCAAATCAGTTTCAGGGAAGAAAATTTCAACCAAATAGGATGAGACAAAATAGAAAACTTCTCGAAAAACATGCACAAGCTATTGATAAGGGAAAGGCAAAACAAGAACCCAAAACTACTATCAAAACGGAGTGGAAAGGAAAAGAGCGACTTAAGGAAGAAAAGGAATCCTTAATCGTACAAACAACATTTAAAGCACAGAATAAATATGTACCATGGATACTTGATAGTGGATGCTCCAATCATATGACAGGTGACAAACAAAAATTTGAGAAGTTACAGAAATATGAAGGTGGTTCAAGAAAGTTTGGAAATAATGATGGAGCTAAGATAGTTGGCAAAGGTTCAGTTAAAATTAGTGACGGAAAAATTAAGTCAGAAGAAGTCTTGTTTGTGGATGGTTTGAAACATAACTTGTTGAGCGTAAGTCAGATTTGTGATAAAGGTCATGAAGTAGTTTTTATGAAGCAGGGTTGTGAAGTCAGAAAAACAAAAAGTGGAAAATTGATAGCAACTGGATCAAGGACATCTGGCAACCTGTACACGCTCTCAAAGACTTCAAAAGGAGCTTGTTTTATTGGACAAGAAGAAGAAAATTGGTTGTGGCACAAGAGACTCGGTCATATCAGTTTTGATAATCTAGTAAAAATCACCTCAAAAAGGGCAGTGAGAGATATTCCCACCATCAGCAAACCTGCAAACAACATTTGTGCTTCATGCCAAAAGGGGAAGCAAACTAGAGTCACATTCAAAACAAAAGAGTACTACACAAGCAAACCTTTGGAACTAATACACACTGATTTATGTGGACCCATGAGAACACAAAGCATAAATGGTGACAAATATTTTATGTTGTGCATTGATGACTATTCCAGAATGACATGGATATTTTTCTTGAAGCATAAATCGAAAGCTCTTGATATGTTCAAGATTTTCAAAAACCATGTTGAGAATGAAACAGGAAAGAGGATCAAATGTTTAAGATCAGATAGAGGAGGAGAATTCATTTCAGAGGAGTTTACGAGTACTATGAAAAATACGGTATTAGGAGACAGTTTTCAGCAGCCAGGACACCTCAGCAGAATGGAGTGGTAGAAAGAAAGAACAAGACAGTGCAGGAAATGGCACGGACTATGTTGGCTGAAAGTAGAGTAGCAGACAGATTTTGGAAAGAAGCAGTCCATACTGCGGTGTATATCCAAAATAGGTACATGCTGAGAACACATGAAAGCAAAACTCCTTATGAGTTGTGGTTCGGTAAAAGGGCAACAACAAAATACCTCAAAGTTTTTGGCAAGCAAGTGCTACATCAAAAGAACTGAAGATAATCTTGGTAAGTTTGAAGATAGAGCGGATGAAGGTATTTTTGTTGGTTATTCATCAAAAAGCAAAGCTTACAAATGCTACAACAAGAGGCTAAAGAAAATTGTGGACAGTGTCGATGTTAAATTTGATGAAGGTAGAGAACGAGTAATTAGCTATGAAACGAACTACCCAATTTATGAAGAGGTTATTGAAGGAGATGAGGAAAACGAAATGGAAAAGATACAAAAAATTGACTCAGATGATTTAAGTTGTGATTCAGAAGTGGAAGAAAATAAGAAATTCAAAACAGGCACTTGCAGAAAAATCATCCTAGAGAGCAAATAATTGGAGACCCCAAAGTTGGTGTTCAGACAAGAAGAAGAGTAGTAAGTAACTACTCTCTATTATCCAACATTGAGCCCAAAAATGTTGATGATGCAAGCAAAGATGAAAGTTGGATGAAGGCAATAAATGAAGAATTAGATCAGATCGAGAAAAATGAAACTTGGGAGTTAGTACCTAGACCTGCAAATAAAAATATAATCGGGACTAAATGGATTTTTTGAAACAAATTGAATGAAGACGGACAGGTAGTCAGAAATAAAGCAAGATTGGTATGTAAGGGTTATGCACAAGTTGAAGGCATTGAATTTGAGGAAACTTTTGCACCAGTAGCTAGACTAGAGGCAATTAGAATGTTTCTGGCTTTAGCAAGTCTACAAGAATTTCAAAGTTTATCAAATGGATGTGAAATCAGCATTTTTGAATGGGAAACTTGAAGAAGAGGTTTATATTGAGCAACCAGATGGTTTCCAACTTGGTGATGATCCCAACTTTGTTTGCAAGTTGAAGAAAGCATTATATGGCTTAAAACAGGCACCCCGAGCATGGTATGCAAGGCTAGACAACTATCTCACCCAACAAAGGTTTAAGAAAGGTATGGTGGATAGTAATTTGTATGTCAAAATAGAAAATGGGCATCTTATTGTTCTTGTTGTATATGTAGATGATATCATATTTGGCAGCAACAAAGATGAGTCATGTAAAGATTTAGCAAATAAGATGCAGAAAGAATTTGAAATGTCAATGATTGGTGAACTTTCGTATTTCCTCGGGTTGCAAGTTAATCAAAATAAGAAGGGCATATTTATTTCTCAAGTTAAATATGTGAAAGAGATGTTAAAAAGTTCACAATGGAGGATTGTAAGCCAGTTAGCACTCCCATGACGACAGGTTGCAAGTTGAGCAAGGATGACAAATCTCCACCTGTTGATCAAACCATGTACAGATCTATGATTGGAAGCTTATTGTATCTGATAGCTACCAGACCAGATATTTTGTAGGCAGTATGCATGGTAGCACGATTTTAGGCTAATCCCAAGGAGACTCATGTGACAATAGTGAAAAGGATTCTTCGGTACCTCAAGGGTACTATGGAATATGGGTTATGGTATCCGAAAGGTAAAGACTTCACCCTTATTTTGTATTCAGATGCAGATTGGGCAGGATGTGTAGATGACGAAAGAGTACCAATGGAGGTGCATTCTATCTTGGAGACAGATTGGTCGCATGGCACAGTAAGAAACAAGAGTCGTTTCTTTATCGATAGCAGAGGCAGAATATATTGCAACGACAACATGTTGTACGTAGGTATTGTGGATGAAACAAACCCTGAAAGATCTTGGTATTAGCTTCAGTGAGCCAATATCAGTTAAGTGTGATAACACCAATGCCATTAACATCTCCAAGAATCCGGTTATGCATTCACGCACAAAACACATTGCTATCAGGTATCACTTTTTGAAGGAGAAAGTTGCGGAAGGTGAGGTTAAGTTGGATTTTGTTCCAACTACAGAGCAAGTAGCAGATATCTTCACAAAACCATTGCCCAAGGAAGTTTTTGAGTACCTTCGCAATAAATTGGGAGTGGTCACACTTCCCAAGAATTGACTAGCTACAGGGATCACATTCTCAGGGGGAGCATTTAAGTATTTGATTATCTTTTTGCTCATGTTCATGATTTTTGCTAAGTGTAATAAATTGTGCCTGAGAATGTTGTGCATGGACTCATGGGGAGTCTGCAGTAGCCCTTTGGTATTATTGTCAAAGGGGGAGAAGAGTTACAGGAAATTGCACATGTGTTGCCAACAATTCCAAAGGGGGAGATTGTTGAGCAAGGTGCAGCAACAATATTGTCATTGTTGTCAACACAATCAGATAGATCTGTTGATGCAATGGATAGGAAGTTCAAAAGCTATTCAGATGCAGAAGACAGGAGTTCAAAGGTTACTCAGAGTATGTACAATGATTTTCCAAGAAGACCGAAGTGGCCCATATGCAAAAGATCAAAGAAAAAGACAAGTAAGAAAAGTGTCGCGATATCGCGACATATACAATAGGCAAGAAAAACTATCACGATTTCATGACATGTTGGAAGAGAGAAAAAGCAGGAAAAACTATCACGATTTCGTGACATGTTGGAAGAGAGAGAAAAAGCAGGAAAAACTGTCACGATTTCATGACATGTTGGAAGAGAAAAAGGCAAGTGGAAAACTGTCACGATTTCATGACATGTTGGAAGAGAAAGAGAAAGAGGAAAAAGTGTCACGATTTCGCGACAAGTTGGAAGAAAGAGAACAAGTAAGAAAAGTGTCACGATTTCACGACATGTCGTATTGTGACTAAAATAGGAGAGAGAAAGTAAGTTTGAAAAGTGTCACGATTTCATGACATGTCGCATTTTCGCGACTAAAATAGGAGAGAGAAAGTAAGTTTGAAAAGTGTCACGATTTTGACATGTCGCATTTTTACGACTAAAATAGGAGAGAGAAAGTAAGTTTGAAAAGTGTCACGATTATCTGACATGTCACATTTTCATGACAAAAGAAAGAGAGGAAGAGTACGAAGGAACTATCACGATTTCATGACAAAAGAAAAGAAGACTTCGTAGGCAAAATTGTCACGATTTCATGACAAAAGCAAAGAAGTAAGTACGAGAAGTGTCACGATTTCATGACAAAGAGAAGAAGACTTAAGGAAAGTGTCACGATTTCATGACAAAAGCAAAGAAGTAAGGTATGAAAGCAGAACTATCACGATTTCATGACAAAAGAAGTGAAGACTTCAAGGGAAGTGTCACGATATTGACAAGCAAAGCAAGGATTCGACAAAGAAAGAAGCAGGAAGAAGTGTCACGATATCATGACAAAAGAATAGAGAAAGCGTACGGAGGTGAAAGTGTCACGATATCATGACATGTTGTATTTTTACGGGCCAAAGCTAAGAGAAAGAGCAAGGAGAAAAAGTGTCACGATATCGCGACATGTAGCTTTTTGGCGGTCCGATGCAAAGAGAAAGAGAGAAAGAAAAAGTGTCACGATATCGTGACATGTTGTATTTTTGGGGGCCAAAGCAAGGAGAAAGAGAGAGAAAGTGAAAGTGTCACGATATCACGACATGTATTTTCACGGTTGAGTTGAAGCCGACGAAGACCGATGACAACCGACTAAAATTAGGGTTTACAGTTGTCATGAAAGCCGACTAAGATTAGGGTTTACAACCGACTAAGATTAGGGTTTTCATCACAAAAAAATTTGTTATAAAAGGAGGGTTGTTTGGAGATTTGAGATGATGGATGTGTGTGAAATACGGTCATAGTGCACAGAGAGCAAGTCGTGTCGAATGATGCTAAGTGCAAAATTCGCAAAGAGAGCAGAGTGCGCAAAAGGGAGAAGACGATCGTGAAGTTCGACTGTAACGAAGCAGAGTGTGCGAAGTGATGGTGCAGAGAGAGCAGAGTGCGCAGAGAACGCAAAGGTGAAGAAGACCAGTCAGGGTCTTGCAAAAGCAAAGGTATCTTACTGTTAAACCTATAGATTCAAATTGAAGTCCAGGTTGGTGCTTGGCATTAGGGGTTGGTGCTCCTTCCAGTTGGTGCTGGTAAATCAGGGGTTGGTGCTCCTTCCAGTTGGTGCTGGTAAATCAGGGGTTGGTGCTCCTTTCTATTGGTATAGATAAATTAGGGGTTGGTGCTCCTTCCAGTGTGTGTTGGTAAATTGATTGTAAAGTTGGTGCTTTGCAAAGGCTGGATTTGGATGGTAGTCCAAGCAGTCAATTTTTGAGGAGTAGCCACATTGGTGAACCTCGTTAAATCTTGTGTTGTGTGATGCTCTTTTGTTATACTTGTTGTATCTAGTAATAAGTGTTAATTGCTGTAGTATTAAGAACTGTAAAGTTAAGTTTAAAGAGCTACACTGATTCACCCCCCTCTCAGTGTCATTGTGAGACTAACAGATGCTATGTTTATATGATGCAATGTATGGATGACATGCACTAGCTAGCTATTTGATTTATGATGATGATGTTATGTAGTGATCTATATGTTTAGATATGCTATTTATGATGGATGCAAATGGATGCAGTATTTTTTTTGAACGTATATTTGTTCTTGCTTTGTGGGCATGCATTCATTTTTATGAAGTTATGGTATGCTATGCAATGTATGGTAATGCATTATGTACATAATTGTAATCTATGGGAATGAACCTGTATGCTTTAATCACTTAAAACATAAATAATGAATGTAAACTGTGTATATCAATTTTAAAATGCGACACCATAGAATGTATGACAATCATGCAAAATAATTGATAATTCTCATTACAAGAACTTAATCAATTAATAACCCATATATGAAATGCAGTGAAATGGATTGGTATAATGCCAATGAATGAATATGTCATTTTGTATATTTCTTCTTTGCTACACTATATAGTTAGTGGCCGTATAAACATCATTTTTTATATTCATGTGGTATCTATCATATATGTTTGATTGTGCCTTGTAAAATGCATTCTAATAAATGAATGATTCACATTTTTTATGTCTAATGATATTTGGTGTTTTTTTGCTATTAGAGAACTTTTCAAGGTTTTCCATTAGACTCAAACACCCTAGTAGATTTCTCCAAAAATCACATACTAACTGTACAAGGCATTTATTGGATAATTATTTTGTCATGACAGACCCAACTATTCGTGATACCTATGTGTGCATGTGAGTATTTTTAGATAGACCATAAGCATACCCCATATGTCAATCGAGACTCTTTCAACCCATATGTGAGATAGGGTTCCTCATATGATCATATCATCCTTTTTTTAGCTTTGATTAGACTTATAGAACTAGACAATCCTAGGTACCTAGAGCTAGATCATCTTGCAAATTGATCAGGGCTACCCCTCCAAATGCAGGCATGATTCTTTCAACCCATTGCTACATTTGGGGATCACCCAATATAACTACCCCTCTGATTACAGGTAGGACTCTTCCAATCCATTACTGCAGTCGGGGATCACTCTATGGCTTTCAAAAGGTGGACAATATAGGTATTCAAGCTCTCACCCTTCTTACTTACTCATATGTAGTGATAAAAATCACTGTTAGTCCACGCATTACCATTTTATTTGAGCAAGGAATTTTTATAGTGCTTTTGATTCACTATGTCACTTTACATTTGATTTGAACTTTGTATTTTGAAATTTGCACTTTGTAACTTGGGATTTAAACTTTGTAACTTTGGGATTTATAGGGGAAATTCTTGTCCTTTTGCTAAAGTTCACCACTCTAGACTGACCTATTTACAAGATAAGCAGGTCGTGAAACCCATCTCTCTAGATACCTAAGACTGATTTTGCAGTTTTCATCATCTCTTGTCTTAGTATGATTTTATATTGTTTTGCTTAGTTACGGGATCCTGATATGTTTAAGCACTATCCCAAATAATGACCTCATCTATAATAGCAAAGCAAGCTTTCTACAATATCTAAAGAACCCACTAGGTATGTTTGAATGACTGGAAAACATAATATTCATACATATTTCTCTGCAACAGGTATCATGTATGAATGCAATGAATTATGATAAACGCAAGGGTGCATGATTGAAACACAAATGTGTGACCTTTTGTAATATTTTGATAGACATATTACACTCTACTGTGGAATGCAATGAATGAAAAATGCCTAAATGCAATTTGATGATGTGAATGCATGTATGAAAATGCAAACTACAAAAACAAATGTTTTTGGATTTTATGCTTTACCAATTGTTTTGAATTTTATATATTTTCAAATTTTTATGAATTTTTGAGCTTTCATATTTGACCAAATGATGAGTATATATGCCTTTGGATATTCTTGGGGTTTACCAAGGGATTTTTAGAAATCCTTGGAGCTTTTTGGATTGACCAAACGTCTTACAGACGCCTTTGGAGCCCTTTAGTTGACAAAAATCTTAGAAAGAGGGTGTGGAGCCTTTTAGAATGACTGAGAAGCTATAGGAACTCTCGGATCCTTTGGGTTGACCAGGTGATTTTAAAAAATCCTTGGTGCCTTTTTGGGATGATCGAGTGGCTTTAAGCCACCCTCGGAGCCTTTGTGTTGACCAAGCAATTTTTAGAAATCCTTGGTTCCTTTTTGACTAACCAAAGGGCTTATAGATGCCTTTAGAGCTTTTTCTGACATGACCAAATAACTCGAATGAGAGCTTGGAGCCTTTTGGGATGACCGAGTAGTTATAGGAACTCTTAGAGCCTTTGAGTTGACCAAGCGATTTTTAGAAATCCATGGTGCCTTTTGACTGACCAAAGAGCTTACAGATGCCTTTGGATATTTTTCTGCTACACTCTCTAAGATGGATGATGTTGAGAGGTTCAGGCTCTTCAACATCCCCTAGCGACGTCAAGTGATAGCTACCTAGACCAATATTTTTAGATATGATATAGGTTCCTATACAATTAGCCGTAAATTTGTCTCGCATATCGGGCGGTAAATTTGAGTTCTGTTGGTTTTATTTTAGCACAATATCCCTAACTTCAAATTCTCTCTGGTGGACCTTGATATTGTAATTTCATTTCAAACACTCCTGATAGACGCAAAGATGCTCCATGGCATTTGTGTGATGCTCATCCAGTAGCGTCAATTGGTTTATTTGAGCTTACTACATGGTGTCATCATCAATGAAATATTTCAATGTGACATGCAACGTTGGAATTTCCATTCAATGTGACGCGCAACATTGGAATTTATAAATCTAAGGGCATAATTGCCTCAACGCCATATACTAGTGAAAACAGAGTTGCCCCAGTGGGAGTCCGAATGCTAGTCCTATAAGCCCATAATGCAAGGGGCAGTTGTATATGCCAATCCTTGTGGTGTTCTTACACTGTATTTTTCAATATGGCTACCATAGTCTTGTTTGAGGCCTCACATTGCCCATTTTCCTACGAATAGTATGGAGTTGCAAAACCATGTTTGATGCGGTACTTAGATGTTAAAGCTCACACAGTTTTGTTCTTAAAAGAAGTTCCATTATCCAAAACAATTTTGGATGGTATACCAAAATGACTTATGATGTGCTCCATTATGAACTCTACTATGCGAGCTCCAGTGGTCATTGTTAAAGGAATGGCTTCCACCCACTTTGTAAAATACTTAGTAGCCATAATAATGAATGTATGTTAGCCTGATGATGGAGAAGCGATCTTGCCAATTAGATCAAACACCCACTGAGCAAATGGCCAAGCCGCTTGGATGGTATGTAAGGCCTATGATGGAAGGTGCGTAAGATTAGTGTGATGCTAACATTTGATGCATTTCTTGATATATACATTGCAATGCTTCTCCATAGTGGGCCAATAATAACCCATTTGAATGATGCGCTTGACAATGGCCATACCGTTGAAATGTCCATTGCACATACTGTCATGAGCTTCTAAAATTGCCCAAGAGGAATCTTGGGGCTCAATACAATGAAGGAGGACTCCATATTAACTTAGGCGGTACAAAATATCTCCTAAAAAGACATATTTAGTCACTTTTTTTTTAAATGTGCATCTTGTGGCACGTGATAGTCCCTTCGGGACAAAAACGAAGTCTTGGATATGTGACATCCAATTCTGATGAGCCTCAGCTTCGAATACTAATACAACATGTAACCCTTGCGTATTTACTTTTGTAAATGCAGATTGGGAAACAACCTGGTGGTGAATGATGGTTCCACTTCTTGTAGGACTCTGGGAGGTTAAAGACCCCAGGGTTCTTTCTTGAGAAAGTATTTAGCTTTGCAGAGCCAATCAGCTTTTTGTTCTACACTAATCATGTTGACTGATTCTTTGTTATTAAATGCTACACGGTCTGCTATAGGATGCGAGAGCATCTTGACGTGGATGGTAGTGAAGTCGATAGATGGATTCTAAGTGATCAAGGATCCCAAAGATGTCATGGTGTCTACGAACCTATTGACGAACGAGGGACCACCTCGATGTCATACCATTCCAGTTTAGCTAGATATGTGGCAACAAGATATTTGTAAGCTTTTAGTATCAAACATCGACACTAAAATAATCCCTTCACTTGGTTAATTATGAGCAAGGAATCACCAAAGATGTTTAGTCTCTTGATATTCATGGTGATGGTTGTATGGAGGCCCAAAAGTAGGGCTTCATATTCAACATTATTGTTGGTGCATAGGAAGTCTAGTTTGAATGACAAGGACATTGGAGCTCCTTGCGGCGTGAAAAAAACTATCCCTGCACCAGCTCCTTGCTCGCACTTTGAACCATCAAGGAACAGAGTCATATCAGCATTGTTCTCTGGTCCTTTGAGTTTGGGAGCTTCAGATACTACAAACACTGCATCATATGAAAGCTCAATTGTTAGAGGCCTACTGTTGGACTGTGGCAACTCAGCTAACTGACCTGCTATGACTTGTCCCTTAACAGACTTCTGGCTTATGAATTCCAGAACAAATTCTATCAATAACATGATCCACTTTGCAATACGTGTATTATGATATGTCTTGCTCATCATATACTGCAAAGGATTTTTTTTTGATATCACATATGTCATGTGACTTAATATGTAGTGCCACAATTTCTTGGTAGTGAAAACTACTGCTAAACATAGTTTTTCCACATATGCATATCCTAGCTCGTAACTCACCAAGGTTTGGCAAAGGTAATATATGGCTTGCTCTTTGCCTTGAACATTATTTTGGGCCAACATGGTCCCTAACGCAAAGTGTGTTGCCGATATATAGCAAAAAAGGCTCTTATAGCCTTGGTGGAGCTAATATTGACGGCTTCACCAGGTATTATTTTATCTCAACGAAGGCTGCCTTGCAGTCCTCGTCCCAGTTGAATGGGACACCCTTATGTAGCAATCAATTCATGGATCAAAATTTATCCGATAGTTGGGAGATAAAATGCTTTATCGAGGCTACCTTGCCTTGAAGGCTCCTTAATTACTTAATATTGGTGGGAGGACGCATTTCCAAAATGGTCTTGACCTTCACTGGATCTACTTCAATGTCTCTCTTGGAGACATTGAACCCTAGCAATTTTTTAGAAGTTATGCCAAATACGCACTTCTTAGGATTCATCCTAACATTGTGCTCTATCAGGTGATTGAAGACTTTTCTCAAGACCTCTGCATGCTCTTCTCGTAGCAATGACTTGGCTAGCAAATCATTGATATAATATTCCAAAATTTTGTGCATATAGTCATGAAAAATGTATGTTATGACCTGCTGGTATGTGGCACCAGCGTTTTTGAGACAAAATGGCATAACTTTGTAGCAAAATGTTCCCCATGATGTTATAAATGCAATTTTGTACTAGTCTTCGGGCTTAATCCAAATTTGATTGTAACCAGAAAAACCGTTCATTAAGGAGAGCATTTCATGACCGATAGTAGATTCTACTAGAGCATCGATATTGAGCAATGGAAATGAATCTTTGGGTGTTTCCTTGTTGAGATCTCTAAAATCCATACAAATACAGATCCTTCCATCTAGTTTTCCTATAGGCACCATATTGGATACCCATTCTGGATAGTCGATGGAAATGACAAATTCTACATCCAACAATTTTTTCAATTCATATTTCACCATTAAGTCTACTATTGGATGCATCTTTCTAAGCTTCTGCTTGACAGGCTTCTTGGACGGGTCTAGCGAAATGTTATGAGTAACCAACTTCGGGTCTAGACCAGGCATGTCTTTGTATGTCCAAGAAAAAAGGTTAGGTCTCTATTTCAGTAGAGGGATGATGCTAGTGCACTCATCTGGAGTGAGACACATTCCAAATTTAACCTTCATTGAATTGGTGGGGTCATTACCGATATCCACTTTGAAAGTTTCCTCTATTGACATATGGGATCCCTCCTCAAGCTGATGAGGCATAGGGATCAAATGGATGTCATTAGTTGGATTTATATATTTTTTTTTGGAAGCATGTACAACATGATAAACATCATAAGCATAGTCTGGTCCAAAATTAAATTATTGTGGCATCTCTTCGCTCGGGAAGAAGTCTTCAGGATTTATTGGCAAATCAGCATGATCCCAATCGATAACATCTATGTTTAGATGTAATTGTTTGGATGAATATACTGGATTGCAGAGCAGAGTGGTCAAATAAATGGAGACCATGTTTATGGAATGGAATGGATCTCCAAGACCACACGGATTGAACTCTACATCATCTGTGTAGCTTTCATACCCAAGATCTGGCTAGGATGGTACGAGGATGAACGGGTCCTCCCTATGGGATGCCTGGACAACTAGATCCTCTCTATGCACTGACTACAAAATGGGATATCTTGGCTCAAGTAGCTTGACATAAGTAGGTATATGGGAAAAGAGTCTTTGATATTCCTCTTCCATATTTATTCTTTCCCTAAGGTGACACTGGATATTAATCTCTTGACGTAAAACAATAGCTGTAATAGGTAGTGTATCCCAAGGTAGATTTTGATTACATAGGTGATGAAGCCCTAAATAGGCCATCTCCAACAAATCCTCATCATCATTGTATAGATATAATCCTTCACTTCCCCTTATGTGCAAGGGGCGCTCTGTCAGATGTGGTACCATGTATCTGATTTTGTGGTCGCTATCATCACTATCCAGATAAACCAGATAAAACGATCGTATATACAACATCGATGCAAAAACTGGCTCTGCTTCCTCTTAAGAGCGATCAATGTTAAGAGGCTCTTCTTCTATAACACACTCTAACTCCACAGACAATAGATGTAGCAGATATACTAGCCTCAAATCAGTCATCTCAACCTCATCGCTATGATTGCTACTATGAGCATACCTCAATGGACCTTAGAATATCCATAAGAGTCTCCCTGTGCCTAGGGGATAGTTGTATAAGCTCATATATCGACAACTTCACAGGGGTCATCTGTAGGTTTTGAACTAGCCTACTCATAATGGTCACCATCGGTCTTATTGGTGGACCTAGAATATTTTGTGCCTACCGCTGCTAGGACATGGCTTGTATCTGAATGGGAGCAATATGGTTGATTCGGTTTTTAGTACCTCCCATGTCTGGTAATAAAATTGACCATGTCGACGAACCCCTGGGTATGTGGTTCGACTTGCACTTGATTGACATGGCCAGCACAGTTACGGGGTGTCTCATGGTTTGGTAATGAATTTTTAAAAATCCCCATGTTTTGGTTATCCGATGCCTGGGGATTTTTTGGTACCACAAGCTCTCCCTTTCTATTATATTTTGCATAATATGTTTGAAAGACCTGCACACCTCGATGTCATAGACTTTCGCTCTATGAAATATGCAAAATAAATATTCCTGATAGTCTTTGGGCTTGGGATGATTTGGATCAACCATATTGACTTTGGGAAATATTATTGCCTTGGCCTCATAGAGCTAAAAAAAAATTGATGTCATTGATTCCTTCAATGGTGTAAATATGCAAGGTGGGCGTTGCTCTTTGTTCTTGCCCTTGTAGTTATTTTTTCACTGGTCGTATTACACGGGAGGAGGATGGGCTTGATAATTTTGTTTCTTTTACCCCTTATCCCCATTTTGGAGATTTAGTGCCACCTGATTCACATGGGCCTGCTTTCCCTGTTGCTTTGAGGTACTCTTACTATATCCCTCTTTCTTGGTTTTGATCTTCAAGTTGCCCTCCTACAACTTGATGTCCTCAGTTACCTTGGCTTGCACCAAAGCTTCTTCGAATGTGGTATACGGCTACAGCTGCAACAATAGCGAGATGTGATTGGCAAAACTCTTTGTAAACATTCAGGTTAATTCTATGGTAGGAATCAAAAATGACATCTTTGCCATTAATCTCCTCCACCTCTTCCCATACTATTCTATTGGATCGTCGCCACGCTGAGCTAGCATAACCAAATCGAAAAGGTTGGTCTATTTCTTGACACCGAAGGAATAGCATTCAAGAAAGGCATCATATAATTGCTTAAAATTTGTTATGTTGTGTTTCTTTAGATGAATAAACCACTCTCGGGCTGGCCCAGAGAGTGTCGTGACAAACGTACGCAACAACAGTGCATCATTGTTTTCTATATGAAAGCAAGCATCTATAAAGCTCATATCATGTTCTTGCACCTCTTCATCACTTTTGAATTTGTCTAACCTAGGCATCTCAAAATGCTCAGGGTATGGGGGTGTAGGCATCAAGGGATCTAAAGGTTCATTGTAAATTTACTTAGTGTTGGCTTTTGGATAGTCGCGCCTTGTTTCTCAATTGCTTTGACCTTCTTAGCCAAAGATTTGTAAGCCTCAGAAGACAGAAATTACTCCTCCCTAAGTTGGTGTGGAGGTGGTTTAGGAGGTACACTCCTATTCTATCGAGGTGGAGTGCGTTGCTCTTCCTCCTCCTCAACTCAGGAACTCTCAGGATATTCCTAGTTGCATCTGTTTCCCTCTTGTTCCTCATAATGTTGTTGCCTCTAATTGTCGATCGAGGGTGATCGCTCTCTTTGATGGGCAGTGATATGAGTGTGAATGCTTATGCAATCATGGTGCATGTTAGCTTGCAAAAAAGCCTTCATGTGCACTTTCTCTTTACGCTCATCTTGAGAATATAGTCTGGCCCTAGCCAACCTATCTTCTTGCTCTACATGCTCCTTCTAGATGAGGATGTGCTCCTCATGCAAGCGCTTCTCATACAACCTTTTTCTAGTAAGCCTCTATGCCTGAAGATCTCCATATTTGATGTGTTGTCTCTCTAGGTGAGCATCCTATAATTGATCTTTGAGGAGTTGGCATTTCTACTTAGAGGTCAGTTGATATGATCTTTTGACCTGGTTAGCCATAGGAGACCTTTGGTACGCTTGCTTTGTATGAGCAAACTTGTGGGTTTTGTACCCATCGAACTGATGTGCTATACCTTTGCCTCTGTCTATGAAGATGACATCGACATCGTGATGTGTCCTATGTTGCATGCCACCATGCATGGATGGTGGATGTGAGACATGCGGGTGCTTAGAAGCCTCTCCATGCTCTATAGTAGTTCTACTGGTGCTCCCATTATTCTCACTCAGAGCATGAGTGGGCAGAGCCAAAGGCTTACAACCTAGCTGCTCTAACACTACCTAGACCATCTAGCTGTCTAGACCTCCACCTCTCATGGGGTGGTGTTCCATTAGCTCCTACCTTTGACATATCAATGGTGATCTTGCATGCTATAGTATACGTGGGATTATGGGTATACTTGCGTTCAATAGGGAGCCTGTCTACTTGCCTGTGAATGGGTGGATATCTATTCCTTCTATATTCAGAAGGTGGGGGTATAGTACATCCTGTAGACCTAGTGTGAATGGGTACCAATATGGTCCCCTACACGACATACTCTTTGGTCGATCTAGTGGATGCGCATGCAATGCGGTCTCAGTAATGGCTTTCGATTGGAGCACCCTCAAGATGAGAAACTCCATGCTCTAATCTATGTATAACATAATGCATTGATGCTAGTCTATTAAGGGTATGCTTGATGGGATCCCCTTGTGTCGAGTTGTCTCCTCTAATGCTTGTCGAATGATGTTCGGTTTGCTCATGTGGTCGAGGACTAGACACATGTAATTGTGAATAGGTTGGGGCTTGGTCATCAGCTTCAAGCTTGCACCTTTGCCGACCACCCCATGTATTCACTATAGTGTACCTAACATATAGACATGTATTTTATTATTAAAAAAGGTATACAATGATGCTTATATTTTTTAAATTTTAAAGTGAGCCTTAAACTGTTTGATGTTGTTTCAAAATGTGTTGTATCAGTATGAGAAACTCTCACGTGTTTTGCAAAATTGTTGGATTTTGATCTTAGTTTAATTGGATTTCACCTATATACTCGCACAAGCCTATTATGGGAATGAAGTCCATACTCAATGAGGTAGCATAGGTACTACCGACCCTCACCCAGCACACCGTGTGCAACGATACACTCTTCCGAATATGAGTTCGTCTTATTTTGCACAGATAAGATAGTTCTTGGGTCGGCCTTGGCAATGAGTAGGTCTCTATACTACAATTTCAAGTGAGCCAACCAAGTGGTAATGACATCCACTATTGGTATCAATCAACTAGGTTGGATGTGAGAGCCCAACGCCACTGATGTTTAAAATAAAATGTGGTGTGTGTGGTTCGTTTTACTTTGCATAAATACAAATGCATAAAAGAGCATTCATATGATCATTCCTACATGATATGCATAAGAAGGAAGGTTTCAAATTCACAAATGTGATGAGTGTCGTTGAGTCTCATCATTTAATCTCAATGATTTATCAATCCGGGGTGGTGTCCAAGGCTATCTACGATAGAAGGTTAGGGCAGAGTACAATTCAAGCATTCAGATTTCAAGCAATTATTGGTGAAGCAGATTTTGGTTTAGCCTTTTGGTGTCACACTAAACCTAGTCTGAAGAATGGAAACTAAAATAAAGTACAAGAATTGAAAACTAAATCTAAGTTTGCAAGAATTGAAATCTAACTACAATTGCATGAATTGAAATTGCTAAATTGAAATCCTAAGTTACTTTTGCAGAATTGAAATCTAGTTACTCTTGCATAATTGAAATTGCTAAATTGAAATATAATATACTTTTTAAGAATTGAAATCTAATCTACTTTTGCAGAATTGAAACTTATTCTAAAACACCCGTCAATGCCCTGCCACAAAAGGTCGTCAAGCTTCTGCTATAGGAATTGATAGCAAAATGAAATATGCTGAAAATGGAAAGTTGCTAAAATAGAAAGCAGGGAAAACATAAAGGAAAATGCTTAATATAATTTGTCATCTGACATACACACAAATTCTGTACATAAACATAATAGGAAACATAAATCACACAACACAAAATAAAAACAAGAAAATGAAATCTGGCAAGCAATCTATTAATTCTGCTACAGCAAAATTATAGATTAAAACCTGCCATAAAATCCCTCCTTCTAGATATTAAAGTGGGCCCATACTTCCTGATCTATAAGGAGGTGAAAATCACTCCTTAACTAATTAACACTCAGAACATAAAATGATAAAATACTGCACTTTTATTGATGACAAAACATGCTGAAAACTATTACAAAAAATTACTATACAGTCCTAATTGCTGCTACTGAAAACTCTCCTCTATTCTAATTCCTAACTGGATCAACCAAGGAGGGAGCTATGTTATTTATATAAATATTTACAATATATCCCATGCTCAAATCAGCCTATGTGCTATTTTACAGTCATTTGCTAATAATTCTGGATCTGAAATAAATGCAAATCTAGACAGTTTGTGTTGCAGTAGTAGTCATTGGCCCTTAGAAAGCATATTCAGTGGTGGGAGTACATGGGAGGAGTCTAGAAATATCTCACACATAATTCTCCACTTCATAATATGCCATTCCTATCTTGCAAACAACTTTCTATTATGCTGCAGTTTTTCTAGGTTTATCCTAGAAGAGGATCAAATTGATCTTTTCCATGCATGGTGGCTTTGGACGGCAAGGACAGCAAAATTAGATGGAAGATATTTTCCCTTAACTTTATCAACCTTCTTATCCCCTTTTCCATCACCAAAAGTTAGTCAACAAGTCAAAAAGTACATTCTGTTTTCATTTCGAAGATAAGTGGCTCATTCTAAAGATACTACAATTCTCATTCCGAAGACATTGTGTTCATTTCGAAGATCTTTAGAATGACCAAATGTGTTGACTCCAAATGGTTTTGGCTGCATTTATAAGGTGGATTAGCCTTCAGGATCAGATTGCAATAGTCTTCATTCTTCCTTGGATGTGAATTTCATGCCTTGCCATTCATTGGTAGCTTGCTGGAATTTACATGGTAAATTACTGCATTTTTTAGTTCTGCTGCACAGTTGTAGAATATTGGTATTTCTTGCAAATTAAATCAAATTAGAACATGTAAAACTTATTAAAATATCAACATGAAGGAGTACATCAAGCTGCTACTAAATTTATACACTTCATTCACCAAGTAACCATGCTGAAATAGTGTAACAGTGCTGCACAATTGCCCCTGCTCTGTTATACCCTGTTGCTGCCTATTTAGACCATGTGGGAATGCTTCTAAATAGGTCATATGTCTTCTGTAGTCCTTCTGAACTCATTCCATCCATATCCTCATGCTTTGCTTGACAACTTCAAGGTGTTCCTATAAAGTGACAGCTTGCTGATTTTTATATGGCTGTTTTTTCTAGATTTTCAGATTTATGACAGTCCTAAACTTTTGTCTTCAATGTGGATTTGAAACAATTTGAAGGGCAGGAAAACATTAAAAAACCATTGAGAAGTTAATGGATATCAGCATGCCACATTTGGTTAATTTAAATGCATGTTATTACTTGCTACTTAATCACGCAAAATCAGTCATAAAATGCTGAAAATAGTCAAAAACAGAGATATAGTATTCCTAACATAAAATCATGCAAACACTTAACAAATAGTATATTCTAGTCAACTATTTGGCAATTAACTTATCATATGGTAGTCAAACATTGTGCAATAATGAGTCAAACATTGTGCAATAATTAGGCATTTTTGGGCCTCATCAAAAGGTATGCATGCTATGCCCTACATGACGTTATGACAATGCAATTACGATGACATGGCCTCTAATTGGGCCTCAAGCATTCAAACGACCACAAAATTTTTATCAATGTCACTATATTCTTGGGCAAACTGCAATTAAAGGTCCGTTGTTCCTAGCAGCGCCTTTCTAATGTAAAGAATGCAAAAGCAAATTAGGACTATTCATTCATCCTTTTCCTTTAATGTACCTAATTTGTCATCGATTTATCGCTTACTATAAAAATATAGAGAATAAAATGTAGAACAAAGAATGAAAATAGAGCCTACCTCAAATCCTAATTTGATGCCAAGTGGTTTCTCTGTTGTCTGTTACTTCTACTGTAAACCATAGCTCTGGTCTGCGGGTTGCAGTGTGAATTGTAGGTGACAATTGTGAGCCAAAAAATAACCGCAACTGTTAGCTACGGTTAGCACCTAAGATTAAAAAAAAAAAGAATTTTAGCACTCAGGGGCTACAAATATGGAGTCCCACCATGACCACCATTTGATATAACCAAAAATCATGCACCTATCTACTGTATTAGTCTATAGTCATCATAAAAGCGTAAAATATTGACACATTGCATAAATTCAACAAGATGATATTTATTATATTGATTATAAATGAATCTCTGTTACACATATGCCCCTCTTAGGGTCACTTGACTGATGATACATTTTATACAATTGCCAATGCCCTCAATAGGGTAGGCACATTAATATTGCCCTTTGACTAGTCGCAAACTGCCTTGGGATGGAGTTGATCCTCTTCTTCACAATTAGGAAGGATTATGACATAGACTCCTCTTGTACCTGTCTTCCTACGATTAAGAAACAACAACACACGATCAAAAAGATAGATAGCCTCTCATGATGAGGCCTTTTAAGGAAACGTACATGATAATGCCATGAAACCAATAATCAAGAAAACATAAATAAATCCTTTGCACTATGCTAATTGAATCAAGATTTGTAATATAGCATAAAAGAGATCGTTAGACAAATAATGCATGGATCAGATAACAAAATAGAAGCATAGAGGTGTATAAAAGATCCAAAAATTGTTGGCAATTTTGGGTACTTTGGGTACATTGCCCTTGCTCAAGTGTATAAGTTGCCATTGATGTCAAGAAGCTCTTGAAGGAATTTGGTTTGATGTCAAATAATTTGTTTTGATGAAGGTTCGGCATGACAGTTTCAAAGGTCTTTTGTTAACCCCAAGTTGGCAGGTTTAAATATTTCAGGTGGATGCATTAATTTAATGCAATTGGGTCTAGGAGGAAATATTTATTTAAATAATTAAAACCTTGCTAAGGTTCCCTTTAATTATTTTTAAATAAATATTAATTTATGTTTGCAACGAGTTCTCCTAATCCATGGCGCAAATGTCTTGGTGGGCACTAGCCCAAGACTTCCGCCGACGTCGAAGAGCTCATGGAAAGGATTCATATTAATACCCCTTGGTGAAAACAAAAAAAAAATCCCATTCGATTTTTGTAATTCGCTGATTGTTGTGTGTCTTCGCCGGTTTTCATAATCTGCTGATCGTTTGTGTGTCATCGCCGGTTTTCGTAATCCGCTGATCGTTTCTGTGTCTTCACCGTTTTTTGTAATCCGCTGTTCGTTCGTTTGTCTTGCCATTTATTGAATCCGTTGTATAGCTTGTCGTCTGCGAGTTCGTGTCAGAAGGAAGAGAGGATTGTGTTTTATTTTTTCCTAACGCAGAAGGGACAAGTGTAATAGCATGAGGTTTTAACCTCACTAGGTGCCTTTGGTGCACCGGTAGCAGCTAGGTTGTTGGCGCGCTACCCGAACAGGAGGTTCTGCATTCTAATCACGCAGAAGGATTTTTTGTCGTGGACACAGTGGGTGATGTTAGATTTCAGGCACAAATTTCTCCAAAGTGATTTTTTGATGTTGGCTAAGGTATTTTCGAATTTAATCTTTTGCTAAGTGTATGTTGCGGATGGACGAAGTTTGTTAGAAGAAAAACAGCTTAGGAGTAATAAGGGTTTTAAAGCTTGTTGTTATTTTGATAAAAGATTAGTTTGAAGGTGTTGTTGAAATATCTTATTGCATTCTTATAAGAGATAAACTTTATTTTTGATGAGACAATAAGGGAGAAATAAGGTGTATAATGGATAAATCTTTCTTGTAATGTTGAGAGTGCTTTTGGTTGATTATGGAAATGAAAGCATGATGTTTTAAGGTTAAAATTGCTTCTTGTGTGAAGTTGTGAAACCTTAAGTGGGTAGCTTTGAGATTGACATTTTCTTTCATTAAGTTGGTTATAATCAAGCTATTCTTTACTTGGTTAAAGTTTTGGGTTTACTCCTTTGTTGAAGAATTGAGAAGTTGTTTTATGCTATTGTGATTTGAGTTGGTGGATGCTTTTTGTTCAAACAATATTGGAGAGAAAAGGAGTTCTACTTGTTTTATTTTCTGATGTTGATTGTGAAATGCTTCAAGGTTGTGTTTTGAGCTGAATGATGTTGATGGAACCTTGTTTGATGAGCATTGTTGTTGAAGCCCTAATTAATGGTGAAAAGAACATGAGTATCATTGTTATGTGATTCTTTCCATAGTTGGCAATTTTTGGGGTTTCATGTTCTTGAAAGAAAGCATTCTATCATATCCATTTCAGATTTTGAGTTTTGTTTTCATATTTGAGATTGAGTTTGATCTAAGTTGATTTGAGTTGAGTTTTGAGATTGGGAGTTGAGTATAGATCATATCGAGTCTCTAACAATTCTCTTTATGCTTCTATGAGTTTGACAAATCACATTGGGTCTCTAACAATTCACCTTGTGATTTCATAATAAGAAATTTTTTCTTGGTGAGCTTGCTGAGGTTTTGGACAGGTTTCGGTGGGGACTTGTGAGGAGGTTTTGGACAGGTTTTGGTGGGGACTTGTTAGCAGATTTGGATAGGTCCTAGCAGAGGACTTGTGAGCAGGTTTTAGACAGGTTCTGGTGGGGACTTGTGAGCAGATTTGGACAGGTCCTAGCAGAGGACTTGTGAGCTAAGTTTGTTAGTTCTATCAGAGAACTTGAGGATAGAGGTGCATTGGTTCTTTGAGAAGAACACGAGGACAGATTTGGCAAGTCTTTGAGAAGGCTTGTGTGTAGAGGATTGATTTGTTCAAGTGTTGGACAGATCCGACAGACAGAGGAAGACTTGTACTAGACCGAATGACTGTGTTAGGTATAGGTTGTTGAGCTGCTATGGACGTGATCATAGAAGGCGAAGGTCTCTTAGGCTAAGCATTGAGGACAGGAGGTATTCAGTGGAAAGGAGTTCCACGTGCTGGCAAGAGGTAGAGGCGGTTGATCTTCTGAGGGATCATTTCCAGAGTAGAGGGGAAGGTATCTCCTTTGAGCAGAGGCTCATAAATCCAGATTGAGGGGAAGGTATCTCCTTTGAGTAGAGGCTCATAAATTCAGATTGGGGGAAGGTATCTCCTTTGAGTAGAGGCTCATAAATACTGATTGGGGGAAGGTATCTCCTTTGGGCCGAGGCTCATAAACATTGTAATTGGGAAGGATTCCCAAAGAACTTTGAGATAACTTTTAGAGAAATTTTTTGTGGACGTAGCCCAGCCATTCTAGGTGAACCACGTTAAAATTGGTGTCACTTTGTGGATGATATTGTGCATTGTTTTGATATTGCTTTGGGCAAATTGCTTTACTTTTTTGAAGTATAAAGGAAAAAGTAAAAAGAGGTCTTATACTGTTCACCCCCCTCTCAGTATAAGCTTGTGTTCTTCAATTGGTATCGAGAGCAGGTGCCTTCGAAAATTTTAACAGCTTGAAGGAAAAGCTAGTAAAGAACACAATGGATCATTCAAGTGGCAATGCAACGCCTATTCTTGATGGGTCATATTTTGGTCTTTGGAGTGCAAGGATGAAGGTTCATCTAATGGCACTCGGTAATGAGGTATGGGAAGTGATTGAAGATGAGTACACTATTCCTGTACATGGTCCTAATACTAAAGAAGAAATGCTCCTACATCACAACAATTTAAAAGCAATGAATGCAATCCTGAAAGGCTTACAGAAAGCAGATATCACCAAAGTGATTCACTGCAAGAAAACTAGTGAAATGTGGAAACAGTTGAAGGTGGTTCATACAGGTGATACAAATTTTAGAAAGGCCAAGTTGAGACACTTCAAAGGTATGTTTGAACAACTCAAGATGAATGATGATGAAAATATTAGTGACTACATGCTTCGTATGGATGAGGTTGTTAACTCCATGAAATACTTAGGTCTTGAGCTTGCTGAAAATGATGTTTGTGATAAGATTTTAAGATATCTTCCTAATAGATTTAGTGAAAATATTTTTGCTATTGAGGAAGCTAAATATTTGGATAAGTTGAAAAAGGATGAGCTCCATAGTATACTTGCAACATTTGAGTTGAGAACTCAAGTGAAGGTTGATGTCAAGAAAGAGGCGACTTTCAAGGCTACCAAGGAATCCAAGGGTAAACAGCTTCAAGATAGTGATGAGTCTTCTAGTGATGAAGAGGCATATTACAACAAGAAAGGCAAGTTCTCTAGAAAACATAAAAGTGTAAAAAATATAAGATTTTTCAACTGTGGAAATTTTGGTCATTATGCTACTAACTGTACTGTTCCCAAGAGTGAAAGTGATGAAGATAAACAAGATTCTATGAGCAAGGTTTCTGAAAAGCATAAGCATCACAGAAAGAACAAATATGAGCACAGCAATCAAGGAAAGAGGTATTCTAGACAAAGCAAGTAAGTGTTCTAGTCGTGATAGTGAAAGTTCTTCAAGTGATGATGAAAATGAGATGTTCATATCAGAAAAAGAGGAAGAACCGAAACATAGATTCATTATCATGAAATGTCTTAGATGTGGAAATTTTGGTCACCTTGAGGATGATTGCACAAATAATGATTTGGTTTCTAGTATGTATGAGGATGTTTAGAAAACTATAAGGAAGATGCATGTATGGTTTTTGAAAAGGGTAGCACATCTAGTGATAAGAAATCTAAAAAAGGCTTTGATGATTCAGAAAGCAAACAAATAAAGGATCTTGAAAGTGAACTTATTAATGCTCTTAGTGCTTTGAAAAAGGAAAGAAAGAAGAATGCTAGACTCAAGGATAAGTTAGATGAATGTTGTATGGAGAGAGATGATCTTATAGAAAATCTTGATTTCTCTATAGCTAAGACACAAGAACCCAAGGATGAGTTAGAGTCTAAGGTTCTTGAGTATAGTGAGTTAGAGCAGAAAATGGCTTCTTTGAAAGAGGAAACTAAAGAGTACAAGGATAAGCTTTACAAGTTTCAAGATAGCTCTAAAAATGTTAAGTCACTCATCAAAGGTCAAAGAAAGACAACAGATAAAATAGGCCTTGGTTTTGTTAATCCACACAAGGAACAAGTTGGAGAGTCTAGTAAGAGACTCCAAAAGGAAGAGAGTTCTTATGAGGAAAGTATTTCAGATCATGAGTCCTTGAATGATAGATGCATAGAAATAGAAAACAGAATTCAGAATGAGAAGAAGTTTTCAGGACCCAAGAGGTCAAATAAAGGAAAATTTCAAGGCAGATGTTTTACTTGTCATAAGTTTGGTTACATGGCTTCACATTGCATGGCTCAAGTGAAGAAGGTAAATGACAATTTCAGAAGTGCTAGTTTCTTTCAAGGGTATTGCTACTCTTTTCAACAGTTTGGGCACAAGGCAGTCTATTGCAAGGTAAATAACAGGAATAGGTTTGGTCGAGAACGAGTTTGGCCGAGAACGGAGTTTGGTCAGAACAGGTGGATTCAAAGATCAGGTTTATCTCAGAGAAACAACATCATCAAGTGTTTCAAGTGCAACAATGAAGGTCACATAATCATACAGTGTAGAGCTGAAATTCCAGATTACAAGAACAAGAATAGTGGCATGATCAGGTCCAAGGATCAAGGCATGGACAAGAACAGGGATGAGAACAAGAACAAGAACAGTGACAAGAAAAGGAATATGGACAAAGAGTTCAAGAGAAGGCCCGACAAGGAAGTTATAGACGCTGATGATGATCAGTGCCTAATGGGAGTTTTACTCCCACCCTGGAATTAATCACCTCATCGGGGAGGTGGGGGAGGGACTAAGCTAAGAGGCTCATTCTTAGTCTCGAGCCCCAAAGGTGGCCCTTTGCCATTGATGACAAAGGGGGAGAGATATGAGTAAGGGGGAGAGCTTCAAGTGAAGAAGAAAGCTTCAAGTTAGGGGGAACAAAACTTCAAAGGAATATTCTCAGTTGTGGGCACAATTGGTCAGTTTTAAGCACAGTTGGTTTCAGTTTTGGCTCTTGAGATGTGTTTTCAGTAAAGGTTTGCCATCAATGACAAAGGGGGAGATTGTTGGCAATTTTGGGTACTTTGGGTACATTGCCCTTGCTCAAGTGTATAAGTTGTCATTGATGTCAAGAAGCTCTTGAAGGAATTTGGTTTGATGTCAAATAATTTGTTTTGATGAAGGTTTGACATGACAGTTTCAAAGGTCTTTTGTTAACCCCAAGTTGGCAGGTTTAAATATTTCAGGTGGATGCATTAATTTAATGCAATTAGGTCCAGGAGGAAATATTTATTTAAATAATTAAAACCTTGCTAAGGTTCCCTTTAATTATTTTTAAATAAATATTAATTTATGTTTGCAATGAGTTCTCCTAATCCATGGCGCAAATGTCTTGGTGCGCGCTAGCCCAAGACTTTTTCCGACGTGGTAAACTCCCCGCCGACGTCGAAGAGCTCATGGCAAGGATTCATATTAATACCCCTCGGTGAAAAAAAAAAAAAAATCCCATCTGGTTTTTGTAATCCGCTGATCGTTGTGTGTCTTCATCGGTTTTCATAATCTACTGATCGTTTGTGTGTCATCGTCGATTTTCGTAATCCGTTGATCATTTTTGTGTCTTCGCCATTTTTCGTAATCTGCTGTTCATTCGTTTGTCTCACCATTTATTGAATCCACCGTATAGCTTGTCGTCTGCGAGTTCGTGTCAGAAGGAAGAGAGGACTGTGTTTTATTTTTTCTTGACGTAGAAGGGACAAGTGTAACAGCGTGAGGTTTTAACCTCACCGGGTGCCTTTGGCGCACTGGTAGCGGCTAGGTTGTTGGCATGCTACCCTAATGGGAGGTTCCACGTTCGAATCACGTAGAAGGGTTTTTCGTCATGGACGCAGGGGGTGATGTTAGATTTCGGGCGCAAATTTCTCCAAAGCGATTTTTTGATGTTGGCTAAGGTATTTTCGAATTTAATCTTTTGCTAAGTGTATGTTGCGGATGGACGAAGTTTGTTAGAAGAAAAACAACTTAGGAGTAATAAGGGTTTTAAAGCTTGTTGTTATTTTGATAAAAGATTAGTTTGAAGGTGTTGTTGAAATATCTTATTGCATTCTTATAAGAGATAAACTTTATTTTTGATGAGACAATAAGGGAGAAATAAGGTGTATAATGGATAAATCTTTCTTGTAATGTTGAGAGTGCTTTTGGTTGATTATGGAAATGAAAGCATGATGTTTTAAGGTTAAAATTGCTTCTTGTGTGAAGTTGTGAAACCTTAAGTGGGCAGCTTTGAGATTGACATTTGCTTTCATTAAGTTGGTTATAATCAAGCTATTCTTTACTTGGTTAAAGTTTTGGGCTTACTCCTTTGTTGATGAATTGAAAAGTTATTTTATGCTATTGTGAGTTGAGTTGGTGGATGCTTTTTGTTCAAACAATATTGGAGAGAAAAGGAGTTCTACTTGTTTTCTTTTCTGATGTTGATTGTGAAATGCTTCAAGGTTGTGTTTTGAGCTGAATGATGTTGATGGAACCTTGTTTGATGAGCATTGTTGTTGAAGCCCTAATTGATGGTGAAAATAACATGAGTATCATTGTTATGTGATTCTTTGCATAGTTGGCAATTGTTGGGGTTTCATGTTCTTGAAAGAAAGCATTCTATCCTATCCATTTCATATTTTGAGTTGAGTTTTCAGATTTGAGATTGAGTTTGAGCTGAGTTGATTTGAGTTGAGTTTTGAGATTGGGAGTTGAGTATAAATCATATTGAGTCTCTAAAAATTCTCTTTATGCTTCTATGAGTTTGAAAAATCACATTGGGTCTCTAACAATTCACCTTGTGATTTCCTACTAAGAAAGTTTTTCTTGGTGAGCTTGCTGAGGTTTTGGACAGGTTTCGATGGGGACTTGTGAGCAGGTTTTGGACAGGTTGCTTTCTTTGTTTTGAAGTATAAAGGAAAAAGTAAAAATAGGTCTTATACTGTTCACCCCCCTCTTAGTATAAGCTTGTTTTCTTCAAAAATATCCTAATTAATGCAAAACATAAACTATCTATTCTAAGCTAATTCCTACGGTCAAAATTCTTCTAAAATATAATTAAACCTAAGAAATGATTAATCTAACCTATTTAACCAGACAAAAATGAAAAGAGTAAGGTGATATATCACCTGTTGCAAACCATAGCTCTGGTGAAAGGTTTGCATTGCGAACCGTGACTAACAATCATGGTTTGACATATGATAAGTTTACCCTAAAAATCAGGGGTAGTGGGCTCAATATCCTTGTCCAAATTGATGTTCAAGGGTCGCCTTCATTGTCCTCAGGCTGATTTGGTGATCAATTCGATGTGAAGGGCCTTAGTTTACCCGAATTTGTGTTTCTTGATCCTCCTAGGCACCTAGGGCATCCATAATGTAATTCATCATGAATGGTGGAAAAAGGGTCGGGGATTAAGTGCAATAGCTCTATCTCTTAGCATACTCAGTTTGAGTGTACAATTTTCCAAGGCTTTGCTGCTCAAATATCCAATGCTTGCTTCTCTTTTTCTCCCCATTTGGAGGGGGTATTTATAGCATGCCCCTAGGGCTAGGGGTGGCTTCATGGAGAAGCCAAGACCAAGAAGGGTGGTTAGGACAGTTGGGATGGAAGCCTCTGGAATCTTTCATCCTTCAACTGCATTCTTCTAGATCTTTTGGTCATTCCAACCAATTTGGCTTGGATGGAAGGCCTAATTGAACTTTAGTTAAGACTGCAGGTCATAGTTGCGGTCCAAACTGTAGACCATAGGTGTCAACCACTGTTTATACTGGAGACTGTAGGTCTGGGCTGTCAGACTGATTAGGCCAAAATGCCTAAATTGAGTGGGTAGAACCACTACTCTATCTTGGAGTCTATCCAAGATCCTCCATATGGTCTTGTAGCATGTCCATATGAGTAGTCACCATCGACATGATGCATTTTAGGTGTCTACAGTAAGGTTATAAGAAATGGAGGAGAAGACCATCGTAGCTTCGATGGTAGAGTATATCTTCTACCAAGAAATAATTTATCACTTTTTTCTTGAATTTACATCTAGAAAGATGCAACAATCTAGAAGGAATGATACCCAGCTTCAGAAAAATCTGAGTTGATTAAACCAATCTTGATATGAGTTAACTTGAACTAGATGAGCTATTTTTTCCTCTCTAGATACACCTCACATGAATGTAGAGTGAGATAGAATCTTAAGCTATATGATCATGTTATTATTACAAGGATCCTACTCCATTACATAATAACTCCATTGCCTTCATAATATGATTTTGTAATGAAGACCCTTGGCATGGATTATGTGTAGTAAGTAGTCTAACATCTTCCATACAGTCTAAATATTTTTCTTTCAATATTTTAGACCATATTGACTGTCTCTCCATAACTCTCCACCCTACCTTGTCATCCAGTGTTAGGTTGATGTTTATTATTTTTCAAAGTTCCAATCCTCCTTGTATCTTGGGCTGTAATACCTGATCTCATGAGATTAGAGGTAATATACTCCTTTCTTTTGAACAAGTCTACACAATTCATTTTTGGATTCCTTCCATAGTATTAATCACTTTGAAAGGTATTTTAAAAACTAACTGATATACTAGGATGGTTTATAATGTACTCTTCACCAATTGTATTTTCCCAACTTAGGTAAGTAAAATCCCTTTCCATATTATCATCTTCTTTTGAAATTTATCTATCAATCCATTCCATAATGGCTCTTTATAGTCTCTTGTAAACAATGGCATCCTTAAATATGTAGAGGGTAGGGTTGAAATTAAGCAACCAATTTCTCTAGATACTCTTCTCTATTTATCTATCATGGTGTTTATGAAGAAAACCTTATTCTTTTACATATTCATTTTTTTATGGGATGCCCATTCATACAAATCTGATATCCTTCTAAACTCTCTAACTTTTTCTATTGTTGATTTCCCTAGTAGTATTGTATCATCCATAAATTATTTGTGAGTTATGGCTTTTAGATTCTATGTTGGCTTTAATTCATGAAGTGTTCCTTATTAGCTTTTGATGTAACAAGCACTGGGAGATAGCAATCACAAGATGCAAAATAATATGAAAGAAAGTAAATCTGCTAGATGACTAAAATATGCAATAAATAGAAATGATATAAAATATTACAATGTAGCTATGGAGGAAATGAACACTCCATTATAAAGCTACTGAACTACATTGCACCCATCACCAATGGATGGTGTTACACATAGAACTAAGCTACACTATGTCCCCTGACTCTCTACATATCTATGACTCTATATCTATCTATCTATGAGGCCATCCTTATATAGGTAAAATAGGATACTTGGCCAACACTCTATCTAGTTGTGCAAGGGAAAACTTGCACATGTACAACTTGCACATTGACACTTGTGCATTTATTACATTGCATGAAGTAACTAGATAACTTGCCCCTAAAGTAATCTAGTAACCTAAAAAAAATTTAAAAAACCAAAAAAAAAAAAAACCCTTTTTCAAACCCCCCTCTTTAATATTTAAAATTCAATATGGATCTTCTTATTCTTCCTTTGCATTCTTTGTGTTCAAGTTCAGTAGGTAATATGTGTCTTCATATGATGCAGAGTAAGTTGGAGCTGAAGCTTCTTCTTTCAATTGACTTTGCATTGTATTCCTACTTGTTTAGAGTAGTCTTGATCTGGTTCCTCTTCTGCTGCTTCAGTATTCATGTCAAGGCCTCTTGTCCTTTTCCATTCTAAATTCCTTGATGTCAGATGTCTTTGATGGACCATTGTTCTCATGATATTGCATGTCTTGAGTGGATCTGAATTTGTTCTTCTTCTTTCCTTTGTATCTATGTAAGACCTATTTCTCTGTCCTTCATAAATATCAACCTTGAGCTCAATGTTAGTAGATCCATCTGAAATAAGTTTTTGAAGATAACATTTTATTCCTTGAAGTAGCCTTCTTTCATAATTTTGATAGTACCTGTATTTGAAGTGATAGGAGAAATATGAGTGATTTATTCCATCACAATACCTACATGGATGGAAACTCCAACAATTGGTCTTTTCATGACCATATTGATTGCAATAAGTGCACAGTAGTGATGATCTGATAATTTTGCAATCTATTTTAGGAATATCATATTTGTCTATTTCCTTGATAAGACTTTCTAACCATATGTGCACAATTGAAGCTATTCCTTTTTGAATAAAAGCTTGTTGATCAACCTTTCCCTATTTTTGGTCATTAGATTCACTGGATGAATCTTCCTTAACATAGTTGTTGATTTCAGAACTTATTTCGCATTGTATTGATTCTTCTTTGTCCTTTCCATCATTGTAATTCATCAGGTTTTTAATCCATATTGGTATTTTTCTCATTCCACTTCTAAGAGTGTTGTTTAGCATGCTAGTAGTCATTTGTATAACCTGAATTCTTTGAGGTAGAGTAGTTTAGTTTATAACTACCTTTGAAGTATATAAGCTTGATTTGATAAAACCTTTATTAATTCTTAGGTTGTAGACTTCCTTATGTCTCCCTAGGTATGAATACCTAATTTTAGGTTTTTGAAGAAAGCTTATATCTTCTCAACTTGACAATATTTGATGGATATTATTATCAAGTTTTGTAGAATCCCTTATGACTCCCTAATATTTTTGGAGTATGATATAGTGCTTTTGTAAGATATAGTTCAATTTTTGGTTGATTTTGTACAAGTTTTGTAAGGATCAAAAATCAACTTCTTAACTCCTTAATACTCCTATTGAACTAAGCACTTTTCAATTTTTGAAGAGGTTTTAATGTTGGATTTCTTTTGTCCCTAAAGAGAATTTTTTTGAGACAAGAATATAAATTTCCAACTTTGATAAAATATTTTAATAACCCCTTTTTGAAACCCTTAGGAATTTATTCAAGTGTTTCTAATTTCCAAAAACCTAACTTGATGTTGTAACCCTTATCACTCCCAAATTTGGAAAACTAGAACACATTAATATTTGCAAACATTAAATGGATTAATTCCAAATAGTATCCCTTATTTCTCCTAAGTTATATTTTGCAAATATTATATTAATTTCCCTAAGTTTTGCTTTCAAACAAAGATTGATTTCAATTAATATCTCAATCCTATCTTATAACCTTATAACTCCCTTTTTAAAATGAAAGCAAATTAGATGAGGAAATTAGATTAAGGCTTTGTACCTTTATGAAGTTGGATGAATATGGCAGTAAACTCTCCTTCTTGAGCATGAATTCCCCAGGTAGGTAATTTTTGGCTTTAATGCTCTTCTTAAATGTTGGTTGATCGAGAGTAATTTCTACTATACCTGACTTGCTTTGGATCCTCCCACCTCTACCATCTCTATTGAATCACTGCCCAAACTACTATCGAGCATCTACCATCGATCTATCAAAGTACCATCAATCCACTATCGAGTAGCTTCCAAACTATTGCTTGTATCACTTTCAACTATTGTGCTTCCTTTCCAAGGTCCAAGGCATCTTTAATATGTGATAGGATGAGTGACAAGTGTCACGACATAAGTTTTTAAATGCTCATGGAAGCTTCAACTTGGTTGGTGGAGGTGTCAAACTCACTCCACTACTTGTGATAAATGTCACCTTTGGATTGAAATATTTTGATTCTCCCTTGAGCATTGTCCAAGAAACGCTCCTTCCTCAATGTCTACAAGCTTCTTTGTTGTAACGTATGTCAAGCTATTAGCTGTACGTAACTCCTCTTCTACATGGAGTATGGGTGCCAAGAAATGTAACATCTTCTTTGTGAGCATTATAGAGGATCTCTCATAGGATGACAAGTGGTAGTTGCATGCCCTTCTCTTTATCAATGCTTACTTGAAGACTCTCCAATGCATTTTCCACCTTGATCTTTGTTATTTTACGTAGATGCTGAAATATCTCCAACCAAGCAAAGCTAATGGTTGAGTTGTGGTGGAGATATGGTAGAGCTTTGGTGGAGATATGGAGTAGCTTTGGTGGCCCTTGAATGGAGTCCGAATGGTAGTGCTTGGATGAAGACTCCTTGATGCTTCACTCCACTATTAGCTTTCACTTATGGTAGAAATGCTTCGTAGCTTGCTTTGATAAGAGTGCTCCTTTGCTTTGATGTCCATTTGATTTGATAAAGATGCTCCTTTGATTTTACATATGCTTTATCTTCTGCTTTGTACACTGCTTGATCTTCCCCTATGCCTTGTCTTCTACAGGTTCGACCATCCAAGATGAGCCCTTTGAGTGGCTCCTATTGCTTGGGAAGAAGAGTGCTTACGTTCGGCCTTTCTTGGCTGCTTTTTCCTATGGATATTGTGCCTTTTTGGGGCACATTCAAATCTGCTTTTGGGCTGTAAAAAACCAGATTAAAGTAGTGCAATAAAATGTACTATAGTATGTACATAAACCTCCTTTGATGCACCTTCTTTTGCACTCTTATTTTAGATCAGAAATTCTGGTTTTATGGCAGATTTTTCTCCTACAATACAAGGGTTTTGAGGTTGTCTTTTATGAGTAGACACCTTCCCATTTTTGCTTGGACACTTTGATAACAAATCCAAGCTTAGATAATAGTAGATAGAAGCTTTTTAATTTATGCAATTTTCTGCACTTTCTTTTCTTGCATTCAATCTAGTAATGCTTTGGATTTGAGACTCACCAAGTCTCAATATTTGAAGCTTCTATTTCTATTTTTGGTTAGTTGTGTTCTTCTCCAAGTTTTGGAGGATTCTAACCTTTTTGGGTGGCTTCTTTTGGCCACTACGAGTTGCAGATTTTTGTGCTTCAATAGTGTCTTTAGACACTTGATACAAATCAGATTTTGTGCCCTTCAAGAACACAAAACTAATTTCTTTTGAGAGTAGTATAATAGTACAAGTCTTTCACTTTTAATGCACTAATATTACACCTTATCACTCCAATCAACTCTCAAATTAATGCACTAAGAATTTACTACAACTAATCAAGAATAACCTAAAATGAATCTTTAAGAGTTATTCTGCAATTTCACTACAACTAATATTGTAGGACTTAGTCTTCTTTTTATTTTTCCAAAATAGATAATAGGTAGTTGATAGAAGCAATTTTGAAATCTAATCAACTCCTAATTAAAGTGCAAATGAACCTTAAAAATAACTTTTTCTTTTTGCACTTTCGAAGACTGTAATCCAATTTTCTATTTGCAACTTTAATCCAAATTCAGGTGCTTCTAACAAATCTGATAGGTAAATGAATTAATGAACCTACTTGCACCAGAAAGTTGCATACCTTTTTTGTAGTAGCTCTTTTATCACTTCTGTAGAGGATGTAGATCTTGGTGTCTAGAATCACCAAGTTGTTGCTACGAGAATGTCCTTGCAGCTCTTTGTAGACTATCTTGAATAGCTCCTTCTTCACCAAATGATGGTCTCGACCTTTCTTTTACGAGCCTAGGATTTGATGGCTTGTTCTCCTCTTCTGTTCTCCTCCTTCTACTGTAGATTTGGAGAAGTCTTTGTCTCTGAAGTGATGCCTTCTTGCTGTGAGAGGTAATCTTCAAATCTTCAAGATTTGGTGAGCTTCTTCTATCTTCAAGTCGTCTTGTCGATTTTTGACTTCAAGCAGGATCTTCTTCTGAGATTTGGCACTCCTTGCCAAATTCTTCTTCATGGATTTGGCACTCCTTGCCAAATTCTTCTTCTCTTGGGCTTGTTGTCGGATGGCGACAATTGTCCCAAGTCCTTCACTATCAGAGGCTTCTCCTTGGTAGTGGATTTCTCCAATGAGTTCTCCTTTGAGAATATCTTTAGTAAGGCTCTCCTAGCCTTTTTTGGATGCTCGATAAGACCTTCCCAAGGTCTCTGATCTGACAACTTCTGATGGTCTTCCTTGAGACCTTTTCTTCAACCTTCTACTCTTGGAAGTGTTGGTGATGAGATCTACTTCTAGATCTCTAATTCTGCTACTTCTAGATTCGAGTAGGACTCACCTAGTCCTTATTCTCCTTCTCCTTCCTTGACTAGAAGTTCTACAATGAGATCTTCTCCTGATCTCTTTGATTTTGCTTCAGGTGCTGAATTGATTCTGAAGAAGATACCCTTCCTAAATTTCTTGTAGGAAGTTTCCCAACTCACTGAATCTTATTTCCCTACAACAAAGTATTAGTACTAAAATATTTAGTCTACTTCTGAATCAGATATTCTCTTTGAATTCTTCTTCAGGATCAAGGCTTCTATGGCCTTTTTAGTATCAAGGCTTCTATGGCCTTTTCAGTACCAGGCTTCTATGGCCTTTTGTATCAAGGCTTCTATGGCCTTTTTAGTACCAAGGCTCCTATGGCCTTTTGGTATCAAGACTTCTATGGCTTCTCCTTCAAGGCTCCTATGGCCTTTTCTCCAAGGCTTCTATGGCCTTTTTATGTCAAGGCTTCTATGGCCTGTTCTTCAACTTGTGAAGTTCTTTGATTCAACAATGGAGATCTTCAGTCTCCTGACTTCACCACAACTCTTCACAAGAAGTCTTCTTCCATAGTATTCTTCTCTTGCACAAGGAACCAATATCTGCACTATGAGGGCATGCCGACCTTCGAGCAATGAAGTTGGAGTCTCCTAGATTTCTATCATAGGAGGAGTCCCAATCCTCTGAGAATTAGTTTTCTGCAAACAAAAGAAACTTTAGGCACTAGTTAGAAAATTCTAGATATCCTGGATAATCCTCACTGAATGATTTGTCAATCCAGTGGCTTGAATGTTGAGTCTTGGTCTTCACAAGTTTTTCTTGAAACTCTGTGGAAAGACTCTAGTCAATTGCAATCTCAGTATTTCTTGGAACTAAGATTTCTTTTAGTCCTCACTCGTGACTCTCCCTAATTCTACCACCTAGATTCTTCTGAGAGCTTTTGATAGTGGTTGGTCCAGCGGTGCGTCAGTTTGTCAAAATACTCAGGCTCAATGATAATGGTGGCTTTCCTATAGACCTACATAGACTAGATCTACCATAGCTCTGATACCACTATTAGCTTTTGATGTAGCAAGCACTAGGAGATAGCAATCACAAGATGTAGAATAATATGAAAGAAAGTAAATATGCTAGATGACTAAAATATGCAATAAATAGAAATGATATAAAATATTACAATGTAGCTATGGAGGAAATGAACACTCCATTATAAAGCTATTGAACTACATTGCACCCATCACCAATGGATGGTGTCGCACACAGAACTAAGCTACACTATGTCCCTCGACTCTCTATGTATCTATGACTCTATATCTATCTATCTATGAGGCCATCCTTATATAGGTAAAATAGGATACTTGGCCAACACTCTATCTAGTTGTGCAAGGGATAACTTGCACATGTACAACTTGCACATTGACACTTGTGCATTTATTACATTGCATGAAGTAACTAGATAACTTGCCCCTAAAGTAATCTAAGTATGTACCTTGGAAGATACATTTACATAACCCAAATGATGGAATAGACTCTATTTCTAACATTCTCGAAGCCTTTGCTACTCCTATACATATCCAAAAAGACTCAACCATTATTATGAATGGGTATAGTGATATAAGCCCCTACTACTACTAAATAAGCCAATTGGAGAGTAGCTTACAAGTAATGAGAATTTAGCTCCTTTATAATAACTACCTATTCATCTTCTCCATTGCCTACTAAAACCAAACTTAAATAAGACCCTATCTAGGAAATTCCATGACACTCTATCATAGACCTTATTCATATCAAGTTTAACTATCATTCCATTCCTATCACTAGGCTTTATAAAATGCAAATTTTTATGGACAGTGTTGGGGGATCGGTTGTGACCCCCTAACACTCCTTGGATGCTACGACCCCTATTTTTTACAACTTTGGCATATACCACTACCTCTGTCGAGTGGATGTATCTAGTTCCCTATACCTTATATGGGGGTTCCAATCTTGGGAAGTCTAGAAGAGCGTAGGACAAATGACCTCAACGGGATTTTAACCAAGGTTGATTTCTTGCTTTCGGATGTCTTCTTTGGCACTTATATTTCCTATTTGGGTTTATGTGTCCACTCCTAGCCTAAGCTATTCTAATCCTAGCTTGGAATGCTTCAATAAAAAAGAGAAAAGAGAGGGAAAGTATGGAAACTAAATGTAAAGTAAAATGCAAGAAAGCGATAAATGAAAGAAATCAAAGGAAAGTTGTAAAAGAAAAGAAATGAAACCCATATAACCTATTGTACATGTGGAAATACACCAAATAAAATAAATAAGAACCCCTTAATTCTACAATGGATTTATATGAACATATGTGTAGTGGTTGATAGTGCACATGGAACATATGTCCCTTTGATAACATGTAGTAAAAATAGAACACCATGCCAGAACTAGGACATATTTATAAATGAGTCAGATTTTTTATTTAATAAGAACTCTAAGTTACATTTATGCAAAGAGAAGAGGTTCAAAAACTAACTGACATGCCACACAAGGCTCAATCTAGACTGGGACATAGAGGAATGAAAAAAAACTCCTCTCAAAATAATGGGAGATCTTTCAATGATTTACAATAAGAAGAAGAGAGATATTTATAAGAAAAAGTGGTGAAAGATTCCCCCCCAAAATACATTCAAGATTTCAAAATTTGAATTCCAAGCTAGTCAACGTCAACAATAAATGATTTGGAGGCTCTAGAGGTCTATAACGAGGAAAATTTATGTGATTAGTCCTTTGCAATATTTTGTTGTTAATGCCTTGTCATGTGTTGTCCCTTGGTTTTTCCTCCCTATCACCACTTTAATGCTCCAACCATACCTAGGAAACTATGTTCAATTATGGGATGCCAAGACTAGAACTAAATCATCATCCCTTCCCACTAAGCTACTCTAAGCTACCATAGTATTTTCTCTAATTTGATCACCCAAGAAATTAAAGAAAATCTAAGTCATGGTTTACCCTCAACTGGATGGGGAGACAATCCATGGATTCTCGATGGAACAAAATCTCAATGAAAACAATGGCCTATTAACTACCATTGAAAAGGTTCTAGGCTTATTGCTTTCATTCAAACTCTTATTAGATACCACAAAAAAACTCAAATTTTAGTTAATAATTGGTTTTATGATTTAGCTCAAGTGTGTGATGAGGAAAATATCAAGCACAAGATCAATCAATAGTAGTGGCTCCTCCTTGGCTATATCTTGGATGGTATTTTAGATTTAACTACATCATAGGTAGTTGGGGGTTCAGGTCGGTGCTCTAGTTAAAATTATCTCTGGAGGTAGGATTTTCCCACTATAGTGAATCTTCACTACAATTTTGGTGGTTCAAGGGAACTCCTGCTAGAAGGAATTAAAAAACCTAGAAAATGTGCCTTATCCATTGGGTGTAGAGTCTAATTTGGGAAAATACTAAGGATTTTACAATAATGGCAAATGATAAAATATGAAAATGTTAAATATAACTTCACTCAAGACTTTATGGAGGCTAGGATGATGTGTACCTTAATTTATAGACCACATAACTTGGATGGCCTCTAAGGATTATTTTTATTCTTCTAGTTAGTTGATGTTATATGGTCACACAAAGACTCATTCTCTCATGCCTAGGATTTAGGGACATCATGATATTCCAAGTTTTATTTTACCTTGGTATAGTGGTCACACTTCAACTAATAAAAAGGGTTTCTAATGACCTTGAGGGGCTGTTAGACATGCCTTCATTCCAACTACTTTATCCTTTGATTTTGTGCAACATCAATTCCTTTGTTGCATGTCTAAATTTTCTCATGTCCTACACCTACTTGCTAGGTTTGCAAAAATATATTTTTTGTACAAAGGCCCGTTAGGGATAATGGGTCTTCCTTGGCATTAGGATGTTACCCATTGTCATATTGGTCAAAACCTATCACCAAATCAGCCTCGTAGGCTTCTATATTGTATTGCTTCCTTTTGTGGGCTAGGTACCTTCTCTGGTGGTACTAGGTCCTTCTTTATTATTCCATTGAAGTTTTTGGGGTGGCCCCTATTTCATCTCTATAATTTATTACTTTTTGAGGATACGACCTTACTTCAACTTTGATTTGTACATCTTCTAAATATTTTATAGCTTTTTGGTATCCTTAAAGTTGTCTACTAAGGGCTTTGGAGGAAGTTGTGGTACAATGATGAGAGGTCAATAACCATGATAGGTTCTTTGAATACCCAATTTACTTCCCTTTAGGTCAAATTATGGGTCATATTTAATGTTTGATCCACTATTATAGGAAAGGAGGAGGAATTGAGCCCATCTAGTGCCTTTGGATTGGATTTCCTTTGTACCTTAGGATCAGGTGGAGCAATTTTTCCCCTGTTTATGAAGGTTCTTCTATCTCCATTCCTTCTATAATCAATTATTTTCTCCCAAGGTTTTTGGTTGTAGTCTGAGGCTCCTCATGGGAGCTTGAATGTTGGCACTAGTGTCATTTGATAGAGTCAACGGTTGCCTTTCCAATGCTTCCATGGAATATGGAACATCATCTTCCTTAGTGGTTATAATTCCTTGAAAACCTTCATTGAACCTATCTTTGGTTCCATGTTGGAAACCTAGTCGCATCCACTTTGGTGATTATTCCTTTTTCTCTTCCTATAGAAATTGATATCCAGAGTAGGTCTCAGGAACATAGTAGTAGCATACCACTGGATTTTCTTAGGGAAGAATTTCCTTTAGTAGAGAGTGGGGGAGATTGGACTTTAAATGCTTAGGGGAGGGAGCTAGATTAAAGTTAAAGGATGGAGGGATTTTGGGAGGCTTAGGGAAAATATACCTATCAAAATGATTTTTTTTCTTCTAATCCAAGGGTGATCTGATAAGTAGTGAATAAAATAATTCCCCCCAGGATTTGATCATTGTGGAAATCCATAGGTTTTAAGCTCTAAGGTAAAATATGATTGCTATATTCAGGGAAGGTTTGATCTCATCCTAGATTCTTTGCCAGGTTTTATGGAATCAAATATTGAAGTCCTTCATTATCTCACCAAAATTTTCCTAATGTCCACCAGCTAATAAAATAATAGGGGTCCCTCATTGAAACGATCTAGTATCTAGACAACTTGTTATTTCCAATCCCTTATTGATTGCATGGGTAGGGAGATGTACCACTTCCAAGAATTCTATTTGAAGGATTCCACAAATAGACTAAGGACTATATCTAGCCTAGTTACATTGTGCATGTTATGGTGTGTAGCCATGTATTGCAAGTGATCCAACATGGTGATTGTACCTTATCTAATAAATTTTGACAAGGTATCCAAAGATTCTTTAGGAACCAAATCCTAGGAATGAAGTAAGATTAAAACAACCAAGGATATTTGATTTTTCATGTAAAACTATGTTTTGTGATACCTTCACTTTGATTCCTTCATTATTATTGGTTGGTTGGGTGTGACAACTTTTATCTAAGCATCAACTCAAAGTTTTTTGGGCATATCTTTTGTATTTTTCTTTCATGCAATAGAGTCACTAGGTGGGAATATGTTGTTGGTTAGATAGATATTCCCAACATAAACTTTATCCAAGTATGATAGCTTCTTATTCTTCTTCTAGGTTCTTCTTCAATAGCGGAGTCACCAGGTGAATCTATAGAGTGCTTCACAAAGTTGATGACTATGGCCTTCATCAAAACTATGAATTGAATTTTTGGATCATGGGATACATGCTATCAAGTTTAGGTTCCATTGTGCATGTAATTATAATCTATTGGGGGGCAGTTATGACCCTCCTTTTCTCCTAAGACACCATGATCCGCATGGTTGTGGTTTTGGCATATACCACCACCTATTCCAAGCGGGTGTATTTGATGCCCTATGTGTCATGTGAAGGTACCAATCTTGGGAAGTATGCGAGAGCATGAGACACAACCCTCATCATATGACCTTTAGAATTTTTTACCCAAGCTTAATTCCTTGCTTTTGGATGTCTTCTTTGGAACTTGTCTTTCCTCATTGGATTTGCTAGTCTACTCCTAGCCTAAGCTATTATACCTCTAGCCTAGGCTCCACTTCAGGGAAAAAGTGAAAAGAGAGGAAAATTAAATGTAAAGTAAAATGCAAGAAAGCAATAATTGTAGTAAAGTAAATGAAAGTTATAAAAGTTAGGAATTAAAACCTATCTAACCTAGCATATGGGTGGTGATGTTAAAGAAAAATAAAAAGAATCTCCTAGTGACCTAATAGGTTTATATGAATACATATCCCTATGACAGACAGTGCATGAGGAACAAAGGTCCCTCTATGAATATGTAGCAAAAATAGAACACCCAAGCTAGAACTAGGACAAAGGTTTATGAAAGAGTCACAAATTTATTATTTAGCATGAACTCTAAGTTACATTCATGTAGAGAGAAGAGGTTCAAAAACTACCCAACATGTTGTGCAAGTCTCAATCTAGGCGAGGACACAAAAAGAAATGAAATAAAGCACCTCTCAAAATATTGGGAGAGCTTCCAATGATTTACAATTAGAAGAAGATATATTTATAAGAAGTGGGAAATATTTCCTCCCAAAATACATGCAAGATTTCAAAATTTGAATTTAAAAATTTACCTAGGCTAGTTGACATCAACAATAAATGATTTGGAGGCTTTAGAGATCCATAATTGAAAAAATATCCATGATAAGTCCTTTATGATCATACATGATTAATGCCTTGGCATGTGTTTCCCCTTAGGTGATTCAGGATCATCCAATGGTGTAAGAGTGATCTTGCATCACCCAAAAAATTTGTAATTGTTTAATTTTGTAAAACTAGTAAAACTAGTTTAACTTGCAGGTGAATTTTGAAGGCCTTAGAGACCGAATTTGAGGATTTTTAGTTAGACATAGGCCTTAGAAAAAAGAGCTAATGGATCACTTATTTTGTCTCATGCATTTTTCAAAAACATGCAATACTAGTCAATCAGAGCAACGAGCGCGAAGTTATGACCTCAACAAGTTGCCCCCTAAATTCAAATATGAAATAGATGGTTTTAGGAAGGAAAAGGGAAAACTGGTTCAAAAGGGGGGAATTTCAAAATTGTAAGCAATTATTCTTTGTAAGCTCCATTCTCCTAAGCAAGAAATATTAGAAAGCTTTTGGCATTTTCTCTATTTTCTATTTTCTATGGATTTTATGATTTTGGTTAATGCAACTCTGCTTCATTAGGCTATCTTCCCTGTCATCACTTTAATGATCCTACCATTGCCTGAGGAACTACATTCAATTATGGGGTGACAGGACCAAAATTATATTATCATCCCTTCCCTTATGTCTGATCACTTTAGGCAAGCCTAATGGTTCTGATGATTGAAGTGTAGTTCACCCATACACTTGGTAAATCCCCTTAGTAAATATGCCTTTCGATGTATCTGGAAGAGGTGATGGGCCCTACCTTATTTCCAAGAGGATATGGTGCCCAAATTTGGGTGAAATTATCCTCTTATACCTTTTTTCTTCTCCCTTATGACACCCTTTAGGTTGGGCTTTGCAAGGGCCAAAAAACACAATTAAGGTCCTTACCTCTTGAAATTCTCTAAGGTAATAGAATTTTGGTAATCCTTTAGGTCTCAAGTTCTTTCGAGGGGAAATAGCTTATATTACCTTCTTCCCATTTAGTCACTCTAATATACCCTAGTATTTTCTCTAATTTGGTCACCCAAGAAATTAGAGGAAAGCCAGGCCATGGGTCCCCATCAGTCAGATGGGGGGACAATCCATGGATTTTAGATGAGCTAGAGCCTCATTGAATATGATGTTCTATTAGATTCCAGTGAAAAGGATCCAAGCTTATCATTTTTATCAAGACTCTTCTTAAATACCATTGAAAATATTAAAGCATTAGTTAAGATTTGGTTCGATGATTTAGCTCAAGCATGTGATGAAGGAAGTTTCAAGTGCAGGATAAGTCATAAATAGTGGCTCCTCCTTGGCTACATCTTGGATGGTCTTTTGGATTTGGCTACTTTGTAGGTAGTAGGGGTATTGGGCCCTTTCATATTGACTTTAGGTAGATTCCCTGGTCAAAATTATCTTTGGAGGTAGCATTTACCCATTGTAGTGAATCTTCACTGTAGAGAGTTATTACTCCATCCAAAATTTGCCTCCCCTTTACAAAATCCCCTTGTTGTTTTGAGATAATAGTTGGTAGTATGAAATTAAGTCTCAAGGTTATCACTTATGAAATTATTTTATAAATTGAATTACAAAGGCTTATAGGCCTATAATCCTTTAATTATTTTGGCCCTATATTCTTTAGGATCAAGGATAAGAATATATTATTGTACTCCTTCAATACTTACCCTATATTATGTGACTCCTTGACTACCTCAATAACATCCTTCTTAATAATGTCCCAAAATATTTAGAAGACACCTACTTGAAAACCATCAGGCCCTAGTGCTTTGTCCTTATCAAGGGATACAATTGCTTCTCTCACTTCTTCCTCACTAATATCCTGAGTCAATTGCTCATTTATTTCCCTTGTGATTAACCTTGGTATATGCTAAATCATCTCCTCAACTACTGATTGATATTTCACCACATCTTCTAAAAATATTTTTTAGAAAAAATCTACTACCTCTTGTCTAATTTATTTTTCTTCCCTTATGGTTTGACCATATTATTTTTGTATCTCCATTATTCTAGATGAGCTCTTATGCTTTATAGTTGAGACATGGAAGAAATTTGTATTTTTATCACCCTTTTCTAGCCATTAGTTTCTTATTTTTATCATCAGTAGGCCTCCTCTCTCACTACAATGGTGTGTAGCTCAAAATTTGGTTCCTTTTCCTTTAAGACTTGAGCTTGATCCATTCTAATCTTGTTTACTTATTCTTGTAAATTACTCAATTCTTTTTTTTATAAATTCCTTTTTTTTAAGATATTTTCAAAGACCTCTTTGTTCCACCTTCGTGCCTCCTTCTTCATAGTATTCAATTTACTTACCACAATGTGCATTTTGGATCCTTGTACTATTATATTTCATCACTTTTCCATATCCTTAAATACATTTGGGTGGTGTTGCTACTTTGTTTTTAAAATTAAATGGTTTTTTCTCTATTAATTTTTAGGTTGCACCAAAAATGAAAGGGGTTATGGTCTGAACCCATTCTTGGTAAGGAGATTAATTTATGTTCATTGTTCCCTTAAAACCAATCCTTTGATAAAATAACCCTATATAATTGAACCTAAATCAAGATTTCTCTTATCCTTCTATTTGACCAGGTAAACCTATTGCCACTTAGGTCTACATAAAAAAGTTCACTTCATCTATAAACTTACCTAACTCCTCCATTATATCTAGGTACTCTTATGTACCTCCTCTCTTTTAATCCTCTAAGTTGTTGTTCAATGTTCTATACAACCCTCCACAATTCTTTGCAGGTCCTATTCATGTTAGGGGTATAGATATTGGTGAGCACAAAAGCTAATTTGGATATATATTTTTTGTAATTAGTTATTGATTTGTTCACACTCTTTACTTCTTTTCTAGGATTTCACCTTAATAGTATTCCCACATTGTAATTATATCTCCTGATGTTCCTTGGGATTCTTCTTAACATCCTTCTCCACTCCTCCATATTTCATGTTGTATCTTAATCTAGTATTAGATTTATTAAGTTTTTTTTCTTGCAAGAGTGGAATATCTAGTTGTTGGTTCTTAATTAGATATTTAACCATCCTATGCTTATTAGGGGAATTCATGCCCCTAACATTCCAACTTAGTTATTTCATCTCCCTCATTGTTGTAGGATTTTAAGTATTACTTGCATACGTTTCCTCTAGGGTTTGTTTTCTCCTGTAATATTTGTCCTCCTCTATTTATTTGATCCTATTTTATTGCAATGAAAGTCTTCCTACTTTTTTGGATTCCTCTCTTCCTAGTTTAATATATTTTCTAGAGCTTCTAGTGACCTACACATTAGGTGTTGATGTTACCTCAATAGATGTATCCTTGTATTTTATTTTATTTTCCACTATATCACATCCCTTCATGGGATGCACTATCTTCCTATCCTCATCTCTTTCTCTCATCCCAACTCATGCCTATGTAGGTTGACATTCCTCATGAATTGAATCACCATGCTTCATCTCCTTTGCTATCGGTAAGCATGGGAAGGTAGATAGAAAACATTCTTGAGTATTGGTATCAAGATCAACTTGTATAAATTGGTCATCTTTCGCACCACTTTCTACAACCTTTTTTATTGGCTCTTTCAATGTCTAATCTATTTCTTGCAAAACTTGTATTCTAGTATCTTCCCTCATGTATTTGTTCTCTTTATTTGCTTCTTCCACCTAGGCTTCATGCTTGGGTATTTGATCCCCATTCTTGCTTGGCTCCTTGATTATCACTAGCTTTGTCCTTGTTATTCTCCTTTACTCTCCATGCTTGCTTCATATTTGAGTCTTGTTTTTCCTTCCTTTTAGTAGAGTTCTTTGCAATATGACCAAATTTTCCATAAAATATACAACCAAAAGGATTATTCTCATATACCAATTATTGATTCATACCCCTTTACTCGATGCCAATTTAATTTGCTCGAGTAAAGTCCTACCATATTCTACTAAGATGCACATTATGGTGGTAAAGTAGACTCTCTTTCTTTCTTTAGTAATAGAATCCATAACCATGAATTCAAGAATACTATTTTCTATCATTTCAAATATCTCATCCTCTTAGAAATTTAGGGTTAGGGTAAGAATTTTTACCCAAATGGGGGGCTACTTCAATTTTTTTAGTCTCAAGGTTGAATCTCAGATCCCATATTTTAAAGAATAAGCCAAAATGACCCATAAACCATGGTCCCCATAATAAATCTTTGTTCTAGTCCTCTATTGCTATAAATATAGCTAGGAAGAATCCCTTGGATATCGTTAAAAATTCTACATTCCCCTTGAATCCCCATATTGAGGTAACCCTTATTTTAATCTGCTCCATTATTGGTCTTTCCCTGATAAACTTGCCAACCAAACTATTTTCCATTATTTTTTGTGTCTGCTCATATATATTATCTAAAATTTTCAAGAGGACACCCTCCTCATCTGCATCTATAAGGATGGATACTTTTGATTCATTTCTCTCATATTTAATAATGTTTATTTCTTTAACACGATCCACCCAACTTTCTCCTACCTTCTCTCCTTTCCTTATCCTTTCCAATTTGACTTTATCATTTATGTTTTCCTTCAAAACTTCCCCCAATAGATATTTCATGAGGTACATGGGTTTGTCTAGGCTTCCTTCTATATTTTTTACTACTTCTCACCTAGGGTTTCCATTAAGGTTAAAGTTTTTACCTCCTTACTTCTACTTGGTATTTGTAAAACTAGTTCTCATATCTACCCTCCAAATCAATTTTTCTTATCTATTCTACCAATATAGTGGTTCTAGCACATGAATCCTTCCATTACTGTTCATTCCATTTGAATCTACCCTTGTCACTGTCATAGTTACCATGCCTACATCCACAAATACCATGCCCACATCTATGAAGATTTATACCATACCCTTAACCACATGAAAATCCTCTTCACCATAGGAAAATCCTTCTTTACCATAGAAAAACCCTCTTCACAACAAAAAATCCCTCTTCACCACAAAAAACCCCTTCTCCATAGAAAATCCATTTTCACCATAGAAAAAAACACTATTTTTCACAAAAAAATGTCATTCACCACAAAAATTTATAAATGCTTTCTTCACCATAGAATACCTCTTCACCACAAAAAAAATTCCCTCTTCTCCATCGAAAAAACCATATTCACCACAGATCAAATTGTAGTTACCTTGCTTTTCTAACTTTAATTAAATTTTGTAAAAGGTATTTTCTACATGATGTTGTTAAACTCACTATAATAAAGCAAATGACAATAACACAACTATATTGTGTTCTAAAGAAATCTACAAAGGTAGATGGCATGATCGAGTTACCTTGCTTTGTCTCTATATTTCATGGTATCCCAATAATCTTTCGTGATCAAGCTAGAACACCAAATTTACCACAAAAGTTTTATACCGCACCTTAACTATAAAAATTATGAGAACCCTTTTCACCACATGAAAATCTCTCTTCAAACTTCTATTTTATATTCTTAAGTATGTTGACCCATTACCTTTTAAATAATATTATATATAATTAATATTATATAAAAAAAATTATTATTTTAAAAATATTTTTATATGGTATAACCTTTCATTTTAATTAATAAAATTTATTGCTAGAAAAATGTTTGTAAATTTACTTCTGATGTTTAGATCTCTTACGTTCATGCAACAGTAGGGGTGCGGGGCATTGCCATCGATGTTTGTGCTTTAGAATTAATCGGGTAGATTCACTTCCATACTCATACGGTCATACAATGAAACAGAGATCATAATCAAATCAGCACCCACATTGGGTAGTTCCCCTTCTAATCTGTCTTGTTACTTCAAACATCGCGTTGTATATTTACAGCCAAAATTTCTATGGCTTTCTCAGAATCTTTTTCCAAAAACCTAGTGACTTCTCTCTTGTATTCGTACAAATACGACACCACAAAGAAGAAGAACAGGTTCACAAATGACAGCACACCCAAGAATGCGTAATAGTAATCCAGATGCGACGCATTCAAGTTATTCAGAATCCACCCTCTGTGACCTTCTCTCCCCGTAATATCACTCACAATTGTAATGAGAACGCTGCTCATGAAGACTCCCACTCCCTGGGTGCTCGTATACAACGAAGTCCCCAAGCTCTGCATGCTCTCGGTGACCTGGTCGTAAAAGAAGTCGATTTTACCAACGTTCAGTAGCGCATCTGCCATCCCCAGCAGAACAAACTGCGGAATCAGAGTAAAAATTGTTCTGGGCACAATCGCCTTCTTCTCGTCCTCAATTCCGAGATCCCTAACGACCTCTAGCCGTTTAATCTCCGTGATCATTGCGGTCACCATTGCAAGAACCTGGAGGGTGATACCGGCTCCGATCCTCTGGAGCGAAGTTATGCCCTTGGGGTTTCCTGTGAATCTTCGGAGCAAGGGGACCAGAAGGCGATCATACACTACCGTAGTTATCAACATGGAGAGCGTGATGAATGCCGTGGTGCTGGCCGGCGGGATTTGGAGGCTGGAGCCCACGTGCCTGTCCAGTGTCTGTGCCTGCTTCACGAACAGAGTCCCAGCTTGTCCTTGTTAGAAATATTAACCCAGATTTCACGCCTCCGCCAGACTGCGCTCCGAACTTGGGCGAAGCCGGACTGCGCTCGCGCAGTTGGGGATCCCGGAAAAAGGTTTGACATGACGTCGCACCTACCCCTCTGACAGATGTGACATCTGACAGATCCGATCGCCGCAGAAGTTAATGCCAGTTCGGCGATTTAATGCCAGTTCGACGATTGGTCAGAAACCCTAGTTGAGGGTCTGTCAGAACCTGTCAGAGGACAAACCCTATCTTCCTCTCCCCGCGGCTATATAAGGCAGTTCGGGTTTTCAGTTGATAGAAGAGAGATGGAAGTGCGGAGAATAGAGCAGAGAAAGAAAGGAGAGCGTTTCAGTGAGCAGTGTGGCTCATTTGATTAATGTCCGAGCAACCGACTCGACATTTTTCCTTTTAGTTTATCCTGCAGCTTAGTCTGCAGATGTTGTTTATTTCCTCAGTTGAGGACTTCTGTAACCCTCGTTTCATATGAATAAAGTTTGTTGTTGTTTTAGGCATCTTTAGGGTTTGCAGTTATTTCTATGTGCTAAAGTTTGTTTGTTCTTTGTACAAATCGCCTCAGAGCGATTTCGTTTGGGTTCTATAGTTAGAGCTCAGATCCGAGACTTTGCTCTCAGTTTCGGTGTTTCTCTCCTCCCAACCAAGCAAGCAATTGCCGCAGCCGCGCAAGCCTTTCGGACAGAAAATATTGCAAGGCCAAAGTTGGCTAAGTCCGAAAGAGTCTTCCCAACTTCGTTGCCGCAACCCGAGAGCTCAAGCGCAACCCGAGTGCGCAAGCGCAACCTAGTTGCACAATACGTTTGAGCGCACTCCGAGTGCGCAAGCGAAGCTTGAGTCGGGCCTCATCCACACTTCGCTGTCCGTCCGCACTCTCTGCGCCTCAAGTTCACTTCGCCCCCAATCGACTTCGCATTCACTCCAGTCCGCACTTCGCTCTTTCCCTACCCTCCTTTCCTCCGCACTTCGCTCTCCTCGACTTTAAATAAAATAAAAAATTTCTTCAAATTGGTATCAGAGCCACTGATCCCTTGACGCGGAGACCGAAGCAGAATGGCTTCCAGCAACAACAATTTGCAGTTGCAGATCCCGCGCTTCAATGGGAAAAATTACGATTACTGGAGCATCCAGATGAAGATCCTGTTCGGATCTCAGGAGCTGTGGGAGTTAGTCGAGAACGGCTACCCAGAACCGGTAGATGCAGTAGCACTGGCCGCCCTCTCTCAAGCAGACAAGGACCTGTTGAAAGAGAACACGAAGAAGGACCAGAAGGCCCTCTTCTACATCATGCAAGCGGTCGAGGAGTCCATCTTCCCACGGATCGCATCAGCCACCAAAGCGAAGCAGGCCTGGGAGATTCTGGCCAGCTCGTACCAGGGCACCAATAAGGTAAAGTTGGTGAAGCTACAGATGCTCAGGAGGGAGTTTGAAAATCTGCAGATGAGTGAGTCCGAGTCCATGAGTGATTTCTTCACCCGGACGATGGACATTATCAACCAGATGCGGTTGAACGGAGAAAATGTGCAGAGCCAGAGAATCGTGGAGAAGATTCTCAGAAGTCTGCCTGCCAAGTTTGACTCGGTTGTGATAGCAATCGAAGAGTCGAGGGATCTGACAACCCTCTCGACAGACGAACTCATGGGTTCATTGCAGACACATGAACAGAGGCTGAGCCGTTCATCTCAGACCTCTCTGGAGCAAGCATTCAGGGCTCAGGTCTCATTTCGAGACAATGGTAGACAAGATTCCCACCATGGCGCCTCTAGTTCTCATGGAGGAAGAGGCAAAGGCAGGCATGGGAAAGGCAACAAGCAAGGAGGAAGGTCAAACCCTAGCGAAGGGGAGACCAACTGTAATTTCCATCAGCAAGGTGGAAGAGGCAGTTCGAGAAATCAGCAAGCTGGATCTGGTCAGAAGAAGGACATGTCAAAGGTCCAGTGCTATTTCTGCAAGAAGTTCGGCCATTACATCTCACAATGCAGAAAATGGATGGCCACGGAGAACCAGCAGCAAGCCCATTACACGGATGAAACCGAAAATGCGGCAGGAGGAAATGTGTTGTTGACTTGCAACATTGAGGAGGAGTGCCAGAAGAATGTCTGGTACTTAGACAGTGGGTGCAGCAACCACATGACGGGGAACAAGGAGATGTTCTCCCAACTGGATGAAACAGTCCAGTCTGAGGTGAAGATGGGGAACAACAACAAGGTTCCCATAATGGGGAAAGGAAAAATCCTCATCCGCACCAGGCACGGTGAACGAAAGCAGATCTCGTGACGTCTACTATGTGCCTGGCCTGAAGCACAACCTGCTGAGCGTTGGACAGCTCGTGCAGAAGGGACATACGGTCCAGTTCAAAGACGGAGCTTGCACCATCAGAGACAAGTCGCATGGGCAGATTGCTACAGTGTCCATGACGAAGAACAAAATGTTTCCGCTGTAGATTCAGAATGAATCATTGATGTCTCTGAGTGCAGTTGTGAAAGATGCTACCTGGCTGTGGCATCTCAGATTTGGTCACCTAAATTTCAGTGGCCTGAATCAACTGCACAAGAAGCAAATGGTGAAGGGTTTACCCTTGATAGAGCAGCAAAATCAAGTTTGTGAGGGCTGCTTAGTCGGCAAACAACATAGGGATTCATTCCCTTTCGGTCAGTCTTGGAGAGCATCACAACCATTGGAGCTGGTGCACTCAGACATTTGCGGTCCGATGCAGACCAACACGTTTGTCGACAACAAATACTTCTTAACATTCATAGATGACTTCAGCCGGAAGACTTGGATCTATGCCATCAAGTTGAAGTCAGAAGCATTTGCCAGATTTAAGGAGTTCAAGGCTCTGGTGGAGAAACAGAGCGGATATCAGATCAAGACTCTCAAGACAGATGGTGGAGGTGAATACATCTCCAACGAATTCCATAACTACTGCAAGCAGCACGGAATTCGAAGGTAGTTCACTACCAGATACACGCCACAACAGAACGGCGTAGCTGAGAGGAAGAACCGAACCATCATGGAGATGGCACGAAGCATGATGAAGGCGAAGGGATTGTCGCATGAATTTTGGGCAGAGGCTGTAACATGTGCAGTCTACCTGTTGAACAGATGTCCCACCAAAAGTGTGAAGGACAAAATCCCTCAAGAGGCCTGGAGCGGTGTGAAGCCAAGTGTGGCTCACTTGCGTGTGTTCGGGTGCATTGCATATGCACATGTTCCAGAAGAGAAGCGACAGAAGTTGGATGATAGAGCTGAGAAGTGCATTTTCATAGGGTACAGTGAGCAGGCGAAGGCATATAGGCTGTACAACCCTGTGACGAAGAAGCTCATCATCAACCGTGATGTGAAATTTCTTGAAGATGAAGCCTGGAACTGGAAGTCAGAGACTGGCCAGTCAGAGCCAGTAGTAGTACAGTCTGTTGACTTGGAAGAAGGAAGTGTGCAGCCACCTGCAACTTCCAGCAGCAATAACGGTGCCAGTAGTAGCACAACCACTCCATCTCGGTCGCCTCCATGTGCAAGTAGAATCCAGAACCTGGTGACGCCAGCGAAGACAAGGAGCTTGCAAGAAATCTACGAGGCAACCCAAACCCACATAGATGAAGAGTACTCGACTTTGCATTCTTTACCGAAGTTGATCCAGTAGAGTTCGAAGATGCAAGTCAGAATCGAAGTGGGTGCATGCGATGGATGAGGAGATAACAGCCATTGAAAAGAATGAGACATGGCAACTGATGGATCTTCCAACAGGGAAGAAGACCATTGGGGTCAAGTGGGTGTATAAGACAAAGTTCAACGCCCAAGGAGACGTTGACAAGCATAAAGCCAGACTGGTGGCGAAGGGTTACAAGCAGAAGTCAGGCATCGATTACCATGAGGTATATGCGCTTGTAGCCCGACTTGACACAGTCAGGATGATCCTGGCATTGGCAGCCCAACAAGGTTGGAAGATGTACCAGATGGATGTCAAGTCAGCCTTCCTCAACGGAGTGTTGGAGGAAGAGGTCTACATAGACCAGCCACCAGGTTACGAAATTGAAGGCCAGGAGGGCAAAGTCCTGAAGCTGAAAAAGGCCCTGTACGGTTTGAAGCAGGCGCCCCGGGCTTGGTACAGCTGGATTGATAGCTATTTTCAGGAAAATGGGTTTGTCAAATGCCCATATGAGCACACCCTGTACATGAAGACAAATGAAGCAGGTGAGCTCATTATCGTCTGCCTGTATGTGGACGATTTGATTTATACTGGCAACAACAATGTCCTGTTCGACCAGTTCAGAACAACCATGAAGAAGGAGTTCGAGATGACGGACTTAGGGCTGATGAAGTATTTTCTCGGCATTGAAGTTGACCAATCGGCAGATGGCATCTTCATTTCTCAGGGCAAGTATGCGAAGGATGTCCTGAAGCGGTTCAAGATGGAGGACAACAAACCTGCCATCACACCCGTAGCCACAGGTTTGAAGCTGAGCAAGCTGGATTCAGGGAGGAATGTAGATCCAACCCTGTTCAAGAGGCTAGTTGGCAGTCCGATGTATTTGACTGCAACTCGACCAGATCTGATGTTCGGAGTCAGTCTGATCAGCCATTTCATGGAGACTCCGAAGGACACGCACTGGCAAGTAGGCAAGAGGATCTTGCGCTATGTCAATGGGACGCGGAACAATGGCCTATTTTACGCCAGACAAGACCAGTTGGAACTGGTCGGCTTCACAGATAGTGACTGGGCTGGCAGCACCGACGATCGAAAGAGCACCTCCGGGTATGCTTTCCATCTCGGATCAGGGGCAGTCTCATGGGCATCCAAGAAGCAACCCATCGTTGCGTTGTCCACAGCCAAAGCAGAATATGTCGCCGCCACGTCAGCCGCATGCCAAGCAGTTTGGCTGCGAAGAGTTCTGAGTGAACTGAACTATCCTCCGAAAGGCGCGACAACAATTTTTTGTGATAACAATTCGGCCATCGCACTGTCAAAGGATCCCGTGTTCCATGGCCGGACGAAGCACATCGATATTCGTTATCACTTCATCAGAGAGTTGGTGAAGTCCGGAGAAATTCAACTGCAGTTTTGCAGATCCAAGGAGCAGTTGGCAGATATTTTCACGAAGCCTTTGAAGGAGGAAGACTTCAGCAGATTGCGAGAGCAGCTTGGAGTCAAAGCGCTCGTGAAATCAGGCTTAAAGGAGGGTGTTAGAAATATTAACCCAGATTTCACGCCTCCGCACTGCGCTCCGAACTTGGGCGAAGCCGGACTGCGCTCGCGCAGTTGGGGATCCCGACAAAAAGGTTTGACATGACGTCGCACCTACCCTCTGACAGATGTGACATCTGACAGATCCGATCGCCGCAGAAGTTAATGCCAGTTCGGCGATTTAATGCCAGTTCGGCGATTGGTCAGAAACCCTAGTTGAGGGTCTGTCAGAACCTGTCAGAGGACAAACCCTATCTTCCTCTCCCCGCGGCTATATAAGGCAGTTCGGGTTTTCAGATAGAAGAGGAGGAGGAAGTGTGGAGAAGAGAGCAGAGAAAGAAAGGAGAGCATTTCAGTGAGCAGTGTGGCTCATCTGATTAATGTCCGAGCAACCGACTCGACATTTTTCCTTTTAGTTTATCCTGCAGCTTAGTCTGCAGATGTTATTATTTCCTCAGTTGAGGACTTCTGTAACCCTCGTTTCATATGAATAAAGTTTGTTGTTGTTTTAGGCATCTTTAGGGTTTGCAGTTATTTCTATGTGCTAAAGTTTGTTGTTCTCTGTACAAATCGCCTCAGAGCGATTTCGTTCGGGTTCTATAAGTTAGAGCTCAGATCCGAGACTTTGCTCTCAGTTTCGGTGTTTCTCTCCTCCCAGCCAAGCAAGCAATTGCCGCAGCCGCGCAAGCCTTTCGGACAGAAAATATTGCAAGGCCAAAGTTGGCTAAGTCCGGAAGAGTCTTCCCAACTTCGCTGCCGCAACCCGACTGCGCCCGAGATCCGAGCGCAGCCCGAGTGCGCAAGCGCAACCCGGTTGCGCAATACGTTTGAGCGCACTCCGAGTGCGCAAGCGAAGCCTGAAGTCGGGCGCCGTCCGCACTTCGCCGTGCGCCGTCCGAAGTTCGCACTTCGCCCCCGAAGTCGGACTTCGGCAAATTCTCTCCCGACGTTCGCACTTCGCTCGCTGTGCGCTGTGCGCCGTCCGCTGTGCGCAGTCCGCACTTCGCTCTTAGCTGAGCCGTCGGACTTCGGGAAATAGAAATCGAAGTCAAAAATTTCTTCAGTCCTTCCATTGTGCTGGGAAGTATGGAAGCCAACCAAACGGGAAGCATTCCTATCATCAGCTTCGTTTCCTCCACTTGAGTCACAGTGCAAACCCTTGAGCTTTTGTTTGCATCACTTTTAATAGCTGCCTTGTCGAGAAATCTGCAAGCCATAATAGGAACAAATTTATTACCTTAGGGAAAGCATGGATTAAATAGATTTGTATGATATATACTAACCTTAGGGCCCAGGTGTGAGCAATGGGGTATCTGCCTTTAGCAACATATTCTTTTGAGTCGATTTCGTAAAGATAAGACGGATCTGAAGGAGACTTCACTTTCCAGTTCCTGGCCAGGCTTGTAAACACTCTGGCTATTCGTTTGAGAGGGCTGCCGGTTCGTATTTTATGCCTGTAGTAAGGAGTTCCGACCAAGAAGACGATGATAGAGATGATGAGCGCCATTGTGATGAGGCCATAGCTTACCTCCCAGCTGACGTTGTCTTCTACATAGATTAGGATCGTTGTGCCGAAGAGAATGCCCAGGAAAATGGTGAACATCCACCAATTGAAGAAGTGGTTTTTGTGGGACTTTTCTCCGGGGTCGAAGTCGTCGAACTGATCGGCGCCGAAGGTGGAGATGTTGGGCTTGATTCCCCCGGCGCCCAGCGCCAGAAGGTAGAGGGCCAAGTAGAAAATTCCGGTTTGAAGGGTTGAGGCTTTCTGGCATCCGTCGCCTGAGGGGCATTCCGGAGGTCTCAAAGATGTCAAAGACACGGCTAATGTCAAAAGGATCAGTCCTTGCGTATTCAAACATGCCACATAAGTTCATTAAATAGACGAAAGTAAAGACTCGGAATGTCCAGTAACATTGATAAATCCGATAGACTGTAGGCAAGGACAATACTATTACCACTAAGTAGACGAAAGCAAAGACTAGAAATGTCCAGTAACGGCCCCAGTGAGTGTCGGCAATGTAAGCGCCAAGAATGGGCATTATCCACAAGGTTCCAGACCAATTCGTGACATTTCTTGACGCAGAGACAGTGCCTTCATGCAGTTTGTTTGTCAGATATATCACCAGATTAGCCCCAATTCCCCCAAAAGCCAGCCTCTCACAGAACTCGAACCCTGCCCACTTCCAGCAATTTTCTCACATCATAGCCATTCCCGACAAAACATGAAAAAATAGATTTGCTTAGATAAAGAAGTGATCCACTCCATACCCACGATGAAGGAACAGGCCTTTAATCCTCCCGTCTTGGCTCTTAAAACTGGCCTTCCTTGCAGATCAACGGATCCGTCTAATGCAAATTTCTGTGTTTCTGTTTCGGATACCGTCTTCTCAGTAGCTTCCTCAGTCACCATTGTCTTAGACCTTTCCCAGGCCTTCAACCTACAAAATACAAACCTCTCTAAGAAAACATGAAGTGCTTAGATAAGAGAGATCCAACCAAAAATATATATAAAGATGAACCCCCAACTATATGTCATTGTGACGTCAAGAATACGCATAAGTGCTTAGACAACAAAGATCCAGCCAAAAATATATATAAAGATGAATCCCCAACTGTGTCCTGGTTGACGTCAAGGATAAGCATAGCAACTAGTGCACGTGCCTTGACAAACTATGTATTCAACGTGGGTTTGTGGACACAGGCCTTCACAAATGTTGGACGTTACTGGTTTTTGTCCACAACACAATGTTGGACGTTAATGGTTTTTGTCACCATGCCCTTAGAGCTACAGTTCACTTCCTCTATATTTAGTTTTTGTCCACAACACACACGTTGGTTGTTACTGGTTTTGTCACCATGCCCGTAGAGCTACAGTTCACTTCCTTTATATTCATTTTATTGTGTTTTTTATGCTGGACGGCAAAGATATGGTTTTTGTCACCATGCCTGTAGAGCTACAGCTCACCTCTTTATGCTCTATTTTATTATATTTTTATTTTTGTTTTTATTGGACAGTCCAGAACGAACATTAAAAACTAAGGGAGCTCTAATACTAAGGGCAACTTCGAACCTTGTGGACCTCTTGGTCTCACCTCTTTTAGGGAAAAAAAATCCCATTTCCTGCTAACATTATAAACAATAAATAAATCTACCAATATAACTTAACTAATTTATAAGTTCGAAGAATATTTTGCATACCATTTTTTTTTTTTCACTATGTTTAAAAGAAAATATTTTGTGATGTTATTTGTCTACCATTTTAGTATTTAAAAAGGCCTAAAAATTTTGAAACTTCAAATTTAATATTAAAATCAAATAGATATAAAGTTTAGAAAAAAATATTATGTTTTTTTTTAATTAAAAAATAGATTGTATTTATAAAAGTTGTATTACAAAAGTAAAAAGAGCTGGACATGAAACAAGGGAAAAAGAAAATCTTCCTCCAATCTCTCCTCATTCAAAAATTACTCATAAAAACATTATGTAGGTGTGTTTGTTGAAAACATCACTTGAGGCCATCATAATGCAGTTATCTATACACATCAACATTACCATAATTGAATTCCAATTTTTCTCATTCATCTAAATTTTGTAGATCATCCATCTATCTTCATGTTATTTTAAAGTCATTATTGACATCTTGAACATGTTTGACATATCTATTGTTTTGTGGGGTGGAGGCTTATTTTCTCTTAATCTAGACATACTCAATAAAATATCTATGGCTATGTGTGTTCTATTTTTAAAAACCACCCACCTTGACCACTCTAAGTCTAGTGGTAGTAATATCATATAGTAGAGCAACAATAGCCTGAGGATGAAGACACAAGAGCCTATGGCAAACAACCAAGAACCTTTCTTACCTAACTTAACACTAGGAGAACTTGTCATCTATTTTTTTCTTGGTCATTGCTCCATGGCCTAACTATGATAGATTCATTAGAATCACTAGCTGCTCTTTCTATTTTGCTATTTGCTTGTACCACCTCTCACATCCCTTGGATTCTTTTAGCACCAACTTATCTGATTTTCCATCTGAGAGACCACATATTGCCCTTCTTCCAGTTATTTTTCTCAATTTACTAAATAATCTGCCACCCTATTTATCTCTCGCTTGATATATGTAATAAAAACATCCTGAAATACCTTCCAAATCTTTTGAACTACTTCCACCTTTCTTCTCTCCCCAATTTCCAGCACCTAAAAATGTCTTATCAGATCTAATATTCCAACCCATACCTGAGAGTCTATCTCTATCCATAGCTTATGTAAATTTAGATTTGCAACTATCATTGATGCTAACAAGATCATATGTCCTTTTGCTTCATTATATGTTGTCTCCCCCATACCTTCTACTCTCTAGTACACTTGTTCTCCTTTCTAATTTTGTATGATAATACCAAAACCAACTCTTCCAAGGTTTTTAGTAGAAGCCCCATTTGTGTTAGCCTTCACCCACTCTCTAGGATGTGGTCTTCACTCAATGTTATTCGAGGAGATCTTACCTGCGCATCCAACCCTTAGTTGTTTTTCTTTTACATTTATTCCAACGCTCCTTAGAATAGTCACTTCATTTCTATGTTTGTTTCCTCATGTAATCTAATAGATAGTGTTTTCATTACCTTACTCATAATCCTCTCTCATAATTTATCCCTTCTTCTATGCTCTGATCTAAATAGCATTTTGTTTTAGCCATAAATACCACCATATGAAGCCAGGTCCTAGCTTCCATGCCATTTTCATTATTTTATTCTTAAAGCTACATTGTTTCCATTTCTCATAAAAGTTTTCTTGGCTCCAAAAGATTTCCCAACTCTGTCTCATCTACCTCTATCAATTAATCCATATGTATTTGGTAAAATAACACCCAAAAAAGAGGTGATTCAAGGTCTCCTCTGCCTTTCCACACATAACACATTTGGAAGACCTGTAGAAATTTTTTTTTGAAATTTTTAAATGTCCAACACTTTCTATGGTTAATCAACCATGAGAAGATGTTAATTTTTGGTCATCCTTCCTTTTTTTAAACAAATATCCATGGAAGTGGTGTTGGGGAAATCTCATATCCACGACCTACCTTGTATCCCTCCTTTTCCTTATAGATTCCCAACTTGCTTCCAACCCATCCAAGTATATCCCTATTAGAACCATCTTGAATTCTGTGTCTTTGGAGATGTCTCCACAATTTTTTGGTTAGTTTCTCTATCCTCCTCACTGGCCATTATCAGGGATGTTTCCATTGTAGTAAGTCTAGCACATGTTGATTCCACGATTTCATATAGTAAGAGGCTTTCCACCACCCTACCTTTTGGAGCTCTACTTTCCAACTCTCCATATCTAAGAATATCTAAATAATTGGTTGGGATTGATTTCATGAATCCTCCAAAAATAGAGTATGTTGGACATTTTGAGGAATATTTGTTGTCATTGATGTCAAAAGCATTGTTGAGCAATATTCATCATCTTTGAGGACATTAGGAAAGCTCAGAGAATGAAGATCCAAGAAGGAGAAGTCAAATTAAATAATAATATTTTATTATTATTTTTGGCACCAAGATCAAGTTAATGGAGATCAAGGACAAAGTGTGAAAGACCCACATGTTAATTTAAATTAAAATATTTTAATCCCTGATTAAAATTTTAATTTAAATATTGATAAATGCTAAGGTTAAATTAAATATTTATTTAATATTTAAAATTAACTTTACTACAAATCTAATTTAAATTAAATTATTTTAATTATTGATTAAAACTTTAATTTATTAATGTTGGGTGCTAAAGTTAAGTTAAATATTTATTTAATATTTAATTTTAACTTTCATGTTGGGTGCTAAAGTTAAGTTAAATATTTATTTAATATTTAATTTTAACTTTCCAAATCAAATTGGAATTGGAAATTTGAAATGTGTCGATGTTGAAGGAAACAAAACCCTATGTATAAATATGCCAAAATATTGCCATTTGAAATTATCCATGCAACTTGTGTTGGCGCATGAAAAGAGAAGGAAATTTCGCATGTGCAAATCAAGCAAGGGAAAGAGACAAAGTTTGGCATCCTCCGAAATCAACATGAAGTACTTGTAGCTTGGTTGGAAGCCAAGGGTTGCGTAAGATGTTGTTGTGGAAGCTGAGGCAGGTTCGAAACCCATGCATGCCAAGTTTTTGGGAAGAAGACCTATGTTTGTCTTTTGCGTTGAACGTGTGGAGAAGGTAAAGGCACCAAAGTGCCTTTTGGTTCTTGTGGAGCCACACAGCCCAAGCGATGGGTGCTAGCGCTGCGAAAGTGCTTGGGGAAAAACCACCGAGGGTTCAATTCCCACCAAGGACCTTTTGAGTGCATTGAGGTATGTGATTTAATTTGGTTGTCTTGGCCTAAAAAAAGTTAAAGGGAAAAATAATGTTTTTGTTTTTCCAAAGTAATTTTAATTAAAGTACTTTGCATGTTATTTGGTGTGTAAGTTATTAAGGGAGTTAAAAGGAAGTGTAAAGCTTTAATTTATGAGTTGGAATTTTAGAGGCTAAGGAGTTATAAGGAAGGTTGAATTTTATATTTTTAAATTGAAGAATGTTGAATATCATTTATTTCAACTTGGATATTATAAGGAGTAATTAAGTGCTAACTTTTGTATTGAAGAAAAGTTTTGAAGAAGAGTTAGAATGATATTTTTGTCGTCTAACCTTGGTGTTTGGTAAGGAAAGTGGTTATACTTGAGACAGATTTTAAAGACTATTATTCATCAAGAAAAAGGTATGGGCACATTCTCCATTGGCTGAAATAATTGATTGATTGAGTTTTTCTGAAAATATGTTTGGAGTGAAAAGGAATTGGTTAAGTTTTTCTTTGTGAGTTTTGGTTGAGACTTATTGATGAAGTTTTTTCTGTAAGAGTGTTAATGCTACAAGACATTTTTTGATTAGCATTGTTGAGAGTGGTTTTCTGGAAAGAGAGATGATGCTAAGAGATCTTGTTTGATGAGCATTGTTGGACATTATTGAGTGATGATTTGTTGAGAAATCATGAGTATCATTGTTATGTGACGTTGCTTGATAAGCATTGTTGTTGAAGCTAAGAACTAGCTTGGACTAGGGTTTGTGAGCAAGGATTAATTCCTTGAGTGATTGGTTGAGAAGAGTTGGTTGAGCCTAGTCAAGAAAATGTGTGAAGTTATTGTTCAAGTTTTATGAAACAAATTGTTCTATATTTTGAATTGATTTGAGAAAGAGGTTGAGTGTTGATGAGTGTGAAACATATTGAGTCTCTAACAATTATCCATATGTTTCCATGATAAAAGAGATATTGAAAGTGATTAAAATTTTATGAGTGTAAAGCATATTGAGTCTCTAACAATTCTCTATATATTTCCAAAAGAGTGATTGAAAGTAATTGAACATTCAAGTGAATGTTAAGCATATTAAGTCTCTAACAATTCTCTATATATTTCTAAAATAGTGATTGAGCGTTGAAGTGAATGTGAAACATATTGAGTCTCTAACAATTCTCTATATGTTTCTAAGAGAGTGATTGAAAGTGATTGAGCATTGTGATGTGTGTAGAGCATATTGAGTCTCTAAAAATTCTCTTTATGTTTCTATAATATTGGACAAGTTCTAGTGTGGACTTGTTGAGCATATTTGAGGTAAGTCTTTGAGAAAAATTGTGGATAAATTTGTGTAAGCTTTTGTGAAAGCTTACAATACAGATTGAGAGCAGATTTGGATAAGTTCTAGTGAGGACTTATTGAGCAGATTGAACAAGTTATAGAGAGGACATGTAGATATATTGGTGTGAGATTTTGTGGAAGCTTACAAGGCATATTTGATTAAAGTATTTGAGTAGACTTATGAGCAGATTTGATTGATGATTTGTTCAAATCTTGAGTTAAGATTTGAGGCAAATCTAGCAGAGTTGACTTGAGATTGAGTCAGGATTTGAGTTAAGGATTGAGGATAGAGATTAATGATATATTTGTGCTATACCAAAGGACTATTTTTAGTACAGATTCAAGGACAAATTTTGGTGCAGATTTGAGGACAGGTTTGTGCCAGACCAGAGACTGAGACTAAGCAGATTTGTGCTAAACCAAAGTAATATGTTTAGTGTATATTTGAGACAGATCTTTGGAGGTGACAAAGTATAGAGGATGATAGTCTCTAGTGGATAGAGATCCATTATCCAGGGCAGTGAGGACAGGTGTCTTCAATGGATAGAGATCCATTAGCCAGAGCAGTGGGGGTAGCAGTTATTCTAGAAGATCACCAACCAGAGCAAGAGGAAAAATGAGTTCTCCTATGGATAGATATCCATGATATTGATTAGGGGATTGGTGTATCCTTTGGATAGAGTTCCATAAACATTATAATAGGGAAAGGATTCCCAAGAGATTGATTGTAAAATTTTTTAGTAAAATATTTTCTCCGTGGAGTAGCCCACATTGGGTGAACCACATAAATTTGGTGTCTATATTGTGTGTGATGATTTGTGCATTACTTTAGTTATTTCTATTGATATTGCCATTGGTTATATTGGATAATATTGTTTGAAAAAATAAAAGTAAAAAGTGGCCTTATATTGTTCACCCTCCCCCTCAGTATAATCTTGTGTTCTTCAAAGTATCCTTTCCATCCCCTAACTACCAATATAGGTATAGTTTTTTTAACTCCTGGTATGCTTCCATTGTTCTCCATCATGTAGATCCCTCTCCTTCCACTCTAAGTCTTGGGATATTTTTCTCAGCCACTTTTGGAAAATATTTGGTTTGTAATAGTCTACTTAATAAGCCCCTAGTAGTTGTAATCCATCTCTAGTATAGCTTCCCTCCTAGTGCATTGCTACTTCGGGATGCTAATATTATCCCTAATCCTTATTTTTTTGGTTGACATATCTTATCCCAACCAACTAGTGCTAATTTTTGTTCTTCCCTTGCACTTGACCACAAAATATTTCTTATGTGTTTGTCAATATATTTTAGAATTTCCTTTGGAGCCTAAAGTATGGAAAATTTATAAACTGGGAGGGCTTTTAGCACAAATTTAATCATTGTAAACCTTACTTACAAGCTTAGCCATGTGTGCCTAGTTGCTCAACTTAGCTTGTAGTCTATCAATTAACCCTTTCCACTCCTTGCTTTTTATTTTCTTTGGAGATAAAGGTGCTCCTAAATACTATATGGGTAAGGGAGTTTCCATGATGTTCAAAGATAATAGCTTTTGATAATGTATGCCAAGGGAGAATGCAATCACAGGATGCATAATATGCAAAATGTAAGATGTTGAAATATGTTATTAATGGAAAGTGATGAAAATGATACAATGCAATATGGAAGAAATGAATAATCCAGAACCGATGCTAAAGAACTACATTGTACTCCATCACCAATCTATATGGTGATCTACACAATATACCTACTACTACCTACAATGATATATAATCACTCATTATGAGGCCTATTATATAGAAATATGGATAGTGATGAACACAAAAAATGCTCATATTTTGCATGGATTTCTAACATATTATGAGGTATTATTATTATAGAATGTATATTTTATGAAATTTTTATATATATTTAATAGCAAACTATGTATATTTTCTAACATATGTTTTCAAGTGAATTATGTTTAGATTCGGTGATTTATATTGCATTTTCATCATGTTTACATCAAGTTCCCATTTGGACCTGGCACTTTCTATTTTATTTATGGAAAAACAAAGGTAAAAGTAATCGTAGCTATAACAGTGAAGATGCGCTAATATTGGCAATCGACTTTCATTTTAGTTCCTGACTCCCATTTGGCATTTGACTGTTAGGCGCCCGAATCCCATTTAGGTGCCTGACTCCAGTTTGGTACCCAACTCCTACTTAGGCATCCAAATCTTGTTTGGTGCCTGACTCCCATTTAGGCACTCGACTCCCATTTTGTGCCTAACTCCCGTCTAACACCTGACTCCCATATTTCGACAGAGCAACGCCCGACTCCTATTGAAGTAGAAGTACAACACGACCCATGTTGTCAGTAGAACAGAACAATGATTTCAGCGATAGATGCAAATGAGATTTTAGCAATGAATGTGTATGAAGGATAATATCAAAAACCATATGTCATCTATTTTCTAGAAAATACATAAATATCAATGTAAATAGATAAATAATAATATCAAATGTATTATGTTCTGATAAAAATAGAATATGCTAAATCAATTTAAATTAAATATATATTTGCTTTATCTCTCTATTTCTACGTATTTGTTGTAATAGTAAAATTAGAAATAGATTTACCTCCAAATGTAATAATACATGGCTGCATATCTTATGAATATGCAATTTATCCCTAAGAAAAGGATCTTGGATACGAGATTTGCTTTGTAATTTTTCAAAGCTGTAATATATTCATTTGAGTGTTTTTATTAATCTCAAACTAGCATACGGTGAGTGAATTTATTGAGCGAAATTTGATGGAATCTTGGACCCACTCTCAACAATATTCCTCCCACTTTTCCCTATTTTTTGTTAATTAATTTATTTCCTACTTTCTATAATTTCTGTAATTTTAGTGTAATTTTGTAGTTTTCCCTGTTTTCTATAATTTTCTAGCAAGTGTGTGTTTTAATTTTCATAGGCTTATTTTTCAATCGTGTTTATTTTTAGTTATTTTGAAGTTTATTTATTTATTTTTCTACACTTAATTTTATTGAGTTTTTATGAATTAAAAATACATGGACAACAACCCCACAAAACCAATAGGAATAGAGGGACTCATTCCTTGCACTACAAGCATATACTATGTGTGACACTCATAATTGTACAAGCTTTTCTAGGTTAAAAATTAAATGGAGGTAATTAATTGAACCGTAGAAAACTAACCAATGTTTTACCCAACATTTTGGCATCGTTGTTGGGGATTTTCAAAACTGTAGTGTATGATCCATAGGTCAATTAGTTTGAAAATTAAATTTAGATTTCCTTACCTAAAGTTCCTCTACCTGCAAAGCATGAGTCCACCAAGGGCCAAACAAAAATTCCAATGGAGCATTTATTAAAAAAATAAAAAACACCTCAAGCTTAGGATATTCTGGAAATATTTATTAAAGAGAAAATCCCATCCACTTGAGTCATCTTATCACAAAAACTCATTATACAAAATATTTTAGTGACCAAGTTGATATCAATGGGGAAAATTCAACAATTATTCCAGAAGTATTACAACAAAAAGGAAAAACTACCAACACGAGAAATAAAAATAGTAGCCTCCATAATTAAAATAGAAATAGGAACGTTGTTTAATGGTATGAAGAGTGAAATTTTATCTCTTTATATACAGTTAGACACGTTCCAGAAGAAGCAATAATTTGAAGCAATATTTATATTTTTCTATTTGAGGTGTAGAGAAAACCATGAAAAAAATAAATGTTCAGAGAATATAGTAGAAGTCTATGGAAACTGTCACCTCGATCATCATACCAGGTTGTGTCCAAAAATACTAAATAAAATCCAGAAGAAGTAAAAACTTACTTCGTGGATCTATCTCCACAAACACAACTATCAAAAAATTCTAGCTTACTAGTTTCACCTTCTACCAGGCCAAAACAGTTGTTGGCACCACCAAAGCTGAATCCCAGTAGTAAATATTTAAATTCACTAGCTTATCAGGGATTTATGGAAATAAACCCAATGTACCATAATAGTGTAGAAATAAATCGTGTTGTTGAACAATCAAGTAATGAATGACTTCCACCATATCCCGAAAGGTTATGGAAAATTAGAGAAATGACACAACCCAAGTTTGATATTATGGAACAGTTAATAAATCTTACTGATATCATTCCTCAAACTATTAGGGATGTGTCTATTTGCATAGAAGCCATTAGGGATTTTTGCCTCAAGAGATCGAGATGGAAACCACAGTAAAAACAATGAAGGTGATAGGTCAACATGTTGATATAATATTAGACAAAACCTGTCTCAAAAGCTCAACTAATGATAAAATTTAGGTTTAACATTTCCCAACACTTTGGTAAATTTTAATGTTGATATTAGTTGCAAAGTAAGAAAAATGACATTTAACAAAAAAATTATGAAAAAAATAGTCATTTCCCTGCTTGCACAATCTACCAATGAGTTGGAAGAGTCCAATTTTGAGGTCATCCAGGAAGATTCTCTTCCCATGCTGCAAAGTATCATAGAACTGGATAAAGAAGGATGTGAGGCAAACAAAGACTTAGTCATATCAAATTTTTGACACAGACTAAGATCTTATCACAAGCCCTAAATTCTAGAGGCTTGCTCGATTGCAGGTATGGGGGAAACCCCACCTTCAATATTATCACCCACAACACGATGAATGCTATTACAATGTTCAATATAAAACAAAATTATTATTATTATAGAGATTTTGAATACCATTAGCTTAGTTTTTTCTTTTTATTTTGTTATATTTTGTAGACAACATGAAACTCATCGTAGATTGTAGACATCCAAGGTAACCAAGCCTACAAGCGCATGTCACTCCATGCTACTTTCCTTGAAAAACAAAGGGATGCAGTCCTGGGACTTCCTAGGTGGTCACCCATCCTAGTCCTACTTTGTGCCATAATGCTTAACTTTAGAATTTTTATAAGATATGCTACCAGGCACTCGATAAAATAGATCTATTACATACGGTTTGCCATCATGGGAAGATGTGCAACACTCGACCATGACAGCATCAGTTGTGGAGGATAAAAATTGAGCTCAAATTGGTTTACAAAAATTTGTTGAGCAGCACATCTTTGCTTGCCACAAAAAAACATGAAGTAAAGAATTGGCTATAAATATTTCACAAAGTGAGGGGTTCATATGAGGAGTCCATAATAGCACACGATGAAACAATATAAGTAACAGTTAATGGGCTCCATTTACAGCCTTGCCATGCACCTCAAATTTGTGATATTGAATCAAATGCAAGCATGGGGGAGATCCCATATTTTTTTAAAATCCATACCAACCATTTGACGAATATTCACATATTCATCATAAAAAAAGAGTAAAGATGGCATGGAACCTATTTTGCTTAACATAGATTTTCTTTTATTTGTATTTTTATTTTGTAGGTATCATACTCTAAATGTAATCTATAGGTAGCCTGGGAAACCTAGGCCTATCAAGAACAAACTCCATGAGCCTACATTTTATTGATTTAAATTTTTGTTTTCTAGGAATAATGCCTTGAGTGTAATCGTTAGGTAGCCTAGGAAACCTAGGCCTAATGAGCACATGATCCATTAACTTACGCATCCCAAATTTTTAGGAGATTTAATTTTAGTAGGAGTGGATCATGTCCATGTGGATGGGGATACCATATTTGAACACGTGTATGGGTGTTTGTTTTTTATCTTCATGGAGAAAAACACCCAAATGGTGGTTCTGGTAGCAGATGCTAATTCTGTCTCTGTTCTTCAAACCAGAATGCTAAAGGCCTGATCAACTATAGGTGTACCAAATTTGACACATCAGCAGATGTTTAAATAAAGGAGAAGCATCTACTTTTCATATTTTGTAGAGGAGGACTCCCAATTCCCATTTTCTGAAGAAGAAGGTTCTTGACTCTTGTTTTTATGGTAGAAGGTGCCCGAATCCTATAATTTAGAAAAATGGCACCCAAATCCCGTTGTTACGGTAGAAGGTGCTCTATTCCTATATTTCATGGAAAATATGCTCGACTCCCATTTTTTGATAGACCAATGCCTAATTCATGTTTTTCCAAGGAAGTGGCGCTTGAATTTCATTTTTTGGGAGAAAGACACCTAAGTTCCTTGGATATATATATATATATATATATATATATATATATATATATATATTTAAGTAAAGTGCTCGATTGTAATCAAAATGTACCCGCTTCATATTTTAAAAAGCGCATGCATTCACTAAATTAAAAGAAGACACTTGATTCCCATATAAAAGGCACTTGTTTTTTATTCTAACGGGTGTTTGTACCAAGTATGAATAATCTTCAACATTGGGAAGTGGCCCACGCCACTTAGCATTTCATCCACATGCATAAAAGTCAAAACTTCTCATAGATAAATTACTTTAATTTTTCTGTTAGAAATTTGTGCACATTCCAAGATCGTCAATGAACAACTTTCGAGGATGGGATGTTTGTCGTCCCACAAAGACATATTTTTTCTAATATTTTCTTGAAACCTTGCAGGTAGTCTCAAATGAATCAAATTGCAATAATCAAGAACCTGTTATATGAAGGAATTTTTTTTGCATGGTAAATATGACTATTATTCTTTGTTCTAGAACACCTAGTCATCATAAAGAAGCCAACACCAATGCACCACGAACATCTGCACATTATACATGCATGAAACATAATATGGGTACGTGCTTTATTTTTTGCTATATATATATATATATATATATATATATATATATATATATATATATATATTGTTTTCATAGGTGTATGTTTCTATAAAATAGTGCCGACACAATCCCCATTGAATTACCAACCACCCATTTCTCTCCACTTGGTATTTTTCCACGTGTCACTGCTTTGATTGAGAAAAACACTCATGCTCATCATCTACGCAAAATTCGGCACACGCTCTAATAAATTCTTGCACAAATAATCATAATTATTTCTAATTATGGTAATAAACCACCTGTGTTCACGGATGCAACTGGTTTTAAAATTATACATCAAAAAATTGCTATGTAAAAAAATTAAATAAAAAAATAACAATGCTGCAGAAAAATTTGGGTGTGAAAAAATAGTAGTAGAACCAATTTAGAGCCGAGGAAAAATATTGAACTTTGCCATGGAGGAAAACCGAGCAACCACTTACTAAATAAGAATGAACCTGATTATTGTTCGGGCATTAGTGAAGATGTGCAGGCTTAGTTTGGTAGCCACCCCCAAAGCACCAAAAGGGTAAAAGCCTAGAGATAAGGTAAAGGTCAAAGCCATTGAAAAGAAGAGGAAGAAAAAAATTTAGGGCCTACTGGAAGGGTGTTAGTGAGACTGGTAATTACCAGTTCAAAGTGGCATAGGGACATGCCAACCCTTAAGCATGGGGGGATGATAAGCACCAAAAATTCTCATATTTTTGCATGGATTTCTAACATATTATGCGATATTATTATTATAGAATGTATGTTTTATGAAAGTTTTATATATATTTAATAGCAAATTACATATGTTTCCTAATATGTGTTTTCAAGTGAATTGTGTGTAGATTCAGTGATTTATATTACCTTTTCAACATGTTTATGTCAAGGTCCCATTTGGACCTAATACTTTCTATTTTATGATGGAAAAACAAAGGTAAAAGCAAACACAGCTAAAATAGTGAAGATGTGCTATGATTGGCACATGACTTCTATTTAGGCACCAAAATCCCATTTGGTGCTTGACTGTTAGGTGTTCGACTCTTGTTTGGCACTCGAATCCCATTTGACACTCGACTCCTGTTTGGCGCTCGACTCTCGTTTAGGGGCTTGACTCTCGTTTGGTGCCCGACTCCCATTTAGGTACCCAACTCTCGCTTAAGTGCCCAAATTTTATTTGTCATATGAATCCCATCTAGCACCCAAATCCCATCTTCCAACAGAGTAGTGCCCAACTCCTGTTAAAACAGAAGTACAACACGACCCCTGTTGTTGGTAGAACAGAACAACAATTTCAGTGATGGATGCACATGAGATTTTAGCGATGAATGTGGATGAAGGATAATGTCAAAAACCATATGGCATCTATTTTCCAACAAATACATATAAATCAATGTAAATAGATAAATCTTAATATCACATGTATTTTGTTATGATAAAAATAGAATACGCTAAATTAGTCTGAATTAAATATATATTTGCTTTATCTCTCTTTTTTTTGTGTATTTTTGTAACAGTAAAATCAAAAATAGATTTACCTTAAAATATAACAAGGCATAGCTGCATATCTTATAAATATGCAAGCCACCCCTAAGAAAAGGATTTTGCATGCCGGATTTTCTCTGTAGTTTTTTGAAGCTATAATATATTCATTGAGTGTTTTTATTAATCTCAAACTAGCATATGGTGAATGAATTGATCGAGCATAATATGCTGGAATCTTGGGCCCACACTCAACAGCATTCCTCCCACTTTTTTCCTAATTTTCTATTATTTAATTTATTTTATGCTTTCTATAATTTTTGTAATTTTTATGTAATTATGTAGTTTCCCTTGTTTTCTATAATTTTCCAGCAAGTGTGTGTTTTAATTTTCATAAGTTTATTTTTAGTTATTTTGCAGTTTATTTATTTATTTTTCTACACTTAATTTTATTGAGTTTGGATGAATTAAAAATACATGGACAACACCCCCACCAAACCAATAGGCACAGAGGGACTCATTCCCCACACTACAGGCATATACTATGCATGACACTCATAAGTTTACGAGCTTTCCTAGGTTGAAAATTAAATGGAGGTAATTAATTGAACCATAGAAAATTAACCAATGTTTTACCCAACAAATAGCTTTTCCAATACTTTACCTAGTTGTATAAGGGGACACCTTGCACATTTACAATTTGCACATAGACACTTGTGCATTTATTATATTACTCAAAGTAACTAGCTAACCACTTCCTAAATTAATCTACTACTCTAGTTACATACCAAGGGTGGTACATTTAGATGACCCAAATGGTGTAATATACTCTAACACCCCCTATATTACATTATTTATATGTTGAAGAATATGGATCTTCTTCTCTTTTTTCTATATCCTATTCAAGCGAGCATTTAGTGTCTTCATACCATGTAATCCTTTATATAAGAGCTTTGACTTCTTGATCACCTGTTGTATATTCTAGTTATTCATTTTCTTCAATGTTCTAAGCTAGATGCCCTTTTTTATTGCTTTTTTGATACTCCAATTGTGGATAATAGTTTTTATGCTGAGATTGTTATTGTCGAGAATTATTTTGATATTACCTTGGTTGGAATATCCTATTTGGTTGGCTTCCATAGTTCATATGATTTCCTTGATTCTAATTTGTTGGATTGAATCTATAGTAACTAGTGTTATGACAATATCTATTATTCCATGGTCTTCAACCTTTTGATGATGAAGCAATGTTTCCTTTTGGATTATATTTTGAAACCAATGCATTATTAGTCATTTCATATTTCACTATTTTTCTATCTCATATTCTTGAAGAATATTGATTAGTTCATCAAACTCTGTATTTTTTCTTAGAAATTGTAAGGATGTAACTAAATGCTTGTAGATATCTGGAAGTACTCTTAAGGTTACTTGAACAAGGAATTTATCTTCAACTTTTTCTCCTAGGGTTAGTAATTTCCCTTTTATATTTTCTATCTTCCTTAAGAATAGTTTTATGCTTTCACCACTGTTCATTTTTAGGGAATGTAATTTAATTTAAAGATTTAATAATGTGGCTTTATTTTTCCCTTAAAGTATTTTCTCTAATTTTTTTCAAGAATCCGTAGATGTCCCTACTAAGATAATATAATCTTGTATTTCATCTATGATGGAAAATTTTATTATCATTAATGCCTTAGCATCACTTTCTTCAAACTTCTAAATCTTTGTTTCTCCTTGAGTTGGTTTAGTTTTTGCTCCTTTGACAATATCCCAAAGCTTTTCAAATATCATAATAGCTCTCACTTTGTTTTTCCATGATAAGTAATTTGAGCCCTTAAGTAGTTGAGATTCTATAAGAATGAATTTTTTTGTGGTCATGATGACTCTCTAAGTATAAAATCTTTCTTGGATTTAGGTTTTGTAGAATTCCTTATATCTCCCTAGTTAAGAGATGTGAACTAATTTGATAAAACCTTTATTAGGGTTTTTTAGGCTTCCTTATATCTCCCTAATAATTTGAATATGCTTGGTTCACCTTCTAAGTTGATTTTGTAATGTTTTGAGAATATCAACTTTATAATTTTGCCTTATCTTTCCAATGAAGTATGCTTTAATGGTTGGATTTATTTTTGTCTCCTTTGAATGAGTATGAGATAACTTTTACCAATGAATTTGTCACATCCTTTAAATTTTGATGATGTCATTCATCTTTGAAAATCCCCATTGTTGGTTGCCTTCTTCAAAATATGCTCTTCCAATTTTTGTTGTGCTAGTTTTGACTAGTTTGACCATTGATTTCAACATTGCTTATTACCTGAATAGGTTTTGTAACATATGTCAAACTTTTCCTTGTCTTCCATAATTTTTTATCCCAATCCACTCCAATTTTTGTTGGGTATTGTTTGACCGTGTTGACCATAGAATTTTGATATTGCATTGGTTCTTGTCAGACTTTACCACTACATCACCTCTTCCTTATTCAAAATTAGCTCCTCTAGTTTTTTCTAGGCACTATTTGACTGTGTTGACTGTGGATTTTGCACTCTGGAAGATCTTAACATTGCATTTAATTTTCTTTTCAACACTTAGCCAATTTTTCCAAAATTTGCTGTGTTTGGTCTTCCAACATAGAAACTAACCTCAAGCTGAAGTCACCTTTCTGAATTTCGCTCGTCCATTTTTTTTTGGGCAACGTTTGACCAATTTGATCATGGATTTTGCACCTTAGCATAATTGAACACTTCTTTTGAGGTTTTTCTCAACACATAGCCCATATGCAATGCTTTAAATGTAATGGTCATGGGCACATAGCAAGGTTTTGTCCAAGCATTTCTGTATCTAATCCAAGGCAAGACAGTAGATTTCATTAGATGCAAAGAATGCAACACAGGCAAAGAACATATCATGTGCATAAAAGAAAAGAAAATAATCAACCATCAAGGATGCACAAGAAACAACTACGCAAGAAGAATGTTCAAGCTCATGAAAAGGTGCAAAATAGGGATATGGTTGAAAAACTCAAGCCCAAGCCCAAAAAAGTCTGGAGAAAGATAGAAGAAAGGAAATCGTGTCTCCTTGGACTGAAGGAGGCTACTCCGCCATTGCACTAAGCAGCTCCAGGTAGCACATCCTCAGGGGGAGCAAGGTTAAAGTTTATTTTAATGCTCCTATGTATGTGTGTAATTATCTGAGGATGAAAGGAAAGTAGTCGAGGAGTTGTTGTACAGCTGTCAAAGTGTGTTTTTCTGTTCATGCAGTTGTTTGTGGTAGTGCCATGAAGGGTTGTGTTTTTGTTGAGAGTCGTCACCATTGGTAGTAGTGCCATATGTCATTGTTGTACTATTAATGGTTCTTGCTGTAACTGTTCATAAGCTATGGATTATAATAGTTCAGATAAGTTGGTTGAGTGGAAAGAATGTTTGCTCTAGCTGCATATATGTGTTTCAATAAAAGCAGTGCATATTTGTACTACACTTGTTGTGAAGATTGTTAGATCTTCATGACACCTTGGTGAATATAGTTAATTCACAGACAGTTTCATTTCAACTGTTGATCAAATGCCAATCCGAGGTTAAGAAGTATGAGGCTGAGCAAGGTGCACTATGGTTGGCCATAAAGTGTTTGACAAAATGTCTTCTCCTGATTTGCACAGTTGAAAGTAAGGTGTGATCTGTAGTAACTATAGAAAATTTCAGATCAGGTTGTAAATATAAAAATGAATTTGGTTGTGCTGCAGTACAGTATTTGATGCTTGGAAAAAGTTGAAAGTGGATTGAGGTAGCCTGTTGGATTCTCATTGTGGAGAAAGACAGACTACTGTCATTAGGTTCAAGCTTGTTGAGAATATCCAAGATGCATGGTGGAGATGTATGCAGATGCTGCTGGCATTGCAGAACAAAAAGTTGGCTATATAAGATCATTGTAAGACTAACAATTGGTTCTTACTACCACTGTCAAAATTTAAGGATTATAATAGTTCAAATGATTTGGTTGGTTTTGTGGTACTGTGTTTGATGCTTGCATAGAGTTGGCAGTAAAATTGCAGTGTTGGTACAACGTTGGACAAAATATTGGTACAAGTGTGAGTCACTTGTCAATGTTGTTGATAGATGTGAAATTAGTGTTTTGAATGGGAAGATTGAAGGAGAGGTTTATAATGAGCAGCCAGATGGTTTCCAACATGGTGATGATTGGTTGAGTTGATTGATTGAGCCTTTGAAGAATGCCTTTGGGAAATATTTGAGGACAATGCTAGGACAGATTTCCAGATACATGATATGGGCTTACTCCATTGAGATTGATTTGAGCAAGTTATTCTTTGCATTGGTGATTTATGTTGGTGGTTGTTTTGTTCAAATACCTCTGGAAGGAAAAGGATGTCTACTAGTTTCCTTTTCATGTAGTGATTGGTTGAATGCTTCAAGGTTAATCTTGAGTTGACTGATGTTGGTTAAATATTGTCTATAAGAATTGTTGTTAAAGCCCTAATTGGTTGAGAAAAGATATTGGTTGTGGAAAGAACATGAGTATCATTGTTATATGAGATATTGCATGGTTGGCAATTGTTGGGTTGTGTTTCATGTTCTTGAGAAAAGCATACTACATCTATCTTATTCTTTTGAGATTGATATTGAGTTGAGATTGAGATTGGGAGTTAAGTATAGAACATCTGAGTCTCTAACAATTCTCTTTATGCTTCTATGAGGTTGATGAATCACATTGGGTCTCTAACAATTCTCTTTGTGGGTTCATCCTAAGCAAGTTTTTCTTGATGAACTTGTGAGCTGATTTGAACAGGTTCTAGTGAGGACTTGTGAGCTGATTTGGACAAGTTCTATGTGAGCTTGTTAAAGCAGGTTCTGTGTGAGCCTACTAATAGAGTACAGAGAACAAAGTCTCAATGGATAGAGATCCAGAAGCCAACTCAGTTGAAGATAGATCTGAGTAATGCCTATTATGCTTATCATGATTTTGTCAAACAGTTAAAAGAAGTGGTCACATATTCCCAAGAATAGTCTAAGAATTGACTAGCTACGGGGATCAAATTCTCAGGGGGAGCATTTATGCATCTGTTTTTCATATTACTCATGTTTATGCTTTTTGCTAACTGTAATATTTTTTTCCTGAGAATGTTGTGCATGGACTCAGGGGAAGTTTTGCATTCGCCCTTTTGTATTATTGTCAAAGGGGGAGAAGAGTTACAGGTAATTGCACTCAATTACGTGTGTTGCCAACAATTCCAAAGGGGGAGATTGATGTGCAAGGTGCAGCCAAAGTATTGTCATTGTTGTCAACACAGTCAGGTTGATCAGTTGATGCAATGGACAGGAGTTCATTGATGAGCAAGGTGCAGCCAAAGTGCAATAAACAAGAGTTCATTGTTGAGCAAGGTGCAGCCAGAGTATTGTCATTGTTGTCAACACAGACAGAGGATCGGTTAATGCAATGGACAAGAGTGTAGAGGTAATTAGATAGTTCAGTTGATGAAGTGAACAAGAGTTCAGAGTAGTCAGAGCATGTACAGTGAATTTCCAAGAAGACAGAAGTGATCCAGATTCAAAGGATCAAAGAAAAAGACAAGTAAGAAAATTGTCGTGATATCGCGACATGTTTTCTATCATGATTTCGCGACATATCGGAGGAGAGAGAAAATTCTAGAAAAGCTGTCGTGATTTCGCGACATATCGGAGGAGAGAGAAAAAGCTGGAAAAGCTATCGTGATTTCGTGACATATCGGAGGAGAGAGAAAAATTTGGAAAAGTTGTCACAATTTCGTGACATATCGGAGGAGAGAGAAAGCGCAAGATAAACTGTCATGATTTCATGACATGTTGGAAGCAAAGAAGGCAAGTAAGAAAACTGTCGCAATTTCGTGACATGTTTGAAGAAGAAGCGCATGCAAGGAAAACTATCACGATTTTGTGACATGTTTGGAGAGAAGGCGCAGGCAAAAAAAATTGTAACAATTTCGTGACATGTTTGGATAGAAGGTGCAGGAAAAGAAAACTGTCATGATTTCGTGACATGTTTGGAGAGAAGGCGCAAGAAAAGAAATGTGTCACGATTTCATGAAATGTTTGAGAGAAAGAGCTTGCAAGGAAAAGTGTCACGATTTCACAATAATTTGCAAGAAGAAGCTCTAAGGAGAAAAAGTGTCACGATTTCGCGACATGTCGGGTTTTCACGATCCGATGAGAAGAAAAGCACTAAGGAGGAAAAGTGTCACGATTTTGCGACATGTCAGGTTTTCGCGATCCGATGAGAAGAAAAGCGCTAAGGAGGAAAAGTGTCACGATTTCGCGACATAATGTAGGAGAGAGAGTCCGATAGAAAAAGGTGTCACGATTTCATGACATGCTTCATTTTCGTGGTCCAAAGCGAAGAGAAAGAGGAGAAGGATGAAGTGTCATGATTTCGTGACAAAAGCAAAATGAAGGAGCATGGAAGCAGAAGCGTCGCGATTTCACAAAAAATTCAAGGAGGAAGAGCTCAAAGGCTAAAGTGTCACGATTTCGTGATATGTTTCATTTTCGCGGGCCAAAGACAGAAAAGGCACAAGGTAGCGAAAGTGTCGTGATTTCATGACATGTTCCATTTTCATGGGCCAAATACAGAAAAGGCACAAGGCAGCGAAAGTGTCATGATTTCGCGACATGTTTCGTTTTCGCGGGTGAAAGGCAGGGAAGTGCAAGGAAGCAAAAAATGTCGCGATATCGTGACATGTCATGTTTTCGTGGGTGCATGCCGAGAAGAGGACTAGGAGGCAAAAAATGTCGTGATATCGTGACATGTCTTGTTTTTGCGATCAAACGCCAAGGAAGAGTTAAAGGGGCAAAAATGTCGTGATATCGTGACATTACGTGATAAAAAGCAGAACCCAGCTGAAGTAAAGTTAACTATAGGAAAACGACAGTTACAGATGCATTTGTAGAGGAAATACATGCATCCAAAATTAGAAGAGTTAACTGAATTTAGTTCATCAGTTACAGGTGCAGTTATAGATAGAAATCATGCAGTTAAATAAGAATAGTGAACTGAAGTAATTATGGCAGTTACAGGGACAGTTACAATGATAGTAAACAAAAGTCATTACTACAGTTTTAGGACCCGTTACAAAGAAATATCATGCAACAGTGGTTATTGAAAGTCATCAGACGAAGACCACAAGTTGGACAGAGAAACGTCTCGAAGCCCAAACAAAGAACAGTTCTATTAATAATATTGCATGCGAGAATAAAGGAGTCGTTACTATTAACAGGCTGCATGCATGAATATGTAAGTTAAGAATAGAAATAGAACACAGTTATAAAAGGAGATTTGTGTGAAGTAGCAAGGTTGAGCTCCGTGCGGGAAGAGCGAGCAGCGTGTTGCAGAATAGAGGGAAAGTGCTACAAAAAAGAGTATAGAAAGCATGGCTAAAATAGAGAAGCTTATAGAGTGCAGCAGAGAGAGTGTTGTAAGAGTGTTGTAAGAGTGTTGTAAGAGTGTAGTAAGCGGAGAGCAAGAGTGTTGTTGGCTGTAAGTGAACTGTGAGAGTGTTGTAAGAGTGTAGTAAGCAGAGAGCAAGAGTGTTGTTGGTTGTAAGTGAGCTGTGAGAGTGTTGTAAGAGTGCAGTAAGCAGAGAGCAAGAGTCTGCTGGTTGTAAGTGAGCTGTGAGAGTGTTGTAAGAGTGTAGTAAATAGAGCTATGAGAGCTGCAAGAGTAAGCTATAAGAAAGGGTTGTAAGTATGCAGTAAGTAGAGCTGTAAAAGAGTGTATGCTTCCATGAGATTAACTTGAGTTAAGATAGAATAGTGAGGGTCTTGTAACACAGAAGGCATTTTTATGTCAATCAAGATTTAAAATAGAAGTCCAAGTTGGTTCTTGGAATCAGGGGTTGGTGCTCCTTTTTGTTGGTGCAGATAAATCAGGGGTTGGTGTTCCTTCCAGTGGGTGTCGGTAAACTGATTGTGAAGTTGGTGCTTTGCAAAGGCTGGATTTGGATGGGAGTCCAAGTAGTCTATTTTTGAGGAGTAGCCAAAACTAGTGAACCTCGTTAAATCTTGTGTTATGTGTTGCTATCTTGTTACACTTGTTGCATCTGGTTTTAAGCATTCATTAGTTCTGAATTAAGAGATGAAGATTTAAGTTTTTAATTAGCTGCACTGATTCAGCCCCCCCCCCACCCTCTTAGTGCCATTGTAATACTAACAAGGCCATGCTAGGGAGATTTCATGTTCAAGCATATAGCTCATAGAAGTGAAAAAATATCATGAAAAAAGAGATAAGGGGATATAATAGAGGCATGCAAAGTAAAAGGTATGTTGGATGGCCAAGATGGTTCAATTGAGATGATATTTCAAATACATGAGGATGAATATAGAGATGAGATGAAGTTAAAAAATTAGAGAATGGAGATAGATATTCTTAGGATTGCATAATGTATGTGTGTGTACATACATACACACACACATATATGTATGTATGTATGTATGTATGTATGTGGAGGGGATATCTTGTTTCTTTTATTTTTCTATATATTATTTTCTCTCTTTTTTTCTATGCATATTTTTCTCTTTAGTTATGATAAATTAAGCATAGAGACTATGAAAATGGCATAACTTTCAATTAAGTGAATTGGCTAGTATCAAATAATATAACTATTCTTTACATTTGATTTTCTCAATGAATATTTTTCTTTCATTATTTTATTTTTATTTAGAATAATTTTCTTATGAATATCCATTCCTAACCCTTGGGATTAGTTTCATAACCACTATAAGAGGGTTGAAGTTACTTGGAAATGTTATCAATCTATATAAAAGGTTAATATTATTGAAAATATCTATTGTCATCCATCAATATTCATTTTTTAGCTCCTAGTATTTTAATGGTGTCACTTGATTAATGTTACCAAAATTTTATCATTTTTTTGATGAAAAGAGATAATCCATGGAAGTAATAGACATTTACTAAAAGTTATTTTTTTTCTATAAAAATATAATGACTAAGGCATGCAATGACAAATATTCCATAGATAGTAGCATGAATTTTTTTTATTTTGAATTTTACTTCGTTATTACATAGATGTCCTATCTTTTCCATGTAAGAAAAAACTTTACAAGTTCATATTAGAGTGAAGTAATGATATATTATATCACAATAAGAATGGAAACTCAATTTTATAAGTAGTTGTATTAATAGGGAAATGTATTGAATCAATGATGAGTAAACAACACTTGGTAAATGCTCACACTCTAAAATGTCCTTACACTTTTTTCTAATAAATAATAATACATGGAATAATACGCAATAATAAAATTAAAGTGAATATGGTATGTTATTTTAGTCACACCCATAGGGTTAGGTACCAATATACTCCAAATTAATTCTATCAAGATAATGCAGTATGTAAGCATCAGAGTTGGTATCCTGTAGAATGATGTAATGTTTATGGTAGTTTTATAGAAATTATATTTCCTTTCAAAACTAAGAATTTGTATGATATTATTTAAAATTATTTAAAAATATACATTAGCAATATTGAATAGGATTTTTTTGATAAAAGTAATGAATAGGGATTGAAGATCTTGATCAATGAATATAAATCACATATTTGGATAAAGACGTAGAATATGATGTATGATGAAGAGCTCTAGTATGTTGAGATAAAGGGGTGTAGGTTCTCCTATGTATGGGGTTTTGAGGAATTAAATTAAATATATGTAAGTGAATTATAGGAGAGAGGATTTGGGCTTATAATATATAAAGTGATTCATTCATTTCATTTTAGATATATAACAATGAATAAAATACATTACATAAAGAACAAAAACAATTTGAATTAGATGCAAATGTATACACTAGAATATTTGAATATTTAAATCCATTTTTTTAATTTTAAAATTATTCTTTAAATAATTTACTAAGATCATCAGTAGGATCATCTTTCTCATCAGAGGGTAATATTTTTTATACTCTACTTGTGAGCAAAACTAGCTCATAACTCATGTATTTTTGTTTAGTTTTTAATGGAGTTCTTAGGTCTAAGTATGCTATTTATTTTATCAAATTCTCTTTTATATTTATATTAACATGTTTATATTATTATTAAAAACTCCATATAGTTGTCATCATCAACAAGTTTTAAATAAGTATATATTATTTTCTTTGGTGTTTTAGGATTTTATTGATTTTATTCTATAGGAGCAATTTTATTAGCAATAAAATTGACCTTTTTATATATTGTGTGGATAACCCATGCCCATATAACTAACACCACATTGTCTCTTTGATGCATGTGACTTTGGAATTTTTACAACATAGAGACATTATTAACTTTTATTAAATATTATGTGCATCTTGATGATCAAGAAATAGGGTTCCAAGAGATGTGAAGAATTGTTTTAGATAGATACTGAGAAATATCACTACTAAATATACAATTGGAAGGAAAGTAATCACATATTTATATATTTTTATTTTATGGGTATTAAAGAAATGTTGTCTCCAAACAAGAAAATACATATGAGATTCTTGAATTGTCTATAATTGTCAAAATCATGCTTAATAGTTTTATACTAAAATTAAAATCTACCTTCTTTATGCCATTTAGGTATAGATCTATCTTCAATAAACTATAAAGGATCAATATTTATTATGGGAATTGATTCTTGTATTGTTCCATACTTGTTGTTAATACCCCATAAAAAACATATTGAACTACTTTTTGTTATTGTCTTTATTTCTTTTAATCTTTCATCATAATGTAAATAGGGTAGTCATGGATGGCAATCTGCCTAATATGTATTATGTACCCTAGACTACAACCAAAATTGGATGACTCTGAATTACTTTTGAGTCAACCTTAAAAGAAGGTTGATTTCTTGTTGTGCTAAAGAATAAAAATGGACTGAAGACTAAAGATAAAAATGCAAGGGTTGGAAAGAGAGATAATGGTTATACATTGATCAAAAGGTGGATATAATTAGCAATTAAGTGTATTATAAAAATACCCCACAATTGAACGCCAACAAAGCTTAAGAGGTCTTTAAAATAATCTCATGATATGCATAATTCAACATTATAAGAACATTATAGAAAATAATCCAAACAATAATCCAAGGTTAACAAAATTTGTTTAACATAATTTCCCTCCTATAAAGTATGAACCAAAATGAATAAAGATACATAACTCACATACACATTGAAATATGAAACACATTTTTTGATATATGCCAAACAACATTTGATTGAATTAATTATCAAGTGAAATTATACAACTTGCAATAAACTAATATTGAAGTGTTGACCCTCATTCTAAGGAATCCTGAGATATTTAGAATATTATACAATGTGTTATTTTATGCTTGATCATTACATTAAAATCCTGTTGTAATATTGACATGGATAGGTACAACCTGATCAGCATACTTGAAGATAGTGGATATCACTTTCTTGCTCTATCTTAACCAAATCAACTTAACTATTTTGATTATGATATGATGATGTGGCCAACCTTGATACTTTCTACAATCTTAGTGTCCATGTGTCTTGTTGTAGTCTTTTATTATTCCTGGCAAGGCAATCACACCTTGCAAGGAGCAATACAACAGGGTCATGATTGAGAATGTGGGGTTTGGCACAATTGGAGGCCTTTGAATTTTTTTATGAGATCAAATCCTTTTTATGATGTGATCTTCAAGGTACACTTGGACTCAATAGAGGAAAAGGGGTGTGAGAGATAAAATAAAATAGCTCAAAAAAATAAAAATGATGGTGATACACTATGAGATATTCTACTATCTTCCTACAAAAATAGGCTTGAACATTGTGTGCACACTTCCTCTCCTTGTAATTGTGAATCATAGATGAGAGTTACCAATTATATGCATGCAAAAGAAGATGAATCATATAGAAGAGACAATTATAGGTGACTAGTCTAAAAATAGATGTAGGCCTCTCACACATACATACACTTAATAAAATACAAAACGCATAAAATTCATAGGCAAATACATACACACAAAAATGGGTTAGTAGAAGGCCATAAATGGCTATACAAAAAAAAAATCATAGGTTTCCATGTATATATACATACAAACAAGATTTTACAAAGATTATTCCAGAAACAAGGGTTCGATATTGCCCACAAGCTACTCAGGAGCTGACTATTATTATAAAAATAAATGAAAGGAAAGCCTACAAAAGAATACAATTAAAAACTTGTTGATCCTTTACAAAGCTAATGCTATTCTATAATGGCCCACCTTGGTAGGAAATTTCTTTGTTGTTGATTTATGTATTGATGTATGGATATCAAATGCATGATCCTAATTTATTTTATCAATATGAGTTGATAGTTGCACTTTATACTTTTTAAATTTATATTATGTTACTTTTGGAATATGGTACTACTGATAAAATTTGTGGTTGCAGGACTAGGTACTCTCATGGGTGAATTGGTATCGGACAACTACCAGAGTTGAGAAAAAATATAAATGATGGATGAAATTATCATCGATAGTAAAAAGGGTAAAAACATTCATATATATGCATTTCATATGTGTATGTTTGATTAAAAATGCACCATCAGGAAAGTATATTGCTATTTAAGCAAAAGAGCCATCCTTAGTAGGTAGGTGATAATGTTGTAGTTATTGTAAAGCCTTCTACTTAAGGAAAAATATTGTTTGTGCATATATTTGATTGCATCTTAGTGGGAAAGGATGGCTTAGCAAAAGCCCTTGTTTTGTATGTATTCTAAACTATGAAATTGTTTGGTTAAGCATTTAGCAAACAAAGTATTAATAATAATGCAGTGTTATTAATACTTAAAATATTAAATATTGATGTGAAAGGTCAATAATAATATTTAGCATTAATTAAATTAATTAGGTGAGTAATTAATTTTATTATTATGTTAGTAATTAAAACTAGCATTAGAAAGCAATAATTAAAGAGACGAGTGAATATTTTAATTTCTAAATGCTTTTCTTGTTGATTATTATTGACTAGAGTGTTAATTATGATTTTACATTGTTAAATTATTTTTGAAAACATTAACCTCTTGAGATCCATTTTATAAAGTAGGGAGGAGCATTTTATAAGCATTATTTTTAGAATAAGGTTAATAATTATTTTCACATTAAAATTCAATAATGGTATGAATTAATGAAGTTCTAATTTATGTGTTGATTGTAGTATATATATATACACACATACACACATTGAGGTGCATTATGATATTTAAAACATCATATTAATGGGATTTTTGGAGTCCTTTATAACACATGGATATTCAAGAATTCATTAGGACTATTGACCTCCCTCACCTCACAAATGTTACTAAATTCTTTGAAAGGAAGAGCAAAAACGAAGGGATGGTAACATAAGAATTGTTAAGCTAAGGGTATTGCATTGATATGTGGATTCAAACTCTACATCTTGTCTTGAATATCAAGATTGTTGTAGCTTACCAAAGCTTTGAAAGTAGAGTTATCGAACAAGAATTGGATAACTGGTGAGTCAAATCCTATTTGTATGAATCTTTGCTATTTAAGAATGCATCTTCTTAGACTATAATATTTATTATTCCTTTTATTTGTTTGAATTTAACTTCCTAAAAAGAGTAATTATATGCGAATATTTTTTGTTTGAGGAGCTTTTATGAGTGTCTTCCTTAATAGATGTAAATTATTTCCTAGATAATCTATGTTAGTAGAATTTAGAAGCCAAAAGGTTGTTGAGACCATTTTCATGTAGCTAGAATAATATTGCTAATGAATAGAACCCTATCAAGATTAGTATAACTAGATTATTGTGTACGTTTAGCCAGTTGCCACCACAAATCCACAGTTTCTCAGAGCCAAAACATACCATAAACATAATCAATAAGTTTCATTTTAGCAACAAGGCATATTTAGTTTATTTATTTCTTTGTTTTATGCATTACATGTTTTCTCTAGTTAGGGTTTTGATAGTAGCATTCTATATATTTATTTGTAGGTGCTACTAACCCTTATTTGGTTTTCATGTGTGTAGGAAACAGGTATCTTGGAGGAGTTGTTGAAGTTGGAGTGGTACCCGCATCGGATACCAAAGCCCACTCACCCCTTTGAACTATAGTATAAGGATGAAGAACACACCATAATTTGCTGGAGAACTTGGAAGTCCCCCCTTGTTTCTTATCAAAGCATTGTAATCAGAAGAGAGGAAATTGTAACATTACCCCCAACACATTTGGGGTAATTCAAAAATATTGTAAAAATTGTATTTCACTTCCTCTCTTCTGATTACAATGATATTTCACTTCCTCTTATCTGATTTTTTTTGTTTGAAGAGAAGCAAAGGCAACATTCGACGCCAACATGTTTTCCCTTCTCCTCATTTCTTTCCTTTTATTTTTTCTCTTCTTCCCAACTGCCTTCTTATCTCCACCACAAACACGGCCATGATTCTGTTTCCGATGAGGAAGCTCTCTTGGCTTTCAAGCGTTCCCTCGCCCTCGACCCATTCCATTCCCTGCGCGATTGGACTCCCCTTCACCCCTTCTGCAATTGGACAGGTGTCACCTGCTCTGCTCGTCATCACCGCGTGGCTTCACTCAATCTCACCGGTATGTCTTTACTCGGTCCCATCTCCCCTTTCATCGGCAATCTCTCCTTCCTCATAGTTCTTGCTCTCAATAATAACAACTTCCAGGGCCAAATTCCATATCATCTCGGGAGGCTTTTTCGCTTAAGGATCCTTCGATTGTCTCAAAATGAATTGGAAGGATCCATTCCACCCACGCTAGGGAACTATTTTTCTTTGCAATTTCTCATTCTGTCTTATAATCATTTGAGTGGCAACATACCCGCTGAACTTGGCTTGCTTTCTCATCTAGAGAACATGTGGTTAGGAGTAAACCAACTCACGGGTACCATCCCAGCTTCCATAGGAAATATGTCCTACTTAAATTCCTTAGACTTGTCCCAAAATAGGCTTAATGAAAAATGATATTTCACTTCCTCTATATTTTGTGAGTATATTATACATGGCATTACTCACACATTAACATTATAAATATGAGAATGTAGAACAAAAGAAATTGATAGAACTACTCAAAAATAAAATAGAATTAAATGAATCATATCTTGAACATATTTTTCAAACTTCATTCAACATTGATGCTTCAAGTTCTACTAATTCAAAATATTATCATGATGCTCTAAGTGTTTGTTCAGAATTTTTTATGCAAAGTAAAAATAGAGAAGGAGAAATATCTCAGCAGAAACCAAGTTGCAGTACAACCACCTAGGAAAGGACAAAGATTGGATTCAAAGAAAATTTTAAAAATGAAGAATATGAAGGAGGAATATAGTAATGGAAATTTAGGAACCTACAACATCATCTTACTCTACATCGATTGAGGAAATAAACTACTATATGAATCTAATCATAGTAAGCAATGAAGGAGAATACAAGTTCCATTATCCAATGGAAGAAGATCCATATTGAAGACTAAAGTCTTCGATACCCAAATATGTAATACAGGGGGGTGTTAGAGTTAGAGTCTATTACATCATTTGGATCATGTAAATGTACCTTCCTAGGTACATACTTAGAACATTAGATTACTTTAGGGGGAAGTTATCTAGTTACTTTATGTAATGTAATAAATGCACAAGTGTCAATGTGCAAGTTGTAAGTGTTGGACAAGGAATCTATCTTCCATTATAAAAGGGCCTCATTGTAAGAGTTTGAAAAGTAAGTTAGTAGATAGTAGTAGTAGTACTATGTGACTCCATTAGTGATGGAGTACATTATAGTCCTATAGCATCTTGCATGGAGTGTCCATTTCCTCCATAGCAATATTGTATTCATTTTTTTCATTTCTATTTATAGCATATTTCTACAATCTTGTAAATTTACTTTCTCTTATATTTTTGCATCCTGTGATTGCCATCTCCCATTGCAATCTACCTCAAAATCTAACAGTTCCATGATGGCAAACCTAATAGTTTTAAATTTGAATTGCCAAATTCTATTAGAAAACTATAGCCTCCATTTGTTATTGAGTTTTTGTGCCATTGATATATGAGGTAAAATTCATTAGTATCCTTTATTAGGATTATAACTACAAAATGGATACCATTTCTAGTTTGTCCACCAGGGCCAAGAGGCTCTAATCCTAGTTTTATGAAGCATTTATGGAGGGATATAGTAAACAACCACCTAGAATAATTCCATATCCTTATTAACAAATCTAAAGTTGGCTTTGGCTTTATAATAGGAAATTTAAATTCTTGTCACTCTAGAAAAAAGTTCTAAAATAACTGAAATCCCTTGGTGAAATAATCTTAAAACATGAATCCATAAGACTTTGGCAAGAGGTTGGTATTGGTGAATGATTATAGATGACCACAAAAAAGACTAATAGTTAACTAATATTCTAGTATTGAATATATTCACATTCTAAATTAGCTACGTTTTAATGGCTTCCCAAGCTTTCTAGATGCTTTTTGCCATAAAGTTACCCTAGATTTGGATAGGCACCTTGATAGTAAGTATTACCTACAGGTCAAGCACTTGGGAGTGCGTGTAGACACTCAATTTTGACACATCCTAACCATGTCAAATTGAACATCAAACTTGGTATATTTCATCAATTTTTAAGCTTATTAAAACTCATAAATTTCCTCATATTCATGAGCCTTTTGATCAAGCAAATCAAATCAATAATCTTTGGGATATATTTTGACATATTAAATTATATCAAAACTTCGCAACATCACATTTATTAGATCAATATCAAAATGAGCTTTCCAAAAAGTACAAATATGCCTATATTTGGATCATATCAATACCTAAAACTATAAAATACAAAGTGTAGCCCAATGCTAAATTCGCCACTGATTTCCCAATAATTTTCTAGCCCTATCATGTGCAAATTTTATCATGTGCCATGTCTATTGTTTTTTATGTCGATTCCCTAAGGAGAATTATTATGTGGTCTTCCAATCACACCAACTCAACTTCCAGAAAGGGCATCTATGGTGCCAAACAAAATCTATATTTACATCCCTGTTCTGTGTCAGTCCATCGTCGTCTAGTTTTTTTCACCAATGTGTGTCCTAGGCAATTAGAAGCTTATGTGGTCTTCCTTTCTCCTCAGTCTTGCCAACATGGCCTTGCTTGAGCCATCTACCCTTCAGATTGATCCTTTATTTCACACCTTTCTGGAAGCTCATGGTCTCATTTTATTTTTAAGCAATTTCAAAGGAGCTGAGCAAGATATCACTGAAGCCTTCATCCACCTCAATTTAGGAGATCAAACCAGCTTAAGAAATCAAGGGTTGATACCAGTCAAAGCTCCCATTACCACATTTTAGATGAATATAGTGATGATCCTTGCATTACTACTCGCAACACAATCCATTTTACCATCATCAACAACATTATCAATTCCATGGATAATATTAGCAAGACTCTTAAGGTGCTACTCCCGAACCATCCTAGATATGCTCTTGCAAATGAAGATCTTACAGAGGTCTAGGTCTGGGTCTATTGAGTACTCTGTTTGTTCTCATGTTGGGTCTCTCTATTTTTGGTATTTTGATCCCCTGCATGGGATTTTAATTATAGTCTATAGTGCCCCTGCATGGGTCTTTTTGAGCACTATGTTTATTTCTATACATGTGTCTATTATAATTTTTATGGATCTTTTGTGAGCTTCCCCTATGCAGGTTTTTTTCATAGCTCCTTTATAGGTTTTTAGGTAGTTACTTATATTAATAAATCCCTATGTGGGTATTTCTTGGATAGTATTTTTATTTATCAGACGTCAATGTTCCATCCAGACTTCTCTACCACTATTTGAACCTTTTTGTCCAGGTTGTTGCTAGCCAATATGTAGACCTATGTTATATTATGCTATTGGTTTAGCTACCAGTTTATGTACTTGGGTTTAGGGCCCATTTAAACCCCGCACTTAATAATTTATACCTACCAAAAAAACCTTTACCACTGGTTCCAAAAAAATAGTGTCAAATTCATCACTTTAACCAAATTTGGCAGTGGTGAATTTGGCAAGCCCAGTGGCAAAAATTGTAAACTTTCAAAATCAAAAATTGAAGAATTAGACTTGGTTTTTGAGCAAAATTGCCACTCAAAGCCACCAAATTCACTAGTGGTGAATTTTATCAATAGTGGTAAATCTGGCTAATGGCCAAAATATCACAAAATAATTCTCAAGCATGTGGATTCCGTCCCTCCACTCTCTTATCTGACCTCATATGTTCTAGCTATGAACGAGATTTGTAGATATCAATTTGATCCTAACTAATTTTACCCCAATCCTTCTTCCAAGTCCTATTTAATTAGCCCCTTGGGCAGGCATTTGGCATGATCTTGAAGAGTATTTAAACTTTTCCAAGATCCTCAACAACTCCATTTTCAAGCATCTTCCATTTCTTCAAGCATTTGTAAGCATTTTGGAGGTAAGTCAAGGAGGAATTTGGGGCAAGGAGGTTACCTTGGAGGCAAGGAAGATAGCTCTCCTAGAATTTTTCTTCTCTTCATTCATATTTGCTTCACTTTTCATTTGTCCTCTAGGTTGTAGCCTTGCTAGCTTAAGTTTTCTCTTGGCATTTCTACATTTCATGCTTCTAATTCCTTTTGTAGGGTTCTAATATCTATTTGCAGCCATCTAAAATTGTGTTTTTAGTCTCTTCTTCAAAGCATATCCTCTCCATTTAGCCTCTAACATCTATTTTGTAGGTCTACTTTGGTTTAAATTCACTTTCCATCCATATTTTGATCATAATCCTCTCTTTTGCAGGGTTTTCTTGCATTTCCTTTCTACATTTCATATCATAAAACTTGCTACCCTTTTATTTATAGTCATGTTATTTACATTGGCAACATACTAAATATTCCATTTATTTCCATGTTCATCTAATATAATGTTTCTCCCATTTGCAAGCATAAGTTTAACATAATGTTTCTTTTAGCAATCTCTCTTCGTACATTGCATGTAGTTTTACATTTCACTCATATACCATTCTTCTCTCATATCTCAAGGTAGGGTGTTGAAGATAGAAGTCCATTATTGCCTTATTGTCTCATCATTTGGAAACTTTCAAGCATCCCCCATTGCAATATCCATTCCTTTCTTACTTACAGCTATAGATTTCCAAGTTTTGGGCAACACTTTCATATGTTAGCATTTTCATTGGTTTTTCATTACTTAATGCTAATTTGCTTTAACTAGAAGTTGGAATAGCTATCTTATACCATTCCTAATATCATTGCACATATTTTTTACTCCTTTGCATCCTCATTTAATAAAAAATTTAGTCATATTTGGTATTTTTACTATTTTTACACATATCTTGAATTTAGTCATCAAATCGCATGGTTTTGTAGATTAAATCCTTGATTTTATAAGTTATAGACCTAGACAATCCCTAAAGCAACATCATATTCCATTATCATTGCAAAATTTTATCCAAATCCACCCAAAATAGCCTTTAAAACTACCTTGACCCTATATTCATACCAAATTCACCACCTTGCATAGTCACTGGTGAATTTGGCTCTCTAGAATATACAAAACCAAATTTACCACTAACCAAATTCACCAATGGAAAATCTGGTAAACCAACTAGAAAATTTGGTAAAATTTAAATTTCCACTCCATGAGGTAATCAAACTCAAAATTTTCATAAATAAGGGGTCTGATTAGCTAAAATATTGAAATTTGCCTTCCCCAGCTCTTAGACAGACCTCCCAAAGTAGAAAACCTATTTTTTTTGTTCTTTTCTGCAGATACCAAAATTTTCAGTCACTAGTGGTGTTTTTGGTAACAGTAGCTTTTTTTGTAATAGTGGTGTTTTTGGAAATGGTGAATTTGGCAATAGTGGTGAATATGTAAAAAGACTAAAAGAAAGGTAATTATACCACTAGGCACTTCCTTAAGCTCTGCAACTTCCATTTCTCTATGTTTACTTTTGTATTCTACTATTTTACACCTATAAATCACATTTATTTTGGGGAATCAAGGAACATTAAGCTAAACCCTAATTATCTTTACAAAACACATCTAAATCAATCAATTAAGAAATATTAGGTTAAATATTAAGTTTTTATTCATTTCCAAGTATTTAGGCAAAGAAATCCAAATTCATTTAGTTGCATTAGGCTAACTTGTCTTCTTGCATATTTTCTTATTTTTCCTTGAAACATCAAAAATAGGAACCCCATTTAGGTTATCATCACATGATGTATATACATATCTTGTATCACAAAAAAATATCATAACAAACACTCCTTATGCACTTGCATAAGGATTAATCATTATACAAATTTCATCTCAAAAACATGGCCCAAGTGTTGTACATATTTTTCCACTTGGACACATGATTTGTACATATCATATCATATCACCAAACTAATTCCTCTAAGAAATATAACAAAGGCCTCTTTCCAAGCAAACTAAGTCCTCTAGGTAGGCTAACAAAGACCTCTGAGCAAGCTAGCTAAGTCCTCTGAGCAAGCTAACATCAAAGTCCTCCGGGTAACTCTCAACACTATCCAAGTGATATTTGTACATATTTTTCTCACTTGGATGCATCATCATTTGAAACACCCTTTAAGTGTGTATCCAAGGCCACCACTTAAGGGTGAATCGATATCAAATATTGTATATACATCATGTAGACCTACCCACACTCATAGGGACATCAATTCTAAAACCACAAGTAGACTCATCCAATCATACATTATTTTACAATCAATCATAATTCTAAACAACTCACCCCTTCTCAACTCATCCTAATCAATCTATTCCCATCATCCCCATGTAAATTTAATTATTTAATTTAATTTTGGCCTCCCCTCTTAAGCCCAAGGGGGCACACATGGTGCATGGTAGTATTTAATGCTTCCCAAAATACAATCCTCAACATTACTTTAGACAAAATATCTTCACTCCAATAATCCTTGCTAGTCTATAAATAGGCTAGGGTGGGCATCTATCAATCATATTCTCTCCCTCATGATGATAACAAGCTTTTGTTCATCATCATATTTTCTTAGAAACTTGTGGAACATAACATCCAAGGCATATCATCACTTTAAAATCAATGCATCTACAAAATTATATTTACACATACTTGGGGGCATCTCATTCTCCCAAGTTCCTATCTTATCATTCAAACATCAGAGCACATATCCACCCATATCTTCACCCCACTTGAGGTTAAGTATGCAATAACAAAAAATATAAAAATCATACACACATACATAAGCATTCATTTAACACGGTTAGATATTCTCAATTTGTTCATCAATCATTAGATAAAGAAATTCCTCCATATTGATATACTACAACAAACGGTCATTTCATATTTTCTCCAAAGAATCATTACATCTAAATATATATATATATATATCCTAGCTGATTTATAGACCCTTCGAAAACATTGGTGTTTGGTAATCAACACTTTGTGTATTTGTAATCATTTATGATTGTGTCAAGCAGTCGATTATCAAATTTTTGTGTCTCTTAAAGGTTTATAAATTAGAAAATATGTTATCAAATACAAACAAGATCCTTCAAACTAAGATCCATGCTATCACATAGATCTCCTAGAAAAGGGGATTTCTTTTTTGCATATTTGGTGCATATATAATTATTTTTACACACACCGAGCAAGGGAGAAGGGATTCTTCTTTCCTCGGATCATCCATATGAATGCATTACACTCAGTCTGAAAGATTTTATTTATTATTAAAATTTTCAATACATCAAATATGCTCTAGGAACTAGCTCTATGCCTCACATATCAATACATCTTCACACATGCATTAGATAATGGACTTGTGTCCTTGGAGTTCTATCTTATGCATTCAAAATTTAAGAAACAACTCAATCTATACAATCAAAACATTACCTCCTAAAGGTGAACTTATTTATCATATCCTCACAAGTTGCATACTTACAATTACATTATAAATACATCAACATGGAGCTATTGGAAGGATAAGTATCAAGGATATCACTTAAATATTAATGAAGAACAAAAACCTCATCTACGTAGTTAAGTGTTTCATAGAGCATAGCACTTAAACATTTATGAGAAGAAAAATATTATCTCAACATACACATATTGTAGGTACCTTATCTACACAGTTAAGTGTTTCATAGAGCATGGAATTTAAACATAGATGGAAAAAAACATACATTTTATAGGTACCTCATCTACGTAGTTAAGTGTTTCATAAAGTGTGACACTTAAACATTGATGACAATAAAAATATACATATTACAGGTACTCATCTACGTAGTTAAGTGTTTCATAGAGGATAGCACTTAAACATTGATGAGAAGAAAAATATACATATATCATGTACATATTACATGTACCTCCTTATGTCTTAAACGTTATCATGAATGCGGGTTCATAGGCCACTATTTAAGCATAATGAGATCAAGTTTCCATATATGGAAATATGCAAGAGGTAACCCCTCACATTTCAAACACAAGCATTCTATATCAAGTCAAGAGACCACCACTCATAGCATACATTTGAATGATTATCTATCATTCATAACTCAATACATCTGTCAATAGGGTAACTGCCCTCCCTTGGCATTTAATTATCATCAAACTCACAAGGTCACTGCTAATCAAATCAATCAAATTTCAAACAACTATCCTAAATAGTCAAATACATCATACAATCTCAACAATCAATACATGAATACAATCAATTAATCACATAAACAAATCAAATCATCATGTCATCAAATTCAACTTTTTTGAGAACTCTCTCTAAATCATCAATTTGGTGATAATTCTTGAGGGGACATCCATGGGGTAACCTTTTTAACAACAATAAGGCATACATTAAACAAATATGTAAATCAATCAAAATAGATGCAATCATAATCATTTCTTAAAATTGACATTATCAATACAACAACAATGCATTACAATGTCAAAATTGAGTTTTACTACTTAAATTTTGATGTAATCTCACAGACATCATGTCAAAACTAGGGAAAATATAGACACCCAATTTTAACACACCCTAACCATGTCAAATTGAACATCAAACTTGGTATGTTTCATCAATTTCTAAGCTTATCAAAACTAATTAATTACCTCATCTTCTCGGGCATTTTAATCAAGCAAATCAAATCAATCATCTTTGGGATAGATTTTGCCATATCCAATCATCTCAAAAATTGAAAATCACCACCATTAGATTAGGATCAAAAAGAGCTTTCCAATGAGTAAAAATATGCCTATATTTGAGCACATGTTAATGCCTAAAACTATAACACAAAAATTGTAGGCCAGTGCCAAAGTTGCCATTGATGCCAAAAACGCTACTTCCAAATTTGCCACCCTAACCAAATTTACTAGTGGAGAATTTGGCAAGTCCAGTGGTGAATTTCATAAACTTTCAAAATAAAAAAAATGAAGAATCAAACTTGGTTTCTAACCAAAATGGCCACTCAATGCCACCAAATTCACCAGTGGCAAATTTGGTCAATAGTGGAAAATTTGGCTAATGGAAAAAATATCTTAGAATAATTCTCAAGCATGCAGATTCCATCCTTCCACTCTCTACTCTAACGTTACATGCTCCAGCTATGAACCAACTTTGCAGATTTCAATTTGATCCTAACTAATTATAGATCTAATTCTAGGTAAGAATTGAGAAGCTACTAGATCCCAGATATTTCTAATTCTATTAATACCTTTCTTCAAAAATACTAGACCTTGAATAGCACTCCATAAAGCTAAAGGTTTATCATTATGGAGGATAATTTTATTCTATCAAATATCGTTTAGATTGATGCTTATACCATGTATCAAGGAGTCAGACTTCCAAGCCCAATAAATGAGAAATTGATTGCCAAAATTTCTAGTTTTAGGTAACTGGAATAGATCCTTTAACTATAAAGTAAGGTACATTAAGGACCTTATCCTCCCATGGGGTTTATTTTCATTTACCTTTGTGAGTAGCTAGAGATATTCTATAATGAAATAGGTGTTTCCAATTTTCATCACTAGTGATGGCTCTAGCAACCTATTTTAAAACCAAACTTTTACTCTGGGTAAAAGTATCAATGATGCTTAGACCTCCTAAAGCCTTAGGTTGAGTACAAAGTTTCCATGAGATGGTTTTCATTCCCAATTCCATTTGGTCCTTAAAAATTTATGAATGGCCTGAGTTAATTTGTTATAGGCTACCTTAGAGGCCATCCAACAAGAGGAGTAATAAACATGAGAGGTTGCCATAATTTTATTTACAACTTGAATTCTTCCATCTAAGGAAATAAACCGAGTTGGCCAAAAATTAATTCATTTTTGAAGTCTTTCCATAACCCAGTTCCACATATCCTTAGGAGAGATATTAATCCCAAAGGAAATTTCCAAATAACATACAATCATACCATGATGGATGATCTTCCACTCAGTCAAGGAGTTGCATCCATGAGGAGAGGAATAGGTATAGAAGACTTCAGTTTTACAGTCGTTGATATGAGAGCCAAAGACATCACAAAATAATTGAACAATCTCTTTAGTTGTTTCTTCCTCTTGTTGGATATTTTGAAGAAAATAAAGGGAATCATCAACAAAATGATATTTAAGTGCACATTTATTCCTAGAAATCTTAATACCTTGAATGAGGCCATCAAAATGAGCCTTGTGAAGAAGGTACCCTAAAGCATCGATAGCTAGCACATACAAAAAAGAGCAAGAGGAAAACCCTGTCTAATAGACCATTGAAAAGGGAAGAAAGGGAAAAGAGCTTCATTAACTTGAACATAAGCTGGAACATCACCAAAGAGCATACCAATTTGATTATATAATTTTGTATTGAAACCAATCCAAGAAAGCATATTAAGAATAAAATCCCATTTAATTCTATCATAAGATTTGTGAAAATCTAAATTAACCAATAGGGCATCTTGATTGGAGTCGATAGCCCATTGTAATTTTTCCTAGGCTATCATAAGATTATCTAAAATATAACAAGCTTTAAGAAAAGCAATTTTTTTTGGTGAATAATCGCTTGAACAATAGTTTTGATTTTAAATCTATAGATTTAGCTATGATATTGTACGAAACATTGAGGAGAGTAATAGGTCTCCAATTGGAAATTTGGTTATGAGTCATACCTTTAGAAATCAGCTTGATCAGTCCTACATTGATATAAGCTTTGAGGGAACTATTATAGAGAGCTTCTAGGTAAAAATGATGAATATCAGAAGAAATAATATGCTAAATTGTTTTATAAAACTCTACTAGAAGGCCATCCAAGCCATGAACTTTTTTATTCTTTATAGAAAAAGAGTAGTTTAAAAATCATTCATAAAAAGAGGATATTCAAGTTGATCCCAAATAATGGGTCCACTAGGGAGGTAACATGTTCCTGCACATATTCCATTAAGATACATTAGATGTCATCCCTTGGCTTCACTGTAAAAACTTGAGATAAATGAGCTACAAAAAAATTCGTGATTTCTTTAGAGTCAGAAATAGAATGACCTAAAGGGTCCTCCAACTCAGTGATCCTTTCTGAAATATTCTTATGTATAAGGTAGTTAAAAACTTTAGTTTATTTCTCTCCTTAGGAGATCCAATTGAAGTGCTATCTAACATGCACCCCTCTAGCACAACAAGACTCAAAAAATCTAGCTTTATTTTCAATATTAGCTAGATTGCATTGAACAACAATGTTAGTAGGGTCTTTCATAAGTATATAATAGAGATGAGAGATCTATTTATGAAAGTGACTCTCTTAAATATTTTTCCTCCTAGAAACTGAGTGACCATACCATCTAAAGGATGAAACCATATTGGAAATAATTATTTCAAACCATTTGATCCAGTAGTATTACTAATTGGTTTAAAAAATGTATTCCAGACATGTTCTACGAGGTGGTAGTAGGCAAGACTGTCAATATGGGACACATTTAATTTGAAAGGAAGAAACATAGGATTAAGGGAGATAGAGGAACTTTGGATAGAAGATATGATAAGAAGGTGATTAAACAAAGTTGTGTAAGAAAGAACATGAACTTGCTCATGGATGGAGAGTTTATCCAAGAAATAATGACTGAAATAAAATTTGTCTGGATGAACAAGCTTCCTAGCAGAACCTTGAAAATAGTTGGACCACATAAAATAATTATCTCTATGAAATGAGGATTTACCAAAGAGAGGATCATGCACACCTAAATGATTGTGACAAAACAACCAACAACCAAATTCAACATTAGAAAGGGGTTTACTAGTAGTCTAATTTTTATCACTAGGATTCTCAATCATATTAAAGTCACCTCCAAGGATCCACTCTATAGGAGGGGGAGAAACAACTAACCATTCTGAAAGGGCTATATGACTGAAAGGGTCATTGGGAGCATAGATAGAACAAAATCCAATAACCTGGGAGTTGAGATCCAATCTAACCCACACACAACTACGAGTAGGATCTTCGCCATGGTCTAGAATAGCATAACCAAGAGACTTGGCTATGGAAAAGGTAGCACCTCCATTACCATTAATATGAGAAGTAGTAAAGGCAGATGCATATCCACCACTAATGATGTCCATACAATAGGTGAGAGTGTGACTAATGACTTTCAATTCTTAAAGGAAAAGAATAGAAATATGATTTTCAACAGAAACTTTTCAAACTTGAAACATACGATAAGGGAGGGAGAGCCCCCTAACATTCCAAGATAGAAGATGTAAATTCATGAGGGGTGATTTAGAGGATGGTTGCCCTCATGACTTAGATACTGAAATATATTTCACTGATTGGTAACAATTTTGTGTTGTCTAAATGGGTTTATTGAGCAGGAACCTTGTTTTAGCAACTTGAGAGAAATATCTAGCAAGATCTTTGATAGAGGGTTTTTTCCTCTGTATGGATGAAGTGATTTTGGGGGGTCAATGAATGTTGTTGCTTTCCTATCATTCTCCACCCATCTGTCATAAGACTGTCTTTCAGGGGTTACGGTGAAGGAACAAGAGCTAACTCAAGACTTGTGGCTAAATTTGGTGGGGTTTGAGGATTAATAGGAGTATCTGAGGTTTTAGTCTAAGTTGCAGAAGAGGCAAGAGGGTTTTTAGGGGGAATGACCTAAGAAGGAGAAGGTTTTTTAGGAATAGAGGGGTGTTGAGGGCCATCAGTAGGGAATTTCTTGGCTAAATTTTTATTAGCGGCTTCCATATGAGGGCCATTAGTTAGGATTGTTTTACAATTTTTTTAGCAGTGGCTTCCATTTGTTCCTTTTTAGCTAATTTTTTTGGATATTTTTTGATCAAGTGTCCAACTTCTCTATAGTAAAAAAATATGCATTAGGTAATTTTAGGTAGATAAGAGGTTGACTAACATGGAATTCGAACCCATTGAGGTCAAGGGAGGTGGAAAATGACTTGGATATATCCATCTCTACACAAATATGAGGGTGCACTCTATAATTAGATAATTTTTCTAAACTAGGCAACTGCCATTCAATGGATGTGTTGGAAGCCTTCGTTGATAGTTTGAACCCTGCCAAATGCGCTGACAGTTACTAAAAATTGTGATTGTAACCAATTCATCTATGTAACCAAAAAAAAGATTTATTTTTACTTAGGAAAAAAAAATTTACAATTATTTTTTATTTTATTTTTGAGGCTCTTTTAATCATAACCTTTCTTAAAGCTAAGAGCTATGCTTATCAACAAGAAATTTAACAGACAGCCACCACACACCCACCCCCTCACACACTCGCCCATGCTCCCTCAACCATGAGCCCCCTTAAAGTCGAGAGCTATGATTATCAATAGAGAATTTAACACATAGCCATCCCCTCACACACTCGCCCAGACTCCCCCCAACCATGACCCCTCTGCTTATCAATAGAGAATTTAACACACAGCCACCCCCTCACACACTCGCTAGACTCCCCCCAACCATGACCCCTCCTAAAGCCGAGAGCTATGCTTATCAATAAAGAATTTAACACACAGTTACCACACACCCACCCCCTCACACACTCGTCCAAGCTCCCTCAACCATGACCCCTCTTAAAGTCGAGAGCTATGCTTATCAATAGAGAATTTAACACACAACCACCACACACCCACCCCCTCACACACTTGCCCAAGCTCCCCCAACCATGACCTCTCCTAAAATCGAGAACTATGCTTATAAATAGAAAATTTAATATACAGCCACTACACACTCACCCCTCACGAACGGTTGGACTGTCCCATTTCTTTCGACCTCAATGTGAATTAAATTCTCTAATAATCCAATAAAATATATTTTTATATATTCAATTAAACTTTCCTTCTATTATTTATATATTCAAGCCTGCCAGTCCCTAGTCCGCTTACGGTCATGCCAACAGCAGGGGCGCCGGACAATGCCAACGATGTTTGTGCTTTAGAATTAACTGGGTAGATTCACTTCCACACTCATACAGTCATACAATGAAACAGAGATCATCATCAAAGCAGCACCCCCTTTGGAGTAGTTCCCCTTCAAATCTGTCTTGTTACTTCAGACATGGCGGTGTACACTTTCTTCCAAAATCTCTATGGCTTTCTCGGAATCTTCCCCCAAAAACCGAGTGACTTCTCTCTTGTATTCGTACAGATACGAAACCACAAAGAACATCAGAAGGTTCAAAAATAACAGCACACCCAAGAATGCATAATAGTAATCCAGATGCGACGCATTCAAGTTATTCAGAATCCACCCTCTGTGACCTCCTCTCCCCGTAATATCACTCACAATTGTAATGAGAACGCTGCTCATGAAGGCTCCGCCTCCCTGGGTGCTCGTATACAGCGAAGTCCCCAAGCTCTGCATGCTCTCGGGGGCCTGGTCGTAAAAGAATTCGATTTTACCAATATCCAGTAGCGCATCCGCCACCCCCAGCAGAACAAACTGCGGTATCAGAGTAAAAATAGTTCTTGGCACAATCGCCCCCTTCTTGTCTTCAAGTCCGAGGTCCTTAACGACCTCTAACCGTTTATTTTCGGTGATCATTGCGATCACCGTTGCCAGAATCTGGAGGGCCATGCCGGCCCCCATCCTCTGTAGCGCAGTTATGCCTTTGGGGTTTCCTGTGAATCTTCGGAGCAAGGGGACCAGAAAGCGATCATACACTAGCGCAGTTATCAGCATGGAGAGCGTAAGGAATGCCGCGGTGCTGGCCGGCGGGATTTGGAAGCTGGAGCCAATGTGCCTGTCCAGTGTCTGTGCCTGCTTCACGAACAGAGTCCCAGCTTGTTCTTCCATGGTGCTGGGAAGAATGCAAGCCAACCAAACGGGAAGCATTCCTATCATCAGCTTCGTTTCCTCCACTTGAGTCACAGTGCAGACCTTTGAGCTACTGTTTGCATCACTTTTAGAAGCGGCCTTGTCCAGAAATCTGCAAGCCATAATGGGAACAAATTTATTACCTCAGGAAATGCATGGATTAAATAGATTTGTATGATATAAACTAACCTCAGGGCCGAGGTGTGAGCAATGGGGTATCTGCCTTTAGCAACATATTCTTTTGAGTCGACTTCGTAAAGATAAGACGGATCTGAAGGAGACTTCACTTTCCAGTTCCTGGCCAGGCTTGTAAACACTTTGGCTATTCGTTTGAGAGGGCTGCCAGTTGGTATTTTATGCCTGTAGTAAGGAGTTCCGCCCAAGAATACGATGATAGCGATGATGAGCGCCGCTGTGATGATCCCATAGCTTAGCCCCCAGCTGACGTTGTCTTGTATGTAGACTAAGACCGTTTTGCCGAAGAAAACGCCCAGGAAAATGGTGAACATCCACCAATTGAAGAAGTGGTTTTTGTGGGACTTTTCTCTGGGGTCGAAGTCGTCGAACTGATCGGCGCCGAAGGTGGAGATGTTGGGCTTGATTCCCCCGGCGCCCAGCGCCAGAAGGTAGAGGGCCAAGTAGAAAAATCCGGTTTGAAGTGTTGAGGCTTTCTGGCATCCGTCGCCTGAGGGGCATTCCGGAGGTCTCAAAGATGTCAAAGACACGCCTAATGTCAATAGAGACATTCCCTGCGTATTCAAACAAGCCCCATTAGTTCATCAAATATTGCTGCAGATCCTAGGCAAGGACAGTGCTATTACCACTAAGTAGACGAACGCAAAGACTAGGAATGTCCGGTAGCGGCCCCAGTGAGTGTCGGCAATGTAAGCGCCGATAATGGGCATAAACCACATGGTTCCAGTCCAATTCGTGACATTTCTTGACGCAGAGACAGTGCCTTCATGCAGTTTGTTTGTCAGATATATCACCAGATTAGCCCCAACTCCCCCAAAAGCCAGCCTCTCACAGAACTCGAACCCTGTCCATTTCCAGCAATTTTCTCATATCATAAGCATTCCCTACAAAACATGAAAAAATAGATACGCTTAAATAAAGAAGAAATCCTTTCCATACCCACGATGAAGGAACAGGCCTTCAATCCTCCAGTCTTGGCTCTCAAAACTGGCCTTCCTTTCAGATCAACGGATCCGTCTAATGCAAATTTCTGTGTTTCTGTTTCGGATGCCTTCCTCTCAGCAGCTTCCTCAGTCACCATTGTCTTAGACCTTTCCCAGGCTGACGACTAGCTTCAACCTACAAATACAAACCCCTAGAAGAGTATATATATAAAGATTAATCCCCATCGCATAGCAACTAGTGCACATGCGAGGACAAACAAATAATGTATTCAACGGGGGGTTGCGTGCAAAGGACTTGACTAAGAACTTATTTAACGAGCTGTCGACAACAAACATGTTGGACGTACTCGTTTATGTCCCGTCGAACTACTAGTTGGTCTCCTTTATATTTATTTTTATGCTGGGTGGCACAGATACCGGAACTAGAGTCCACCTCCGTTATATTTATATTTTATTTTTATTTTTATCCTGGACAGTACGTATCTGGTACAGAAAACTAGGGAACTTTAAAAAAGGGCAATTTGGAATCTTGTTCTGGGTCTCACCTCCCTTTTATAAAAAATTTCCCCACTGCCTGTTAAAATTTAAAACAATAAATAAATTTAAGTAATAACACCTTGACCTAACTTAACTAATTTTCAGGCTATAAATATAATTATTGGTTATTGTTTAGAAGGGTAAGGATGGTATACAAGTTTGACGATAAATTCAGAGGTCTTTTTTTAGTTTTCATGTTCTCTTTTCTAAAATATTTTGTTCATTTTTTATTATTATCCTCAGATCATTAAGAAGCAGAAGAGTAAGGATGACATGCAAGTTTGACGACAACTCAAGAGGTCCTTTTTCTTGTCTTCATGTTCTTTTTTCTAGAATGCTTTGTTCACTCTGATCTTTTTCAAAGATTTTGATATATTTTTTTTTAATTAAATAAATATTTTTTTTATATATATAAATAAATAATGCATACCAACTTTTGTTTTTTTATAATGCATACTAATTTTTGTTTTTTTACAATAAAATATTTTGTGTTGTTGTTTATCTGCAATGTTAGTGTTTTAATATGCCTATATAATTTAAGAAGGATTGACTTTAAAAACTTGATTCCAAATAAACATGTTAATATTAAAATCATATAGAAGTAAGGTTTAGATAAAGGCATATTATGTTTTTAAAAAATGATATTTTATTTATATTTGATTTTATAATATTTTATTTAAATTATTATATATGTCCAAAAAAATATTTTATTTGGATATGATTTTATAATATTTTTATTGAATTTATATAAAGATGACTTTGTAATCATTTGAGATATCCCTCCACCTCACCTTGGGTTAATTCATAACCTTAGTCTAACTTGACTCTCTTGATCCCCATGTGCATTCAATGCCATAAATGACATTTGAAGACTTTGTTATTCAAGGCATTCAAGGCATTGATGAGTCATCATCCACCATGTCATAATGGGTGAAGACTTTCATCCCCATGCATTTATGAGGTATGGTGCATCCATGCCCATTTATTACATGTGGATGGGTGAGGACTTTCCTCCACCCAAACTCATTTATAAGGCATGGCACACCATGCCACCTTAGGGGACACCTCACTAGACACCTCAACCTCCCTAACCTTGGCCAAGTCTATAAATAGAAGGCCATTTTTACCATTTAGAAGAATCACATACTTACATACCCAGAATCTACAAAAATCACTCTAGACTCTAGTACACTCAAGTCCTCACTTACCATCAACCACCATGAATGCTAGCATGTGCCTCTTGACATCCCTTTTTGCATTGTAAACTACTCTTATTTGCAAGTTCAAAAGGCTAATCGACTCAGAAAAGAGCTCCAACAACACCATAAGGACCTCCTTATTGAAGTAATTGTCTAGATAATACAGAGCTGGTCATATGGATAGGCATGGTCAAATTGGATCATACACAAGGGTATGATCCCTTTCAAGGACCTATTTTAGATTGTAACACAATAGCAAGCCACAAAATTAGGTAACACTGTTTTGAACACTTTTGTAATCATTTATAGTACTTTTGTAATGTAATGGTCTAGAATTTTTTTACATTTATCTTTCATCACAAGGGGTCTAATTGAGATAGTCCTCCAAATGCCACTAACACATTTTATTGAGTTGTGTAGGTTTAGAGGACATATGTAGCTAACAATGGCCCATGTGCAATAAGCCCACTCCCCTTGAGGTGACCATAGAAGATACATAACACCATGAACCATTACTTGTTAAGGGTTTATTCATTGGAAGACTCTAATTGTAACCCAAGGGGTGATATTTTAGAAGTATTGAATTTATAACACTACTTTTAAAATTAATGAAATAGCACATTTTTAATAGTCACATGTTGTTGATCACGGTGGGACCTTAAACCCAATTTTTAATATTTTTGCTACCTTTTTAGCATCCAACTGATATTGCTATCATTTTTTTGTGTTACAAGTGCCACAAAACCAGCACAAATCCCTCAAAACCCTGATACACCAACTCAAGTCCAATGCAAAATCCTATCTAGTTTATGATCTAGGATCGTATGGAGGGGTACAGTCAAATCAACCATACAGATCCATATGGTTGAGCAAAGCACTCCAAAAATTGAGTCTGCTAGGCAGGTATCAGTTTTTACACAACCACCACAACAACCCAACTATTGTAGGTAAGTTGGGAATAGGTTTTCCCCATTGAGATTGCTATCTCACTTGTCACCTTTGCCTCCTTAAGCCACAAACTGCCATACAAATTAGATCCTAAGGTGTAATCATTCACCTTTCAACCCTTTTTCTACGTTGCAAACTCATTTGCTTTCCATCTTGCTATTTTTATTTAATATCTTAGTTTTATTTCTATTTTGATACACATTTTTGAAGGAATTTGACTTTTTGTACTTTTGTTTTGCAAGAATTTTATACAAAACCAACTTTTTATAGTAGATAAACCATTTACAACAACAAAAGCTTTGAAAAACCACCCTTTTTGTTGACTGTACGAATAGGTATGGTCAAATCTAACCATAGGGACCCATCCAATCAAAAAATAAACACCAAAAATCCACATTCTAGAGCCTATTAAACATTCTAGACAATAGTTCAACAACTTAAGATTACAACTAAATACTTTTAACCTTAGTTATCAAATTCGAGTTAATGTTCGAATTCGACACTCTTGAAATTCAAAATAAATTTGTCATGATTAAAAGTTCGAAATATAATTTGACTTAAAATTTGATACATGTGCATATATGAAGTTGGGTATATACATATAACTAATATATTATATTATCATAAAACCATATATATATAATATATAATGATTAAAAATTCAAAATAAAATTCGACATAAAATTCGATACATGTGCATATATGAAGTTGGGTGTATACATATAACTAATATATTATATTATCATAAAACCATATATATAAAATATATAATAAATATTCCAAATATAATATAAATGTTCATCTAATTTAGGGTTTCAGTTTGCATGTTGTAAGTGGCACATGCTTTGAGAAAATGCACGCCCAAGTGGCATTGTTTTGTGAGCGCTAGGGTTTTAACACTCCTCCACCAATGATCCTTGTAGGGCCTTAGTCGTCAACGACCACGAGAGGCTTTGCCATGAAAACTACACTGAAGCTCTCCTCTCTGCTTTTGATCCTATATATTGCTATATACGCGTCATCCTCCTACTTGGGTGTTCTTCAACAAGGTCTCTCAGGTTGATTTTTCTTTCTTTAAGCCTAGTTTTGCATGGACTGCAACTTCATCTAAGTTTGTATCCATTGGAATTGTAAATCCTCACCCCTCTACTGCTTCAAATCATGGGTCAAAGGAAAGGACACCACCCTTGCATGCACCTCTGCTCAGACTGAAACTTGAATTTAGGGCGTATTTGTCGAATTTTTTCATGAAGCTTTTAAATTCAATGAATTTGATAACTAAGCTTTTGACATTATTTTTAGTTAAATCCCACTTCAAAATCATAAATTTATTTACTAATTTCATCTTAAAAAGTACCAAATTGCTTTAGTTATTCTCAAATTTGTTTTCTTGCTTTACAAAATGCCCCAAATTGCTCTGGTCACTCTTATTTTGCTTTCTTATTTTACAAAAATACACCAAAATATTTTGGTTGCCCTTAAATTTGTTTTTCTTTGCATTACAAAAGGCTCCAAATTGCTTTGGTCAAATTGAAAATCTAGTTTAATTTCTTTCATAAGAATTTGCATAGCTTTATTTTCAAGGGTGATCCTCTTTCAACTTATTTTCTTGTATGCTTTGCACTTATTTTTTCAATTAGCATAGGATAAGCATTTTTCATAAGGTTTGAAGAAAACCTCTAATTTCTTCATCTTTGTGAGCTGAGATAAAGTTTAATTTATCTCATGCATCAGGCTCTAAAAAGACATTTGGTCATAACTGTAAAAGGTATATCTTGAACAGTATAGATGAATTTGTGATCAAGCAAATATTAGCATAGGGATTGCTCAAGTCAAGCACTCTTTTTATTTTATCTTATTTCTTGCTTACAAAACTAACTTTCCTTACTTTATTAGTGTAGAATTATGTTTCTAAAAAGCAATTTACTTTACAAAAAAATCAAAAACATTTTTCTTTGCTTTCATAATATAGTTTTCTTCTTGCATCTCAATTTCTAAAGTAAGTCAACACCACACACTTACATGTATCATTACACATTGGTGAAGTTGAATTTCATCTCCAACAGTCAATAAAGATCGATGATGTTGGCATTCATCTCAAATCGTCGACTCACCCCATAGCCACCATAGTAGCCATCTCAAGTAGTTTTTTGGACTTCATCACCAAACTTTTTCCTGCCCTTGGGACTATCCTGAGGTAGTTAGGCTAGATACCCCTACTCACAAGGGTATATAATTAGTGAGTGTGTATTTATCATTATGACTAATCCTAAACGAGGGTGAAGTGAAATCTAGCTAGCCTATGTAGGTCTTAGACAATGTTACCTCTTGCATAAGAGGTTTATATTTCTCCTTTTTGGTTACCTTGAACCATCCCCATCATAGGAAGCCACTTACTTATTTGTGCATCACATTTCTTCATGTACCTTTGGGTATATTGGATATGTGCATGGACATACCCTTTTAGATTACATCCACATACCCCTTTTATTTGTTTTAAACATCTTCAAAATAGAAAACACAAAAACACAAGAAAATCAAATAAAAAGTACAAATCATGCACATAAATAACTAGCTAATCCAATTCCAATACAACAACACCCAAACATGTTTAAAAATATCATCTCACAAACTTGTTTGTTATTCGCTAAAACACTTGTTTGATTTGTTAATTTTACTGAAAAAACCCACAAAAATAGAAAAACAAACCTAAAAATAGTCCCAAAACTCTCATTTTTTATTTTTCCCATCAATGTCTCTGTAACCTATTTTTGACAGAATCGTACAAATAAGTACAGTCAAATCCAACCATATGGATAGGTAAAACCAAATTAAAAACCTCACAGATAAGTATAGTTTCACCCAAAACTATCCAATCAATTATAATTCTAGGTTAATCCACTTTCACAACCATCTGCATATCTTTCATCATTTTATATTTACCCTTACCCAAAGCCAAGCTTGCAAGCAAGAGCATATCCCTTTGGACCCTTCTAGGGTAACCTTCCCCTATTTATCCAACTCATCAAGGTGCTCAAAGGAAACCACCTCCACCCATTCACAAAGTTACTGTGCCCCTTCTCATTACCCATCCCCTGTGTCATGTTGTAACATGATCTTTAATCTTATGAACAAGTCCTAATGTATAATACCATTAGTTTTCCTCCATCATTGAACCCTCATGAGGGGACTACTTCCTCATCCTCACACCAATTTACACCCTATCATCCACCTCCTATTCAAGTGCCACCTCCACCTCTTATTTTTTATCCCATTTGCCATCCTAAATCGCCCAACCAGTTGGTATTCCACAACCTCCTTGTCCTTATTTTCCACCTCCTTCACATTACCCATATTCATATCCCTACCCATATCAACCTAATCCTTTTCCTCCTATTATCTATTTCAATCCCATCCCAACAACCTCAAATTCTTTTACTAATATGTAGCACATATTAGAGCACCTCGCCATATTGAGCTATAGTTGGGCAACTATAGGTGTCAAACATCCACCTATAATTTGGCCATGAGGCATCCTACAATAACTCCACCCCAAAAAATTATTCACTCTCAATGATAGGATTATCCACAACCTGGGTAGGCATTCGCCCCACCACCACTTACCCAACCTCATACAAAACCTCAACATCCTCGTCATCCACTTCATACCGTGAATCCCATTTCTAAACTATTGGCTATTATCTTCTAGAATTTGCATGTTGTAGAGCATATCATTTTGTCTAATATTAGACCAGATGATCCTAATTGGCCAAAACCAAATGGTACAATGAGCATCAATTTTGTGGCTATTATTGCCAACAAGGACATGCCATTAACAATTGTTGCTTCTTCAAGCAATTGGTCCAAAATTTTACTGATCAAGAGGAAATATAGGTTGATAATTCCATCTCATCTCCCCATCCAAATCTAGGTATATCTAGGTATATCTAACAATCCATTACCTGAACCTAGGATGCCAATATCACAACTCAGCAACTTGATAGTGCAACCTGCACCATAGCAATTCAATCATGTCAATCACAACCTTTTTCATCATGGTTTTGTTGATATGGTTAACCTCGCTACCAACAATCACCACATCTAAGACAATCCTCCCCAACAACATAACCCCTATTTGCTTCATCTCTAGCATTATCTACTTTCTCCTCCATTTTTCTCTAGCTTCTCCTTCTTTCTCACATATCCAACCTCCTTTTCTCTTTTTTTAGTAATATCCATGTCATTTTTGTATGGTCACACATGAGTAGCTACATACCTATGGCTTATCCTTTTCCTATTCTTTATTTTCCTCTCCTTCATCTACCTTTCTCTCATTTTTCTTTTATATTTTCTAGTTTCCATCATCTTTTCATTAGAATTTATTCATCTACTTCAATTTTAACTTTGTCCTGGGGGAATCCACCCATTCCAACCAATTGGTCATGACTAGGGGAGTTCCCCCATTTTCAATCGATATTTTATATCTATGGGAGTTCACCCCCTATTTAAACAATTTTTATGCCAAGAGAAGTCCATCCTTATACAACCAATTTTGTGTCTAGGCAGCATTAACCCTCCCTTCACAATTGATTTCTCACTTCTCATCTACTCATGTTAATACCACCAAACATCTCAATAAACCAATCAATGAACAAGTTTAAAGGTTGCACCCTTTGCCTCGCCCTCACAAATCAACTACCAAGTTTAAAGGTTGCACCCTTTGCCTCACCCTCACAAATCAACTACCAAGTTTAAAGGTTGTCCCCTTTACTTTGCCCTCACAAATCAACTACCAAGTTTAAAGGTTGTTCCTTTTGCCTCACCCTCACAAATCAACTACCAGTTTTAAAGGTTGTGTCCTTTTCCTTGCCCTCACAAATTAATTGTCAGGTTTAAAGGTTGCACCCTTTGCCTCACCCTCATAAATTGAATGTCATGTTTAAATGTTGTGCATTTGACCTCGTCCTCGCAAATCAAATTCCAGGTTCTAAGGTTGCATCCTTTACCTTATTCTCACAAATTAATTGGTAGGTTTAAAGGTTGCACCCTTTAGCTCACCCTCCAACAATCAATTTCTAGGTTTAAATGTTGTGTCATTTGCCTTTTCCTTACAATTAATTTCCAATTTTTAAGTTTGTACCCTTTGCCTCATCCTCACAAATCAATCTATCAATTTTTAAGGTTGCACTCTTTGTCTTGCCCCCAAAAATAAATTATTAGGTTTAAAGGTTGTACCCTTTGCCTTGCTCTCTCACAAATCAATTGCTAGGTTTAAATGTTGTGCCCTTTACCTCACCCTCTCACAAATCAATTACCATATTTAAAGGTTACACCCTTTACCTTGTTGTCTCACAAATAAATTGATAGATTTAAATGTTGTGTTCTTTTCCAAGTGATTTATTTTTACTGCTCCTAGCATAAATATTACACATGCCAAGTAATTTACTTTTCTTGCTCCTAGCATAGATATTTCTCACACCAAGAGATTTTCTTTTCTTTTTTCTAATATATATATTTCTCACGCCAAGTGATTTACGTTTTCTACTCCTAGCATATATATTGCTCATGCCAAGTGATTTATTTTTCTTTCCCTTAGCATAGATATTTCTCACACCAAGTTATTTACTTTTCCTACTCCTAGCATAGATATTGCTCATTCCAAGTGATTTACTTTTCCTACTGTTAGCATAGATATTGCTCATGCCAAGTGTCTTACGTTTCCTACCCTTATCATAGATATTGCTCATGCCAAGTAATTTACTTTTCTTACCCTTAACATATATATTGCTCATGATAAGTGATTTATTTTTCTTACCCTTAGCATAGATTTTTTTTATTTGGTGGAAGAAGAGTTTTTTAAAGGAACCCCAAACCTTTTACAAAATGGATTCATGCAACTTTAAGAGATTCAAGGATGCCCACAGACCACCAAAAGATAAATCAAGATCTAGAGATCCAAGAGGATCAAACCCAAACAAAGCTACCAAAATAGTTCCATACATACTCCTAAAATTTTGAGATAGCCTAAGGCAGCTCAATCCCATGTAGGGGAGAGAAAACACCTTGGATGAGCTAACTAGACTAACAAAACAAAAATGATAGGACAAAAAACATTCCCAATAAACCACCCAGAATTGAAACCTAGTTCTTGGTTCCCCTAGGTCCAACTTCCTTCCCCAGCTCTTCATATTTTGATTCCCACTCTTCCACCCCTTTAGGGAAAGGATATCCTCTTGTTTGAATTTAAAAAATATGGTTCCTAAAATTTAAAAAACACCATAAAATCCCCCTTAAATAGATCCAAACTCTGGCCACCAAATAAGCAGCAAGCAAATTACCTTCTTCTAACATTATTAGCTAGTTGGATTAAGCCTTCCAGAAACTCCCTGTTTCAAACTATGATGCTATTTTGGGAGTTTCCTAAGTTATCCAAAAAATTATATGAATTGTTATCCTCTCGAAACATATCTTGGTACTGGACAATTTCAAATGTTTGGGCCACTTTATGCACTTCCTCTAATAGGTTTAAGATTTTCCAAGTTGGAGTTTGCATCCTGTCCTTAGCATAGATATTTTTCATGCCAAGTGATTTATTTTTCTTACCCTTGGCATAGATATTTCTCACACCAAGTTATTTAATTTTCCTATTCTTAGCATAGATATTGCTCATTCCAAGTGATTTACTTTTCTTACCCTTAGCATAGATATTGCTCATGCCAAGTGATTTACTTTTATTGCACCTATTATAGATATTGCTCACACCAAGTTATTTACTTTTGTTGCCCTTGCATAGATATTACTCATACCAAGTGATTTATTTGTATTTCCCTTAGTATAGATATTGCTCATGCCAAGTGATTTACTTTCCCACTCCTAGCATAGCTATTTCTCATGCCAAGTGATTTACTCTTTTGCTCCTAGCATAGATATTGCTTATGCCAAGTTATTTACTTTTCTTACCCATAGCATAGATATTGCTCATGCCAAGTGATTTACCTTCCTACTCCTAGCATATATATTGCTCATGCCAAGTGATTTACTTTCCTACTCCTAGCAAAGATATTGCTCATGCCAAATGATTTACTTTTATTTCCTTTAGCATAGATATTGCTCACACCAAGTGATTTACTTTCCTACTCCTAGCATAGATATTGCTCATGCCAAGTGATTTACTTTTCTTGTCCTTAGCATATATATTTCTCATGCCAAGTGATTTACATTTTTTTCTCCTAGCATAGATATTGCATACACCATTTGATTTACTTTTTTTTCTCCTCGCATAGATATTGCCCACACCAAGTGATTTAATTTTATTGCTCCTAGTATAGATATTGCTCATGTCAAGTGATTTACTTTTATTGCTCCTAGCATAGATATTTCTCATGCCAAGTGATTTACGTTGCTTTCCTTAGCATGGATATGGCTCATGACTAGAAATTTACTTTCTTTACCCCTATCATAGATTGTTTTCATACCAAAATACCCTTCAAATTCATGCTTTTCTTTGCTTACGAAATAAAATTTCAAATTCTTTTACAATTTCATGTTTTGGGGTGCCAATACCCCTTCTCATCAACTTAATTTCATGCCTCAGGACACTAATACCCCTCATAATTGAACTACATTTATGTCTAGGGGGGTCTATAGTCTATACCCCTTTTGACCCATTTTGCTCTTAGGGGAGTTTGCATTCCCTAGAAATTTTCTTAGTTCTCATTCATTGCCATTATAAGCTTACAAATATCAAATAAATTGAGGGGCCTGAACCCCTCAATATCATCCATCTTCATGCTTTTAATTCCTAACACAAGGCTCTCAAATTCTTGTATATTCTTATTAAAAACAACAAAAATACAAAACCAATAATTACAACAATAAAAACAAAAACAACAAAAGCTCATTCAACGACAATGCTAGAAATCATTCTTTCAATTTTTTATTCATTCACTTAATGCAAGTGCCTCAAGCATTCAACATTTAGTTGGCTCATTCCTTATTTTTCCTTTCTCCTTTTTCCATATTTCTTCAAAGTTCTCTAATTATTTTCCTCCTCTTCTAAGGCTCCCCATAAATATTTTATGGTCACGCATGAGTGGTACATACCTTTGATTAATCCTATTTTTTCTCTCTTTTTCTCTTTCTCATTCTTTCTTCTCCCTAACTCTCATTTTTTACTTCATTCTATTTCTATTCCTCATTCTTTTTTGAGGTACCATGTCAATGTTGTATGGTCATGCATGAGTGGCTACATACATTTGAATAGCTTTTTCTCTTATTTCTAATTCTTCTCTCCTCCTTGTTTCCCTTCCTCCCATCCACATTCATGCAGATACACAATACGACTTTGAATGTGCTAATTTGGTCACTTTTTAGATACTTTAATATGTGTTGACCAATCCCACTTGGCATAATTAATCAAGGACATATTTTGTCATACACCATTGTTATCATTCATATACATTGTGAATTCATATCATAGTCATGTTTTTAAGCATAATGCCATTCCTTTAACCAAATGTATTATCACTCATTTTGCACACATACGTATTTTTATTTTGCAAATAGGTCATAAATATATCCTATGTTCACACAAACCATCATGACATCTATTTCATTCCTATTCCTAGGTTTTTTGGTATTAGAAGTATTTTCTATTATTCAGCCATTACTAGTTGATCCAATTGATATTTTTTGAATGTCATCACGTTCTAATGCAATTTTTGGCTTCCCTTGGCTGACTTGAGTTCCTTCATGGACCAATCACATCTCAAATATTAAACAATTTTTTTGTTTGTGGAAGGTGACACCTTGTGTACTCTTACTACAAAGTGAAAAATATCTCACTCATCCTATCATTCGCATGATACAAACCTAGGAATCCATAAGGACAAGTTGTAAAAAAAAGAGAGCATCAAAAAAATCAAAAGCAAAAAGAGAAAAGATCAAAAGTATCACTACCATCATCTTTTACTTGGTTTCCTAAGGTATTTTAGATGACTCCACTAGGGCTATAGATTATTGGCTAGTAATGGATAGATTGTGGGGCTAATATCTATCGGGGCTATAGATACATGTTCGACAGTGGAGTATGTCTTATGAGTGGTGACATGTCTATCACCTTAGATACATTTTTTTATAGACCACTATGCACTTACGAATGAGCTAGCTTATACTCATTAAGTTTACAATTGGTTAGTCCAACCTCACTCAAAATGGATAAATGAACATCATTGCACACACACTAGTCCATGATAAGCTTAATCTCATTCGGGATGGTCAACAATTTTTATAGGATATTGACTAACTAATAGATGAGTTTGATTGCTCAAACTAAGGTGTTTAACTTTCTAGAAATTCTTCTAGAATACAAAAACCCTTAGACATAGGAACAAACAACATCATGGCTAGTTTTGTGAAGCAATACAAAATCCTCGCAACAATTAGTCCCATGTTCAATCATTTGGTTACCTATTCATTGTCCATGTTCGATCAACTTTATAATCAAAAAAATCTATGCATATCCTACATATGTTCAATTTTATATTTGCATTCATCATACACATTTCATGTTTGCTTGTCTCATGTTTGTTTAAAATATCCATGTGACTATTACCTTGTCCTTGATTAATTAAACTATTTATGGTTGTGAAATTCTAAACACATCCAAAAAAATTATTCAAACAAACACATACAAAGTTTAAAAATCATGCACTTACGATCTTCTTTCATAACATCCACCATGCCAAATACAAGTCATATCTCATATAACATCTATCTAACCGCATGCATCAATGCATAATTACATCAAATAACTCTAATTAATGTACATCATATCACAATCCATATAATACTTATACATCAAAGCATAACATGTGTCCATGAATGTTCAACATATATATATATATATATATATATATATCAAATCATCAATACATCATCAAAATCACTCATAGGCTACATCATCTATACATACATACATGCCATGATGTACATCATCATGAACTCTCATACATAAATACCATGATATACAAAAATGGTGGCACACATACCACATCAAAAATAACATTAGCCCTACTAACTATTGAGAGTCTCCCCATTCCCCTCCTATCATCTAGGTCTCTCATCTCTTCTCCTCTATGGTCCCTCACCACCCTACGTTGGACCTGATCCCCTTGCTTGAGATGCTACTAGATCTATGAAGTGTAGCACTGCTATGGATATCAATGACATGATCTTGTGGTTGTGTCAATATCTATAAATCGAGAAGATACCATAGCTAACCTATGGGTAATCAATATGTCATCCAACACCAATACTTTAGCCTACTTTCAAACATAACATCCCTTATCTCTAGCATATCACAACTGATCCATCTCTACTTATAATCTTGACACATCACCCTGGATGCTCAATTCACTCCACCTCCTCTTAGATTCTATCTCTCTCTACTGCCACAACATCTTGCTCTCTTTGTAGCTTCTCTCTCTCTACTTAGGGATTATCCTGCTTAGCTATCACTATATCCAATCACCCTTGGAGCTCATATCTAGCAGCAATAATTGAGTCTCTCTCACTCTAAAAACCCTACATATCTATTGTGGCCCTCTCTAATACCAATGTGGTTACATATCACTCTCACTACAACATATCTCTATCCACCATAACATCATCCCTATTTGCTATGGCTACATCTATCTTAGCCACTACTCTCATCCTCTCTAAAATATAGGTAGCCTCTTAATCTACCATCTATACCTCCACTTGCCTGATATTATATCTTACTATATTAGGCTCCTACATGGCCTTCATCATCTCATAAACCTCCATGGTATCATCAACATACACCTTTCAAAATACATCCCATAACGCCTCTTTGGTTGTGTCTCTTTGTACCTACTTTGATACACCTCCCAATCCATTCTCTATTTTTGCCCTAGATGGGTCTACCACTCTCCATACAAAATTACACTCTTCACCTAAGTAATGAATCCTCCTAGATCTCCTCATCATATCCTCTATTGGTTGCTACTTCAACACCACTAGCTACCCACTCTAATCTACTAGTTACCCTATTTGTTCCCCTAGCTACCACTACACTACCATCTCCACATGTATCATATATCATACATCATCTAGGCTCCCATCTCTGTGTCACCCACCAAGCATCATAATTTATGGTGGTTCCTACATCCTTAATATTTGGTATGAATATATCAACATCCCTCTCTTTATTTAACTGCTCCACCTATGATCTCCCTTGATCCTCCAAATGATCATTGGTGGATCATGTAAGACCTGTCTCAAACCAAACTATCTTAGTACCCATGTATATGGTAATAAATCAACCTATGTACCATGGTTATTAATGACCCATATCTTATACCTCACTCGACCTAGTTCCTTTGCATCCTCTATCCATTATGGTGCTCCCCTCCATGGCCACCATTTGATGTCCTAATACCTCAAACTATCAAAAACACCTTGATAATATAATTTATTGTCCTCATGAGGCTTCTTCACCCATGTTTCCATGTTAGTTTTCCATATCAAGGTATATGACACACCCTACCCCATTAACTTATGCACATCATATGGTAGTCTCACTGGCCTCACCACCACTATATACTCCCAAATCCACAACTGTATCACTAGGTTACAACTCAACCCTATCCTTGATATCATCCTAACACCATGCAAATATCTATAGATCTATGCTAACAACATATGTTCCCATGTATATATAACTAAATTATCCACTAGGTCACACACAATGCCTAGTATATTCCACAAGAACCTTACTCCTAATGAGTTTGGCAACACATAGCTCAAAATAAGGATCATTGCTAACACATGTTATCATAATTATACCTCCATACAATAGTTATCCTATACAACATGTCACCACTGGGCATGTCCATTGCTTTATTAATATCTCTAAAGGTCCTTCACATCATGGTATCCTTATGCCTCCCACTCCCTTCTATCATCGTACACCCCTCCATAGGCATCAAATAGATCTTGTATATATCCGCAAATGTGATTGTCATTTCCCCTATAGGGAAATAAAATGTGTTTTGATTAGTATCCTAGCACTCATACAATATCAATAGGTATTAATGGTCATAATGGATAGTTGCCATATATGCCACTCCATAAAACCCTATAGCCATAAACCAATCCCAATTGTATGTGGTTCATACCTTCCTAATATTGTCAAGCAGTGGCCTAAATTGATGCCTCAATTGTAACTCCTTGACATGCCATAAAATACCTCCTATCACTCATATTCCTTAAAAAAAAGTGTAGTTTCATACAACTGTACAAATTTATATAGTCCAACAAAAAAAATAGGGGTATTTTTTGATACCCATTTGGCCCAAATGGTCATCTATCAACAAAATTTAAAAAAAATAAAAACAAAAACACACAAAAAAAATACACTCATACAAACAACACACACTTACCTCATAAAACATGTAAATAAAATAAATAAACATTTGAACATGCACCCACATCTCACACACACACAAACACACATTTTTTTACTAACATAGCTTATTTTTCTACAGTTTTGTTTCACTAAAAATTGGACCCTAAGGTTTAAATTATTTCTAAAATGTAAAACTAGGGACAAAAATCCACTTATCGAAACTACACACCCTCCTACATCAGCTTTGGCACCACCCTCAACCATATTGCAAGTTTAGGTCTCCACTATGACAACATTTTGCATCAAATTCTCTTCCATCACCCATTTTTCTCCTCCCAATTCTTCCAACTCACACTATGCAAATGACTCTCATGCCCTCCAATCATGCTTTTATAGAGGTACACATTTAGATCATATAGATTTGTATGATTGTGTATGACTAGACCCATTAGTATGGTCTATATAATTTTTCAAATTTTCTAAATTACCTCATTCTACTCATTCCCAACCATCAAGTGATCATACATTGACATGTTTGTAAGCATTTTACTATTTTTTATACTTATTCACCCATAAACTCATCATTTTAGGGGGTATACATCATACATTGATATTTCCTTACACATAATCGATTTTCAAACTCTTGATCTTGGAATTGCATTTGTCCAAGAAACTTTGCTGAAGACTATCTCAAGCCCTCCTTTGATAGGGTAAAAAAAAGCAAAATTTATCTTCTTAATCAAACTCTAGAATTTCTCTTCTTAATCAAACTTTAATCTAATCAAATTTGATATACCCAATGCCTATGACTATATAGTTACTCATGAATTTCCTTCATCAAGGTAGCAAAGTATAGGACCACTTGTGATCAAAGCATCATGAAAACACCTACAACTAGTTGGTCAACTTATTCAATCAATAAAACTCAAAAATCTATCAAAAATAAATTTTTAAGGATATTTATCCCTTCCACAATTGGATCATATTACATTTATCATGACTCAATACAATGTTGTGTATCCTCCCTCAACAATAATTGTGGAACAAAAAAGTCATAATCAATCACAATCAATCATGGGTCAACCATAACCATCTATCATCAATTTATCTCTCTCATAGTCAACCATCAATCTAGTGTCATAAGTTTTTGCACTATATCATATTCTCACACAATATAGTACAAAAAGGATCAAATATAGACACCTAAAAATACCATATTTATCCTTGTGTAGTGCTAATGGTTGATTAATTTGCAAACAATTACCTAAAACCACTATTCATCTTGCTTAAGCCCCTTTAGCCACTTAAGCCCCTTCCTATACTTAGCCCTTGGTCACCATGCAACCGCCCCTTTTAGCCTATTCTAGGGACACTTTACCCCAATCTACCCTTTGACTAGCCTAGCTTCCACCTAAGCCTAGCCTACTCTAGCTCAACCATGGTAAACCTCACCCTAGTCTACCCTTTGACTAGCCTAGCCTCCACCTCACCTTGGGTTAACCCATAAATCTAGTCTGACTTAAATATTGCTACCCTCATTCCTATGTGCATTAAATGCCATAAATGATATTTGAATACTTTCTTATTCAAGGTATTCAAGACATTAAATGTATTGATGAGTAATCATACACCATGCCATAATGAGTGAATACTTTTATCCCCATGCATTTATGAGGTATGGTGTACCCATGTCCATTTATTGCAAGTGAATGGGTGAGGAATTTTCTCCATCCAAATCTATTTATGAGGTATGGCACACCATGCCACCTTAAGGGACACTTCATTGGACACCTCATAGGACACCTTAGCCCCCCTAACCTTGGCCAATTCTATAAATATAATATAATTTTCACCATTTAGAATAATCACATACTTACATGCCTAGAATATACAAAAATTACCCTAGACTCTAGTATACTCAAGTCCTCACTTACTATCAACCACCATGGTTGCTAGCATGTGCCTCTTGACATCCTTTTTTGCATTGTAAATTAATCTTAGTTGTAGGTTCAAAAGGATACCTAAATTGGATAGGATCTTTAGTAGCACCATAAGGACCCTCTAACCAAAGCAATTATTTATTTGGATAATACAGAGTCGACCATATAGACAAAAATTACCAGATTGGATCATGCCCAAGGGTACGATCCCCTTCAAGGACCTATTTCAAATTGCAACACAATAACAAGCCACCAAATTAGATAACAATATTATTTTGAATACTTTTGTAATAATTTACAATACTTTTGTAATGCAATGGTCTATATTTCATTTACATTTATCTTTCATCATAAGGGGTATAATTGAGACAGACCCCTAAACACCACTAATACTTTTTATTGGGTTGTGTAGATTTAGAGGACATATGCAACTAATAGTGATCCACATGCAATAATCCCACTCCTCCTAAGGTGATCATAGAAGATATAGAATACCATGAACCATTACTTGTAAAGGGTTTCTTCACTGAAAGACCCTAATTGTAGCACAAGGGGTAAGATTTGTAAAGTATTGAATTTGTAACACTACTTTTATAACAAATGAAATGGCATATTTTCAATAGTCACACTTGTAAGATATTTAGGTTGCTATAAGAGGTTTTCTTTCATTAGACCCCTCATCTAGACTACATCATAATTTAATATTCTAACAAGGATAATACATGGTGCATAGAGGAATATTGAGGGCACATATAAATGCTAATATAGATGAGATGTTGAGAGGTATTATAGCCAAATTATATACAATAGAGATAGCACAAATAAATGAAGTACATATTGAGGATGTAAGTTATGATGAAGTTGAAGTTTAAGAGCTTAAAGACAAAGACCAAATAGATGAGCATGATAGTATATTTTTGAAGTTTATTTTGAATATAGGTCGTAAACAAAAGTTGGATAGTCCTTGCTACATGGAAGTATAAATCTTGAGGATATTATGGACTAGGTCACAAACATGGAGAAATACTTTGACTATGAGTCGATGGAGGATCCAAAAAAGGTGAAGTTTTATTGCACTAGGCTAAAGGGTTTTGCATCCCTATGGTGAGATCATGTATAAACAAAGAGACAAAGAAAAATTAAGGAAAAAAAATCTTGGGATAGAATGGTTGCTAAATTCAAGGCCAAATTATTTTTCTCAGATAATCAGATGAGTCTATTCAAAAAGTTGCAAAACCATAAACAAAAATAAATGAATGTGAAAAACTACATGGAGGAATTTTACAAGCTCACTATTCAGGTTTGCCATATAGAGGGTGATTAAGAGAATATTTTAAGGTATGTTTATGGACTCTGCATAGTTTTTCAATATGAGTTTAGTATGATAATATTAAGGTCATTAGAAGAAGTCTATCAATGATCTTTGAAGGCAGAGAAGAAACTATCTCAAAGGTAGCAAAATAATTTCAAAGGAAGAGGATGGTTCTCTAGAGGAAGAGGACAATAAAATAGTGGTAGAGGGAAACATATGCAAGAAGAAGCCAACACTTCTCAAAATAGTAATTTCAATCAAAATACAAGAGGGAGAGAAAATTCCTCAAGAGGAAGAGGTAGAGGATTCATTGGATCTTGTTATAGGTGTGGAGAAGCTAGTCATAGGGTATTTGAATGTCCATAAGTACATCAATACAACAGTAAATAAAATGAATCAAGAAAACCCATTGCTCAAGTGGAGGAAGAGATCATTGCTTCAACAAAACATATAGAGTAACCAAAATAAGGAGAATATCACATGATGAAGATAGTGTTATTGAAACTAGCTAAGGTGAAACATGAACCAATAGAAAAAAAGAGCTTGTTTAGAATTATATATAAATTAGAAGGTAAATATTGCAAGGTCATTGTTCATATTGGAAGTAAAAATACTTTGGTGTCTAATGATATGAAATACAATTTTGGAATGAAGATGATTAAACACCCAAATCCATACAAAGTTTCATGGTTACAAAAGGGACATCAAATCTTGCTAACTAGTGTTTGGTAAATATTCAAATTGGTTCATATCAAGATGATATTTTATGTGATACTATACCCATAGATGTTTATCACATTTTTTTGATAAGACTTTGTCAATTTTATAGAAAGGTTATGCACAATGGTAGAATGAATACTTACACTATTATTAAGGATGGAAAGAACTATACATTAAATCCATTGAAATACAAAGGGGAAGAAGTAGACAATAGTCCTAAAGTATGTTTAATCTCAAGAAAATAGTTTCTAAGAGGAATTTTTTTTTTTTTTTTTTGAATTTACATGGTGGAATCGGTAGCCACCATGAATCCGGGTAGGCTGTCCAGCTTTTATGGCCGCCACAATATTCTGCGTTGTCTGCCCTAGAAGTCACCACATAGATCTTCGTGCAGTCCGCCTCTATAACCACCATGCCACAATCATTTTAAACCTTTTATGTCATTGAAAGCACCAGGAAATGGACAAGCGTTCAGTCCAGCGAGGCCCAAGATTTGTTTCTAAGAGGAATTAAAAATAAGGAGGCTTGCTTTTTTTTCATAGCTAAACCCGCATAAATTCCATATGAAGTGAAAAGTATGTTGGGGGTGTATGTTGATATCCTATAAAAAGAGTTGTTGTATGGATTGCTACCCATGGGAAGCATAAACCACCATATGTATTTCATTCCTAGATCAAGATTATTGAACAAGGTAGCATATAGGATGACACCTATGGAGAATAATAATATGAAGAGGCAAGTCCAAGAGTTTTTGGACAAGTGTTTTATTAGAGATATTTTGAGCCTATGTGTAGTACCAATTGTACTAGCATCCAAGAACTATGGAGAATGGTGTATGTGCATGGATTCATGAGCCATTAATAAGGTAACCATAAAATATAAATTTTCATTGTCATGAATGGATGACTTGATATATTTCTTGATTAGAGATAAGTATTTCATGAAGATATATTTGAAGAGTAGATATCACCACTTTTGGATCAAGGAAGGGGTTGAGTTGAAAAATATAGCTAATTTAGGAAAACCAAGTGTTGTAGCAGAGAATTTTGTTGAATACATACATGAGTTGCGTAATGAGGTGAAAAAAAACTTAGAAATGAATACAATGAGATACAAACAAGTTGATTTCAAGAGGAGCAAATCAAAATTTAAGTTGGAGAACTAGTTTTAGCTCATTTGAGAAAGGAAATGCTTCAATGAGGAACTTTAACAAAGTGAAATGGAAAATTATTTGACCCTATAATATCTTGAGAAAATTTTTAGTAAATGCTTATGAGATAGAACTTCTAGAAGGTGTAGATATATATCCAATTTTTAATGTGGTAGGTTTGTACCCTTATTTTGAGGAATCAACAAGTGGAAAATATAGTACAACTTTAGATAATTCAATTGAAGAGTAGATACAACAATTACTAAATGAAGAACAGGATGAAGTAGAATTGGTAATAGACTTGTGAGTGATTAAGAAGATAAGAGGCAAAGAGCATAGTGACTACTTGGTGAAATGGAACTATTAAACAACTAATTAAGCAATATGGATGAGTGTATCCAAAGTTTGTAAGTGTGGGGATTTAGTTTTATATTTGATAAAATGGTCATGATTTTGATATAATGGTACATTTCTCTTACTAATGTGTATGAAGTAGAAGCATCTGGGTTAACAAGCAATCCTGCATAATCCAAAAAAAGAAGAGAATTTCATAGCTGAAAAGATTTTTTTTTATTCAAATTGCAATTTTAGCCAAATTTGATTCTAAGTTGCAATGCATGTCAAAAAAAATAATTTTGTTGGATTTAATTTATAATATTTTATTTGAATATAATTATTTAATATTTAATATGGTTTGCAATGCATGTTGAAATATATATATATTGATAGTTATAGAAGGGGTATTGAAAGGTCCCCAAAACTTTTACAAAAAGAAGAAATCTAAACCTAAAATATTGTTAAAAGGGGTATGAATAGAGAGTAGTCCATGCAAGGACTTAAAATCAGCTATCCCACTAGGGCATAATGGGATTAACTCAAAAATAAGAAGAAAACCCACACTAACAGATCCTTTACCAAAACAGATAAAATAGAGAAAAGACATCCTCAAAATAAAAGAAATGTAAACATAGGAGTAGAGAGATAGGGACAAAAAAAACCCCTACAACCTGACTATACGAACCCACAACTAAATTTGCTCTTTAGAATGATAGGATCATGGATCTCCCAAGCAATAATTGCAATGGGATTCAAATTCCAACAAAATATGGATCTAGCCATAAGAATGTGTAGACCCCCATATAAAAAGGCTCACATTATCAATAAAACTCATTAAATAAAATTTTCAAATTCTATGGAAAAATTCTCCCTCCAAATAGAGAGAGTATCCTAGCTTAACCCTAGCTAATAAGTCAATAGTCGTGTTACCTTCTCTAAAGGTGTGTTTGACTTGAATTCCCTCCAAATTATGATAGAATATTTGGGCTTCCTTAATTATATTGAAGATGTTACAACTAGGATTTCAATCACTGGAAAAGTCTTTAACCACATTTAAGGAGTCCCCTTCAATAATATTTTTTTGCAATTCAAAGATTCCATTAACACAATACCTTGATACAACACTCTAGCTTCAACAAAATGACAAGTTTGTGAATCTAGGTTTTCTGTAAAGGTAAGAAGAATCTCCCCATTGTGATTCCTAAAGAGGGTACCTACCCTCATCGACCTTGGATTCCCTTTCGATGCTTTATGAAATATAAATTTAATACAATCCTGAGATGGAAGTTGCCATTTAATAGAGGTTCTAATATCTATAATATCTATCATTCTAGAACTGATTGAAAACCCAATTTTTTAAAAAGAGCAATCTATGCTACCCCTCCATGACTAAGAACTAAATATATATTCCCCACATTTTCAACAATTGTTGTTAACACTCTAAGATATTTTATCAAGATCTGATTTTATAATATTTTATCTGGATTGTAATGCATGTTAGAAAAATAATATTTTATCTAGATCTAATTCTATAATAGTTTATTAAGTTGTAATTTTACTGTAATGGTAAGGGATTTGGCCTCTCTTTGAGAGGTCCAAGGTTCAAATCCCACTCAGTATGAGGGGACTTCATAAAAGCCTGTGTAAACTCATTGATTTTATTTATTTATAATATTTTATCGAAATCTAATTTTATAATATTTTTATTAGGTCCATATAAATTTGACCTTGTAACTATTTGAAACATATACAAGAAAATTAAAGACCTTTTTCGTAGATATGTTGGATGCAATATCTCTCAAAATTATTTTTATATGAGTAATTTATTGTTGTTCTTGCAAACTTGTTGTGAGATATTTAGGCTATTAAAAAATGTTGTCTTTAGTTTGAACCCCTCATATAGAATACATTATGATAAGTCATGAAACAACATACATACATCTATCAATTAATCAACAATAACTAGTTAGTAAGCTTTCAATGTTCTCCTAATTTTGATGCAATTATATAAATAATGAATAATAATAATATTGGATAATCTCTAGTATTTGCTATATAAGTAGATAAATCCTTTACAACTTCAACTTTCATTATGATTTCTTTAAGAATACTGCAAAATAGACAAATTTTAAAGACAAAAATAACATTCATGATCAAGGATTATAACTAGATTATGATGGAATTTCATTATTATTTGAAATACTCTATCCCATATGATGTAGCTCTATAACTCATCTTGATCAAACAATCAATTTTGTTCAAGGATTAATATTTATTTTGCTCATAATCTAACATATAACCTATTTGTATTTCATATTTTCCATCATGTGATCAATATCCTTTGATACCTGTTGGTCACAAATCTGCCTAAGTACAAGATTTAATCACTTGCGTGCCCTAGACTTGGCCAACATGGAAATGCCAAGAGAAAGAGAAGTCTCCTGGGCCAATATCCAGAGAGGGCTGGCTCCCAAACTAAGCTAAACCAGTTTCAAGATAAGGATGCAGGAAAGAAATGGGAAAATACAGAAAGAAATGGGAAATAATGCGGAAAGAAATGGGAAATATGGTCGAGGTCGATAGTTAATGGGGAACAACCTTCGATAGAAAAAACACTCAAACCAGATCCTAAAGCTAAGTAGCAACAAATTCTTAGGATGCATATACAGAAATCAGATCAAGTATTAGCCGCAAGCTCACCTTCAAATAAAATTCAAACATTCAAATGAAAATATAACCAAATTCAAAACAGCAGAATTCAACTGATATTAACACTGGACTAAACAAAAGTAAATCACACAGAAAGAAAAATATGGACAACATTTTGGATCACCATTTCAAAATATGCTAAGAATATAGCAAAATGCATCTAGGATTTTTGCTTCAACTTCTACAAAGAGGTCTTCCTCTTTTGCTTGAGATTTTACATTGGTATTTATAGAGGCCTTCCCTCTTCCTTTTGTATTACAAAATTTAATATATGAAACAGATTTTGAAGAAACAATCCCCTTAATCTGCCTTGGAGAAATGACAGTCCCTGTTCTTAATGGATTACAACTAAAAATAAATAGAAACAAGGGACCATATTTAAATGACCGTTATCAGGGCAAGCCGAAAGTTGTTAAGAGATCACGAACAGGAGATTTTAATACTGGAGGCGTCTTTAATTTTTGTGGCATCGAAAACTACCTCATGTTCTTCCATATTGCGCACCTAGGTAATCAACAACATTTAATCTTTGAGCCCCTTTGACCATGATCTCAAAATCCGTTGGAGAGCCTTTACTTGATCCTTATCTTCTCTTCACGTTCTCCTATGCAATCCTGAAGTAAAATGTAAATAGAACTATATCGGGCCTTTGTTATTGCTTTGGTCATGAAAATGTGACAAGTCACAAAAATGCGACATGTCATGAAATCGTGACACTTTTACCTTGCTGCCTTCTCTTTCTGCCACCAGTCGTGAAAATGCGACATGTCATGAAATCGTGACATCTTCTTTTGTTCAAATTCATCTTCATAATATGTCATGAAATCATGACATTCTCCTCTGTCTAGCTTTGTCTACTGCTCCTTATCACAAAAATGAAACATTTCATGAAATCGCGACATTTTCCTTTGCCTTGTATGGTTCAGCTTTCATTCTGCAAAAACGCGATAGGTCACGAAAATGTGACATGTCACAAAATCGTGACATTTTTTTCATTTGGCTTTATCTCCACAATATTTCACGAAATCGTGACATTTTCTATCTTCTTTTACTTGATGCTTTTAGGCCACAAAAATTTGACATGTCGCAAAATCGTGACATTCTGTACAATCTGGCTGCCTCCTTGCTTCCTCCTCATGAAAACGTGACATGTCGCGAAATTGCGACATTTCTTTGTGCTTTGCCCTTCCTGTCCAATATGTCATGAAATCGTGACAATTTCTTGCCTTCTCTATTGTCACTGCTTCCTATCGCGATATCGCGACAAGTTCCTCTTTCTTGGCTTCATTTCCAAAAATGTCGCGATATCGTGACATCTTTCATCTGCCTTGTGTTTATCTTTCATCCCTTCTGTGATAACACAACATGTTGTGATATCGCGCTAATCTGTACCATTAGCTCCTTTCTCGATTTTCTATCATGATATCGTAACAAGTTTCATTGGTGCTCCCCTTTGTTGCTTTATGTCATGATATCATGACATTTTCCCATCACTCTGCTCTATGGCCATTGTGAGTCATGAAAATGCAACATGTCATGAAACTTCAACATGTCGCGATATCACGACAATTTGGCTTCTTTGCTTTCGTTGACTGTTTTTACCGTGAAAATGCGACATGTCGCGATATCACGACAATTTTCATACTTAGCTAATTTTTGCATTTGACACCACAAAACTACGACTGGTCGCAATATCACGACAGTTACAGTTACTTTGCTCTAACACAAAACTTATAGAGATTTTTACATTTTACCTTTCAAAGTGCTTGGAGGGACAAACAGAAGAATTGGTATCTCTACAATTTGCATTCTTTTACATGAATAGTTACAACAAAAATAATGTGGCAAAAATGCCAACATTCTTGGCGGCTCGCGGGGTATACAGTTCTGCTGTATGCATGAACCTTAGGCCTTTATCCATTGGGCAATAGAGTCAAGAAACTAGAGGAGCAGAAAAAAATAGTGCTGGTTGATGCTGGACGTGTCTGCAGGCTGCTGCAACAAGCTCGTGCTAGTACTCGGCTCTCAAAATAGGACCTACAATATAAAGTTGTGGAAGAACATAACTTCCTTTATTTCTTTAGAACTACTGCACTTTGCCTAGCTCGGATGAGTTGGGTAATCACCAGGTGCTATGCAAGGATCTCCATGGAAGTAGTGAAAAGCACCTGAATTACAAAAATAGAAATGAATGGAGTGATGACCGACAGATGTGCAGGCCATGGAACGGGAATGGGGAATGATGAAATGATGGAAGGTGGAGGAATGGAAGTGGTAGATACAGCAACAGGGTGCTACTGTGCTACCAGCTGTTGGGTTTTGATGAAAATAGAGAATGAAATGGGAGTGGATGGGATGGAGAAGGTGGTAGGAACTGTGGCTGTGGTGAAGTACTCACAAGACAAAGGACTAGAAGAAAGGGAAAGCAAAGAAAATGGAACATCAGAGAGGGGAGTAGAAACAATAATAGTGGCTTGATTATTTGCAGAAGAAGGAGTAGGAGAAGAAGGGAATGAAGTAAGGAAATGGGAGAAAGAAGTAGAAGAAAACCACTAGCTGTTGGGAAGGAAAAGAAAAAGAAAGAGAAATAAACATACCTGTGGGCTCGCATGCAAAAAGAGCCGAAGTTAATTTTTTTTTTTCTTTTCTTTCTTTTTTCTCTTTTTTTTTTCTCTTTTTTTTTTCTATGTACAAGGTAAACCTTGAAATAGCTATGAACTCTCAGGAGGGACACGTACCCAAGCATGGCTCTATGATCTCCTAGATCCTAGACCTTGGATAGACACTCATTAGTCTCCTGATTGATAATCGGCTCAGAGTCACCAAAGATTTGCAATGGTCACGTTTTGAGTGTCTCAGTCATCTTGAAACCTAAGCATAAAGCTTCATCCTCTACGGTATCATTTTTGCAGCTCCAGGTCAACTGGTATAAATAGGATCATGGAATACCATAAGGTAATACTAGAACAGTCCCAATGCCAGTGCCATTTCTGCATTGTGCTCCATCAAAATAGATCTGATCTTGACTTCCATCATTCTGTTCATGAGTCTTTTCAGTATTGAGAATAGAATAACACCCCAAGTAAGTTTCTCTAATGGCGTTAAAATTGAGCATTGAAAACTCATCCTCCAAGAAAATCTCATCCATTACTTCAGCCATCAAATCAGGATCTTTCAATTCTTCAATTATCATGTGAATAGAATGTTTGGATCTTTCTTCTCCCATCTTCTCTATATGAAAAGTAGAAGGCTTCTTATTGTAGATCTAGACTCTTATTCCTTTGAAAGGAATCTCCAAGTGAGAATAATCCATAGAAAGGTAGCCTCCCAGCTTAGCAGTGAATTGTCTCGACAAACACATACTGAAATACGGTTCCAAATCAACCACAACTATCTCTTGAATTACTGTAATCTGATGCAGACTATATAGAGCAATAGAAACATCCTTGATTACACCCACTGTTTTCATAGGAGTCCTATCCAACTAAAAGACACCAGGGCTACTTCTTGTATACTCCATACCCATGACTTCACAAACTACCTTTGGCATGACAGTTGTTGCAGCACCAGAATCAATCATGCAATTGTACACTATCCAACCCTCCATCCTAAGTGACAAATAAAATGGGGGTGGTCTATTTTTTCTAGTGGCTGAAGTAGTCAATGTTTGAGCAAAAATCGTCTGGGTAGGATTCTTCTCATTATCTTTCATAGACTTCAATGATTCCTATAACAAATCAACTTGCCCAGGTAATTGTAATGCATCATAGAGACTAACCTTGGTTGGAACCTTCTTCAATTCTTCAACAATATTGTATGTAGATGCATCGGACTCCCTCTTTTCACTAGTGTCTTCATATTTGCTTCGATATTGTTGAGTGGCTTCTACCCTCATTCTCTTAGTCAAAGATGGGTACTTGAGCTTTTCTTTGGCTTGTTCCTCTATTTTAGTTCTTGCCTGTGAAGCTGAGGCTTTTTCTTGCAATTTTTCCTTTTCTCGTGGTGGCAAAAGATCTTTTAATAGAACAGGTGAATCTGGCTTTGGTATTGAAATAGGAGCTTTCACTTGTACTTGTTTTCTTTCATTCTGCATCTTCGAATCAGCCGGTACCCTTAATGGTTCCATCTCTGCTGGATCTACAATGACTGGCTTCTTCCCAGTTCTCATGAGAACTGATACTTGTTCTTCAGATGGAACCATAAAATTATGATCTACCTCAGTAATCATATTAACTTGTCCTTCAGAAGAGCTTGCAGCCAATGTTTGTACATAGTTCAAATGAACCATACAAGTCTCCTCACCGTGTGGATAATTACATATAGAGCACCAATATGTTCTTTCTGCAAGGCCAGCCTCCTCATTCATCAACACAGTCAGGTTCTTTTCTGGCACTTTGCTTGTTTATGCCACTTGTTCTCTAGTGATCAATGGAGGTTGAAATCTCCTAGGTTGGAAATCTCTCTCGACCTGCTTTCTTTCAATGATTGTAATTTTATTTCCCATCACTCTTATAGCTGAATTAGCAGATTGTACCTCTTGTAATAGGATTATGAAGGGATCAAGATTTGAGGTGTAGGATGTGTCGATAAAGGTAGAGGTTTTGGCGGTGCAGGTAATGCTAGGAATGAAGTAGGAGCTGGTAATCGCGGAATGCTTGGTGCAGGCAATTATGGAATAGTCAGAGCAGTGAGCTAGGGAACTGGAATGGGTGTAATCTAAGGTGCACTTGAGCTCCATGATGGAATAGGATACATGGGAGGCATAGGCTATGAAAATGAACCAGAATACAAATGCTTAGGAAGATCAGGTAAGATAGGAATTGTTACCTTTGGAGGAAGCCTACCTATGGCAATCAAGTTAGCTTTTGCCTTTTGTGCTTGTTCAAATAGCTCTGGGAATGTAGTCACATTGGACTGTCGGATAGCCAAGCCAATGTCTATGTTAAAATCTTTGAGATAATAGAATGCAGCTAGCTCATGAGAGGTTCGAAGATCGTCAGGAATTCTATTCCAGCTTCTGGTAAATCTGACATTGAAGTCGGCTATCTCCTCCTGCAGGTGCCTTTGAATCGCATGAAATTGATGCAACAAGGAATATGGATTAGCTTGTTCATGAAAGTTTTTGACTAAAAATTCTCCTAATTCATCCCATGATGCAATAGTGCCTGGTTGCAATGATCGATACCAATACAACAATTTACCTCTCAGTGACAACACCAACAATTTTATCATTACATCTTCGTCCGTTATGTTATGGATAGCTGCCAAAGAGGCTACATCGTGAATATGCTCATAAGCAATTTTACCAGTACCATCATAGGTCGGCAAGGCTTTCAAAGTATCTTGAGGAACTGGATTTTGTGTCAGTAAATTCAAGGCTCCCAAACTATTCCATGTTGAGAACTTCCTTTGTGGAGGATGCTAGGCCATTTGGACTGGTGGATCTGGATGTAGCAAGCTCGTAGCAGTACTAGGAGGAGTTGGATATGGCACAAATTGACCTACTGCCTATGATGAGATAACAAATGATGGGTTCACAGGACTTACCAATCTTGAGCGCTCCCTCCAGTTTTGAATGTCAATCTTGAAGAATTCGACTGGATCTTTCGATTCTTTGGCACTTGATCTCGTGATCATGAAGCAAGGATTTTCACCAGCTGCACAATTAGAAATTTCTAGGTACTACATAGTCATCTTCAGCAGAGTCACCAGATGAACTTACAATCTCCACTTTGAGGTCAAGACAGTTCATCAAAATCTTGATTCCTCCGGGTGTCAAAAAATGGAACTTGTGTGTCCCATCGATTATGGGTTTTTCAGATACAAAAACAGTCTGTCCCACCGGGTGTTCCAAAATTGTTGGTCACAAATCTGCCTAAGTACAAGATTTAATCACTTGCGTGCCCTAGACTTGGCCAACATGGAAAGGCCAATATAAAGAGAAGTCTCCCAGGCCAATCTCCAGATAGGGCTGGCTCCCAAACTAAGATAAACTAGTTTCAAGATAAGGATGCAAGAAAGAAATGGGAAAATATAGAAAGAAATGGGAAATAATGTGGAAAGAAATGGGAAATATGGTCGAGGTCGATAGTTAATGGGGAACAACCTTTGATAGCAAAAACACTCAAACCAGATCCTAAAGCTAAGTAGCAACAAATTCTTAGGATGCATATACAGAAATCGGATCAAGTATTAGCCGCAAGCTCGCCTTCAAATAAACTTCAAACATTCAAATGAAAATACAACCAAATTCAAAACAATAGAATTCAACTAATATTAACACTGGACTAAACAGAAGTAAATCACACAGAAAGAAAAATATGGACAACAGTTTGGATCACCGTTTCAAAAGACGCTAAGAATAGAGCAAAATGCATCTAGGATTTCTGCTTCAACTTCTACAAAAAGGTCTTCCTCTTTTGCTTGAGATTTTACATTGGTATTTATAGAGGCCTTCCCTCTTCCTTTCGTATTACAGCATTTAATACATGAAATAGATTTCGAAGAAACAATCCCCTTAATCTGCCTCGGAGAAATGATAGTCCTTGTTCTTAATGGATTACAACTGAAAATAAACAAAAACAAGGGACCATATTTAAATGACCGTTATCAGGGCAAGCCGGAAGTTGTTAAGATATCATGAATAGGAGCTTTTAATACTGGAGGCATCTTTAATTTTGGTGGTGTCAAAAACTGCCTCGTGTTCTTCCATCTTGCACACCTAGGTAATCAGCAACATTTAATCTTTGAGCCTCCCTCTTTCACCATGATCTCAAAATCCATTGGAGAGCCTTTACTTGATCCTTATCTTATCTTCACGTTCTCCTATGCAATCCTAAAGGAAAATGTAAACAGAACTGTATCAAGTCTTTGTTATTGCTTTGGTCGTGAAAATGTGATAGGTCGCAAAAATGCGATAGGTCATAAAAATGCGACATGTCGCAAAATCGTGACACTTTTACCTTGTTGCCTTCTCTTTCTGCCACCAGTCGCAAAAATGCGACATGTTGCGAAATCGTAACATCTTCTTTTGTTCAGCTTCGTCTTCATAATATGTCACAAAATCGTGACATTCTCCTCTGTCTGGCTTTGTCTACTGCTCCTTATCACGAAAATGAAACATGTCATGAAATTGTGACATTTTCCTTTGCCTTGTACGGTTGAGCTTTCATTCTGCAAAAATGCGACAGGTCGTGAAAATGTGACATGTCATGAAATCACGACGTTTTTTCATTTGGCTTTATCTCCACAATATGTCATGAAATCATGACATTCCATACAATCTGGCTGCCTCCTTGCTTCCTCCTTGCGAAAATGCGACATGTCACAAAATCACAATATTTCTCTACGCTTTGCCCTTCTTGTCCAATATGTCACGAAATCGCAACAATTTATTGCCTTCTCTGTTGTCATCGCTTCCTATCGTGATATCGCGACAAGTTCCTCTTGCTTGGCTTCATTTCCAAAAATGTCATGATATCGTGACATCTTTCATCTGCCTTGTGTTTATCTTTCAGCCCTTCTGCGATAACACAACATGTTGTGATATCACGCCAGTCCGTACCATTAGCTCCTTTCTCACTTTTTTGTCATGATATCATGACAAGTTTCATTGGTGCTCCCCTTTGCTACTTTATGTCATGATATCATGACATTTTCCCATCACTCTGCTCTGTGGCCATTGCGAGTCACGAAAACGCAACATGTCACGAAACTCCAACATGTCACGATATCACGACAGTTTGGTTTCTTTACTTCCGTTGACTGTTTTGATCGCGAAAATGTGATAGGTCACGAAAATGCAACATGTCGCGATATCGTGACAATTTTTATACTTAGCTGATTTTTGCATTTGACGCCATGAAACTACGATAGGTCGTGATATCGCGACAATTACAGTTACTTTGCTCTAACACAAAACTTATAGAGATTTTTACATTTTCCCTTTCAAAGTGCTTGGAGGGACAAACAGAAGAATTAGTATCTCTACAATTTGCATTCTTTTACATGAACAGTTACAACAAAAACAATGTGGCAAAAATGCCAACAATACCCTAGACTAATCATTGGGAGATGAAATCATCAATCTGATTGAGTGATGATAAATTTTAGTAACTTATAAAATATGATGTCAATCAATCATTCTTTTTTCTTTTGTGTTAAAGCATGCAATCACAATTATGATAAGGTAGTCTATGTTGTTTAGATATTCATAAGACATCTCATTAATTCCAACCACTATGTATTTTACTATAATATGGTAGCCATATGGAAGGATAATTGAATGATGTTTTCTATAGGGAAAATATTACATTGGTGATGAAAAAGAGAAGTGTTAGTCTCACAATGACACTGATAGGGGGTGGGGGTGAATCAGTGTAGCTATTTAAATTCAAATATACAACTCTTAATACTAAAACAATGAAGATTCAAATCAGATAAAGCAAGTATCACAAGAGAGCATTCCACAACACACGATGTAACGGGGTTTAACAATTTGGCTACTCCTCAAAAATGACTGCTTGGATTACCGTCCAAATCCAGCCTTTGCAAAATACCAATTTTACAATCAATTTACCAGCACCAACTGGAAGGAGCACCAACCCCTGATTTATCTACATCCACAAAAAGGAGCACCAAACCCTAATTTATCTGCACCAACATAAAGGAGCACCAACCCCTAATTCCAAGCACCTACTTGGACTACAAATTTGAAGCTATAAGATTGACATAAAAATGCCTTCACTTATTCAAGACCCTGACTGGTCTATTGCTAACCCAACCTCTCTCGCTATTCACCAAAACACCACACACACTTAAGGCTCTACTTACTACACTTTTATGACTCTCAAGGCTCTACTCAATGCTCTCTTACGACACTCTTCCAACCCTCTTCTTGCAGCACTTTCACTCTCTTTCAGCAGCATCTACTTCTCCACGCAGACCTCCTTTTATAACAAAATTCTGATTCTATTTTTAACTTCCCTATTTTCGCATGCAACTTATTAATAGAAACTTATATATGTAACTCCTTTATCTCACAGTATTCTCTCATGCATCCTATTAATAGTTACGGCTATTTTTTTGGTCTTCGACTAATGACTTTTAGTTTAACTATCGCTCGATGCTTTCACTCCGTAATTGGCCCTGTAAATGTCGTTCTAACTTTAGTTCACTGTTCTTATTTTAGCTACATGATTTTTCTCTGTAACTACACTTGTAACTGACATACTGACTTCAGTTCACTATTCTTATTTTAGCTACATGATTTTTCTTTGTAACTGCACCTGTAACTGTCGTAATGACTTCAGTTAACTGTTCTTATTTTAGCTGCATGATTTTCTTCTGTAATGGCCCCTGTAACTACTGTATAACTTCAGTTAGCTGTCACATATCTTATTTCGGCTGGGTTCTCTTCTTAGCTCATGAAAACACAACATGTCACGATATCACGACACTTTTGCCTCCTTGCTTCTTTTGTTTGCTTGTACCCACAAAAACATAGCATGTCGCAAAATCGTGACACTTTTGCCTCCTTGCTTCTTTTGTTTGCTTGTACCTACAAAAACACATGTCACAAAATAGTGACACTTTCACCTTTGTACTCTTCCTCTTTACTTTTGTCATGATATCGCGACACTTCTGCCTTCTTACTTTCTCTCTCCTCCTTTAGTCACGAAAATGCGATATGTCGCGATATCGCGACACTTTCTCTCCTTTGATCTTTCTCTTGGCTTCAGGTTGCGAAAATGTGACATGTCACGATATTGCGACACTTTCTCTCCTTTGCTCTTTCACTTGCCTTTGGGTTGCGAAAACATGACATGTCGCGATATCACAACACTTTCTCCTTTGCTCTTTTTCTTGCCTTTGGGTCGCGAAAACATGACATGTCGTGATATTGTGACACTTTCTCTCCTTTGCTCTTTCTCTTGCAATATGTCACAAAATCATGACACTTTTTCTTTCATACAATATCTCTTGCAATATGTTGCAAAATCATGACACTTTTTCTACTTGCCATTCTCTCTTCCAACATGTCACGAAATCGCGACACTTTTTCTTCTATACTATCTCTCTTGCAATATGTCGCAAAATCATGACACTTTTTCTACTTGCCTTTCTCTCTTCCAACATGTCACAAAATTGTGACACTTTTTCTTCCATACTATCTCTCTTGCAATATGTCTCGAAATCACGACACTTTTTCTACTTGCCTTTCTCTCTTCTAACATGTCACGAAATTGTGACACTTTTTCTTCCGTATTATCTCTCTTGCAATATGTTGTGAAATCATGACACTTTTTATACTTGACTTTCTCTCTTCCAACATGTTGCAAAATCATGATAGTTTTGCTTGCTTGCGCTTTCTCTCCGAACATGTCATGAAATCATGACAGTTTTGCTTGCTTGCTCTTTCTTTTCGAACATGTCATGAAATCGTGACAGTTTTGCTTGCTTGTGCTTTCTCTCCAAACATGTCACGAAATCATGATAGTTTTGCTTGCTTGCTCTTTCTTTTCGAACATGTTGTGAAATCGTGATAGTTTTGCTTGCTTGCACTTTCTCTCCAAACATATCACAAAATCATGATAGTTTTGCTTGCTTGCTCTTTCTTTTTGAACATGTTGTGAAATCATGATAGTTTTGCTTTATTCTCAACATGTCGCAATATTGCGATAGTTTTTCTTTCTTGCTCAACATGTCGCAATATCGCGACAGTTTTTCTTTCTTGCTCAACATGTCATGATATCGCGACAGTTTTCTTCTTTGTGATTTTCTTTTGATTTTTAGTATATGGGCCACTTCTATCTTTTGGAAAACCACTGTACATACTCTGAAGAACCTCTTAACTCCTGTACACTACATCAACCGATCTATCTGACTGTGTTGACAACAATGACAATATTGTTGCTGCACCTTGCTCATCAATCTCCCCCTTTGGAATTGTTGGCAACACACGTGTAATTTCTTGTAATTCTTCTCTCCCTTTGACAATAATACCAAAGGGCTGATGCAGACTCCCCCTGAGTCCATGCACAACATTCTCAGGCACACGTTATGACAGTTAGAAAAAATTACAAATATGAGCAAAGAGATAATCAAATATATAAATGCTCCCCCTAAGAATGTGGTTTCGATAGCTAGTCAGTTCTTGGGAAGCATGACCACTCCCAATTTATTGTGAAGGTACTCAAAAATTTCTTTGGACAATGGTTTTGTGAAGATATCCACTACTTGCTCTGTATTTGGGACAAAATCCAACTTTACCTCACCTTCCGCAACTTTCTCCTTCAGAAAGTGATATCGGATAGCAATATGTTTTATGCAAGAATGCATAACCAGATTCTTTGAGATGTTAATGGCACTGGTGTTATCACACTTAACTAAAATTGGCTCACTGAAGTTAATACCAAGATCTTTCAGGGTTTGTTTCATCTATAAGAACTGTGTACAACACGTAGTTGCTGCAATATATTCTACCTCTGTTGTGGATAAAGAGACTAACTCTTGTTTCTTACTGTGCCATGCAACCAACCTATCTCCAAGATAGAATGCACCTCCACTGGCACTCTTTCTGTCATCGACACATCCTGCCCAATATGCATCTGAATACGTAATAAGGGTGAAGTCCTTACCTTTTAGATACCATAACCCATACTCCATAGTACCCTTTAGATACCGAAGAATCCTCTTCACTGCTATCACATGAGTCTCCTTGGGACTTGCCTAAAATGGTGCTACTATGCAAACTTCCTGCAAGATATCTCTGTTCTTGTAGCTACCAAATACAATAGGCTCCCAATCATAGATCTATACATGGTTTGATCAACATCTAGAGATTTGTCATCCTTGATCAACTTGCAACCTATCGTCATGGGAGTGCTAACAGGCTTACAATCCTCCATTGTGAACTTTTTTAGCATCTCTTTCACATATTTAACTTGAGAAATAAATATGCCCTTCTCATTTTGATTAACTTGCAGTCCAAGGAAATAGGAAAGTTAACCAATCATTGACATTTCAAATTCTTTCTGCATCTTATTTTCTAAATCTTTACACAACTCATCATTGTTGCTGCCAAAAATGATATCATCTACATATACAACAAGGACAATGAGATGGCCATTCTTTGTTTTGACATACAAATTTCTATCCACCATACCCTTTTTGAACCCTTGTTGAGTAAGATAGTTGTCTAGCCTTGCATACCATGTCTGGGTGTCTGTTTCAAGCCATACAATGCTTTCTTCAACTTGCAGACGAAGTTGGGATTATCACCGAGTGGAAAATCATCTGGCTGCTCAATATAGACCTCTTCTTCAAGTTTTCCATTCAGAAATGCTGATTTCATGTCCATTTGATAAACTTTGAAATTCTTGTGAACTGCTAAAGCCATAAACATTCTAATTGCCTCTAGTCAAGCCACTGGTGCAAAGGTTTCCTCAAAGTCAATACCTTTGACTTGTGCATAGCCTTTATAGACCAATCTTGCTTTATTCCTCACTACCTGTCCATATTCATTCAACTTGTTATGAAAAATCCATTTAGTACTGATTATATTTTTATTTACAGGTCTTGGTACTAACTCCTAGGTTTTGTTTTTCTTGATCTGATCTAATTCTTCATTTATTGCTATCATCCAACTTTCGTCTTTGCTTGCTTTAGCAACATTTTTGGGCTCAATGTTGGATAATAGAGAGTAGTTACTTACTATTCTTCTTCTTTTCTGAACACCAACTGTGGGGTCTCCAATTATTTGCTCTCTAGGATGATTTTTCTGCCAGCTACCTATTTTGAATTTCTTGTTTTCTTCCTCTTCTGAATCACTACTTATATCATTTGAGTCGATTTTTTGTTTCCTTTCTGTTTCCTTTTCCTCATCTCCTTCAATAACCTCTTCATAAATTGGGTAGTTTTCTTTATAGCTTATTTCTCATTCCCTACCTTCATCAACTTTAACATCGATACTCTCCACGATTTTCTTTAGCCTCTTGTTGTAGCATGTGTAGGCTTTGCATTTTGTCGAATAGCCAAGAAAAATACCTTCATCAGCTCTATCTTCCAACTTTCCAAGATTATCTTCAGTTCTTTTGATGTAACACTTGCTTCCAAAAACTTTAAAGTATCTTATTGTTGCCTTTTTACCGAACCATAGCTCATATAGAGTTTTGCTTTCATGCATCCTCAACATGCACCTGTTTTGGATGTAAACCGTAGTATGGACTACCTCTTTCCAAAATTTGTCTTCTATTTTGCTCTCAGTCAACATAGTCTGTGCCATTTCCTGCACTGTCCTATTTTTTCTTTCTACCACACCATTCTGTTGAGGTGTCCTTGCTGCTGAAAACTGTCTGCTAATCCCATATTTTTCACAGTACTCTGCAAACTTTTCTGAAATGAACTCTCCTCATCTATCTGATCTTAAACATTTAATCCTTTTTCCTATTTTATTCTCAACTTATTTTTTGAAAATCTTGAACATCTCAAAGGCATCTGATTTAAGTTTCAAAAATAGTACCCATGTCATCCTGGAATAGTCATCTATGCACAACATAAAGTATTTGTCACCATTTATGCTTTGCGTTCTCATGGGTCCACATAAATCAGTATGTATTAGTTCTAAAGGTTTGCTTGTGAATTATTCTTTTATTTTAAATGTGGCTCTAGTTTGCTTCCTCTTTTGGCATGAAGAACAAATGTTATTTAATGGTTTACCAATGGTGGGAATATCTCTCACTACCCTTTTTGAACTGATTTTTACTAGATTGTCAAAACTGATATGACCGAGCCTCTTATGCCACAACCAATTTTCTTCTTCCTGTCTAATCAAGCATGCTCCTTCTAAAGTCTTTGAGAGAGTATACAGGTTTCCAGATGTCCTTGATCCATTTGCTATCAACTTTCCACAGTTTGATGTTCTAACTTCACAACCCTGCTTCTTGAAAATTACTTCATGACCTCTGTCATAAATATGACTTACACTTAACAAGTTATGCTTCAGACCAATCACAAACAAGACTTATTTTGACTTGATTTTTCTTTCATTGATCTTAACTGATCATTTGCCAACTATCTTAGCTCCATCATTATTTCCAAATTTTACAGAACCACCTTCATATTTCTGTAACTTTTCAATTTTTTGTTTGTCACCTGTCATATGACTGGAGCATCCACTATCAAGTATCCATGGTGCAAATTTGTTCTGTGCTTTAAATGTTGTCTGTACAATCAAGGATTCATTTTCTTCCTTGGGTCACTCATTTTCTTTCCACTCTGGTTTGATTACAGTTTTTGTCACTTGTTTTGACTTTTCTTTGTCAGTAGCTTGTGCATGTTTTTTGAGAAATTTTCTATTTTGTTTCAAACCATTTGGTTGAAATTTTCTTCCCTAATGTTTATTTTTTGCAAATGTACTTCGAAAATTTCTTGCAATGTGCCCAAAATTATGACAGTTATAACATTCTACTACATAATCCATCAATGGTGAAAAAAAAATTCTACTGGTAAAGTTCCTTTGTCCTACATTATACTTGCAATCAAAAATCTTATGTCCATAACCATTGCATTTAAAACAATAACCAGAAAAGGAATGAGCAAACTTGGGTGATGGTCTTTGCCATTTTGTAGTGGGAGCCATAAATCTTCTTCTCCTTTGATGAGTGACATTGGTGAATCCATCATTGTCAATACTCCTCTCGTTCCTGGCATTATTGCTTTCTTTAGCATGATTCATTTTTTCTTGATCAACCTTGATCTTGTCTTCATTATTTATGGGTTCTATAGTTATGGCCTTTGATCCATTTGATGATTCTCCTTCGATGAAACCTAACCCAAATTTGATGCCTGTAGTCCTTTGGTTATTTATAATATTATCCAACTTCACAGAACTTCCTTCAAGTTTGTGATAGCAACTCATTTTTTGATTCATCTCTTCTAGCTACATCCTTAAACCAACAATCTCTTCTTCTAGCTTGTTGCACTCATCTATTTTCATGGTTAATTGTACTTTGATATCTTCAGATATTTTCTTAAATTCATCTATCTATACTTTTAAGCTGGTTATGATTTCATTGGCATCCTCAAGCTTTCTTGAAGTTTTCTTATTCTTTTTCCTTTCTATACTCAGCTCTTGAAGTGCAGTGACCAACTGACCTTCTAGATCTACTTCA